>OU343221.1:276067462-276272179 GCA_910596185.1 Chrysanthemum makinoi
CATGAAACAAATTGATAACCATATGAGACACCTTGAATGCTTTTAATTTTTGTATTCAGTATGTTGTATTATATTTTTGTGTTCAAACTAATGTAATAGGATAATTAGAGACGCTACAAATGTATACTAGTAATATTTTTCTAATGTATACTAGTAATATTTTTCTAGAAAAATAAGCAAAACAAAAAAAAGCACACACCAAACTATGGATATACAAAGCAAGGCTAACCCATGCATGCTACTTTACAAGTAAACTAGGCGACTTTTGTGGGTGAGTTTGACTATATCTTAAATATATCATTTGAGTATGGATGTACTTTATACACACTTTTATACTGTGCACTTTTTGTAGCTTTTGTACATATTATTAACCAAAACTAAATTTTATCTAACATATATTTTGTGTTTTTCAGATTTCTACTAACTATGGCATCATAAAACACACAATCAAAGGCCTGTGGTGATTTATGGTATCAAGAATGGCTGTAAGTTTGTCCATTTACTTATTTCTGTTAAATTTTATGTTACATATATTTTGTTTTGCTGAATTATTTCCATTGTTACACAGAACTTCTGAAAACAGTCAATATCTTGGGTTTGATGTTTATCATGGCAGTCGGTTCTTTTTTTATCCCTTAAGTTATTTAGGTGGAGATGTTTTACATTTGAGGTTACCTAGGTTGAGTAGGTTATCGTATTCTCAAATATGTGACATCTTTGTTGAAAGAAATTAAGGAGGATATTTGGGCTTGGTATTTTTGTTTTCCAAGTAGTAGTCTAGAGGAAGGGTTGACCCTTGTAGAAGGTGATAATGATGTCAAGAAACTGTATGTCATGGCTGAGCTCCATGGTCTAGTTGAGATCTATGTTTGTCATCACCACGGTTCATTTAGTTAGCTACTATCACAAGAACCTGTCTTTTGATTCCTCAGACGATGAAGTGACATCTAAAACTAAAAGTCACGAAAAGAAAAAAAAAGATGTCGACTGTCTGTCGTTTGAAGAACTAATGGCATGGGAAGAAGAGGAAAAAATTCACCAGCCTACCTTAGGACACCTTATGTCAAGCCTTTTGTTGAAGCTAGTTTATTCAGAGGAAAGTCTGAATTTGGTGGTAATAATGACCTTGAATACATTCCTCCTTGTTTAAGGACTACAGTCCGACCTTATGTGTCGAATGACTTTGAAAATTCTTGGACACAGAAGTCCACTGTTACCGAGTGTTTGTCAAACGAATGTGGGTTCGAGATTAGTCCGTTAAGAGGTAAGAACCTTTTAACGACTTTCAGGCTGCTGGTAATCATGACCTTCAGGATCCACATGCTACTAGTTTACTCCCATCTATTCAAACAAGCCCTTTAAAGTGTAAGAGGCTTTTTAATGATATTGATGACCTTCCTACAGTTGGAAGCTCTACTGTAGTTCAATATTTGTCCAAGAAAAGTCGTTTTGAAACTGGTACCTTGAAATCTAGGAGATTATTTGATGAATTTGAAGCGTTTGGTAGTAATCAATCTGATGATATGAAGGGTGATGAGGCAACCAATTTGGTTAATGATCAAGTGATAGTTGAAGGTTCCACAGTGATCCAAGTAATTGAAGGTATGATGAAGGCTACCATGTGGTAGTTATTTGATCTTCAAGGGTGGTATGTACCTGTTAAAAATTTGTATTTTGTTCCTTTCAGGCATGATGACTAGTTACTGTATGTTACAAACTACACTAACTAGTCATCATGATGAAACAATTTATTTTCAGTCTGTGGTGAAGGCTAGTTAGTGTATGTTACAAACTACTATGTGATGATGGTTCTGCTACCATGTGTATGTTACATTGCAATCATTTTGATTAAATATGCTGATGTCTATTTCAGTCCTGACTTGGTTCTATCAACACAACCATCTCGATCAATAACAACACTACAACAATCATCTCAATAAATTATTTCATAGATAAGATTTTCAACACAACCATTACATTCTCAACCGTTACATTCATATTATTCATTATTCAACCATTACATTCATTCACACAGTACTGCTAGAACCACATCCTTCTTCAGTTGCTTTCCTTTCCTTGAGTTTTTCAAAGAATTCTTCCATATCTTTAATCCTTTTTGCCAATGCCTTAACTTTTTCTGGTGTAATTCCATCTTGGTTCTCCTTATCCGTAACATCACCATCTAGCTTTTTCTTCTCAGCATCATCCTCTTTCTTGTCTTGCACTTGTTCATAATTACCTTTTCCAGATAAGTTCAAAGCCATTATGGGTTGTTGTATATGTACTATAGAATTCAATGTATTTATGCTTATTTTGTTGACTTGTGTTTAGGCGGGAAAATTATTTTGGCGGGAAACTAGATAAGAAAGCGAATTTTTTAGCGATATAGTCTGAGCGACTTTTTTATAGCGATTTATGATACACTAAAACCTTATCTTTTAACTATTTTTGGCCACATCCAATTTCTACCTACTAGAACCCTAGCTTTTTTCGTGCAACTGTCAATTTCGTTCAATTATTAAAATTGAATTTCTCAAAAGGTTCGTGATCCTTTATTGTCATGGTCCCCCATATCAATATTGACTGTATTTTATGTTTCAATATTCATTTCAAAATTTTTGGCCACATTAACTTAACTTTACATGATTGTAATTGTTTATAAGGTAATCATGGCAATCGAGTTTGTGGTGCGACCAAACATAGCTTTTACCCAGGTTTCTTGAGCTTCCTCAATTTCTTTGAACGTGCTTTTAATGGGAATCGGCATTTATATTTAACTGGAATTCAAAGACAACGGAAGAAAGTAAGGATTGTTGCTCGGTTAGGAGATCCCATTAGGATTGTAGGTAACAAATGGGTAGAATTTGTTCATGAAAACATGTATACGGATGTTCATGTGTTACACTTTGTTCAAGAAGGTGATGACTCTTTTTACGTTACTGGCTATGATTCTAATGGGTTGGAAGTTGAGGAATATCTTTGGTGTAGAAAGTCGTCATATAAGGTTTCAGAGTTATCGGCTGCCATACCCTCATATTCCATAGGTTATTTATAAGAATTAATTTTTTTGTTTACGTTTTTTTAAAAATAAGTGTATTTTATTACTTTATATGTTATAATTGTCAATCATGTTGTTGTCTCGGACATTGCCGGTAATTTTCTAGATGGTATTGGGTTGCAAGGTATTGTTGTTGTTGTTGTTGAAGGAATGGAGTTTAATGTGGATGTTACTTGGGGCTATGAACGAGGTCATGATCCTCTTCCTTTTTATGTTATGGATGATGAAATGTGGTCGACTGCTCTTCAATATTCCGATATTGAATTTGGTGATGTTATTGTTTTTACTAAATTGGAGAACAATAGCTTGAATATAACCGTGTTTGGTTTCGATGGTAGGGCAAAGATACAGGGGCAGTTTCTTGGTGTGACGCAATTGTTTTTTCCACAAAATGATCTTGATCATGAAGATGGAGGTAGGCTTGAAATCTCATAATCATATTCAGTAATATCATAACATATATCTTTAAGATTTATTTTGATATTTTTGAAACGGTGATGGCGAATGCAACACATTTGCCAATGGTTTGGTCACCTTGATCATTTTGGTGAGAGGCTGATGTCTTTTACGAAGGTCTCTGAAATTCTTAGCGTTATCTAGACTTGTAAGTTTGTGTTTTGTGTGTACTTTTTTTTCTATGCCTTTATATAATTTTTGTAAATGTTAAACACCGGATATTCGGACCATTTTCTTCGAGAATCATCCTATGCATTTTTCAAAATGCGCTTTTTAGGAATGATGCAGTCGAATACATGATGCGAATTCAGATTGACTATCATAGAGACAATCCAAACCGGGTGAATCATGTGAATGCATTAGGTGACTGGAACCACTTTTTTGAAGATTGTGAGTTTGAGTATGGAAAGATGATAAGGTTTAAGTTCATGTATGTAGATTGTTATGATGATTTGGAGTATCCTGTTTTCCATATTTGTTAGGAAATCGGATACGTTTCTTGAATGACATTTTAAGTTTTATTTCTTTATTTATTTTTTTTGGTTACATGAACAAACTTTCAGTGGTGGGTGTGTATATACTTGTATTGATTGGACTTTTAGACTGTTACAAATTTTAACATTGCCACTTTATGCGCGTATAACGGTTAGGCGGTCAACCCCTTTATACGTGAGGAGTTTCATTAACAACACAAAAAAAAACATTTCAATAAAATTTTTCACAAACGTATTTTTGATGCACAACCATTATGTTTTAATCGTTCATATTAGTGCACAATATCACTATTTTTCGCCTAGGTTTGGTTGATGTAATCTTGGTCAACAGATTAGAGTGTGGTTGGTGTATCCACTGCTAGGGCATTTCAAACCACTGCTAGAGTTGATGAAACCACGCCGTAAGAATGAATCCACTTTGCTTGAGTTAAACCACTGCTAGTAGTGTTGTGTAACCACTGTTAGTATATTATAATCACTGCTAAGCGACTTTTTAGGTGTGAAAAAAGGCATGAAACTGATTAAGAGATTTTTTAGGTAAATATTAAAGCAATTTTTTTTAATCGACGTTCTTACATTATAGTACATCGACAACTGTAAAGTACTAACACATAAACCAAAATATTCTGAGCGACTTTTTAAAAGCGCATTTTTTCAATTTAGCGATTTATGATACACGAATACTTTATCTTTTATCTTTTTGTGGCCACATTCACTTCCTACCGACCAGAACCCTAGCTGCTTAATAATCCAATTCAACTGTCGTTTTCGTTCAATTATTAAAATTGAATTGTGCAAAAGGTTCGTGATACTTTATTGTCATGGTCCCCAATATCAATTTTGTCTCTATTTAATGTTTCAATATTCGTACCAAATTAGGGTTTACATGTAAAATTATATATATATTTTTTAAAGTATTGTATTTTATGTGTTCTGTGAGGATGGCACCTAGTTGGACTTGATTCTCGTTACTGTTTGACGTTCATGTTTTCGGCGAGTTTTATTTCCAACCGCTGAGGTATGAAAATGGAGGTGTTTTTTATTGGAGTGTGTCCAAGGATAGGAAGGTGGACTATAGTAGTATGTGCCAATATCTTAAAGAACATACTGAGCTAAATTTCCATTCCTTGTTTTTCTGTTTACCACAATGTCAATTAGAGGTAGGCTTGAAACTAATAGAGTGTGATAGGGATGTGGCTGCCATGTATGACCTTGCTGATCGATATGGGAAGTTAATGATGTATATGGCACATAATCCCCAAAACTTATTTGATTTTTATTATCAAAATCTTAACTTTTATGATTCTGAAGATGATTATACAACTAAATTGATTATACATGAAAGAAGATTAAAAGATGCAAGCAATATGACATATGATGAGCTTATTGCTTGGGCTGAAGAAGAAGCGAGCAACCTTATTGATGTTGATGTCGATATGTCTGTTAGCCATAGGGATGTAGTTGCTAAGCCTAAGGTTAAGCGTAAGTTGGTTTTCATTGAAGAGCAAGATAAAGCCTTTGGAGGCAATCGATAAAAAAATTACAAAAAAAAAAAAAAACGCTATTTCTGAGCTGTTAGATGCTAGTTTGTGACACATAAATATAATAAACCAGGCGATATATGTGTCACAAAGTAGCATTTAACAGCCCAGGAATATCGCCTTTTTTTTCTTTTTTATAGCATACTTCTATTTTACCAGTGCGTCAAAGTTACCAATTAATTCATATCACACTTACCACAGGACACGTATCCATATCGATTATACATTGTTTTGATGATGTAGGTTATGTTTTCAACACTACGTTGCAAGCCAGCATATCAAGGGAGCAGGTTATAACACAGGTACGTTCCAACAAAAGTACTTAGACAAACATAAATAAGTAAGTGCATATATTAAAATATCCAACAAAACTAACCTTACTAGGTTTATTAAAACATCCATAAGCATAAACATAAACTTTATACATTCCTTAAACCCCACAACCCTAGCCATATATTAAACCCAAAAGACATATGAAAAACACCAGAAGAAACCAGATCAGTACACCATAGACTTGAGCTTCTCAATGAATGACATTAGCTCCCTTGCTCGCTTCTGCTTGTTCACAACCTTCACCAACATGTTTGCAATGTCTGCCAAATCCTCATTTTGCAAAATATTCAACTGTGAAATACTTTGCACACCTGAATCAAAGGGATACAAAAGCTCCAACTCTGCAATCACGAAATCCCTCTTAGCAACACGAGCCCTAATATCTTGGGCTTTTTTGGTTAATTCTGCTTCGTCCACCTTATTGACAGTAACCTCCCTCCCAAACTTCTCCACCATCAAGTCTCTAACGAGACTAGAACCAGCAGCAGCTAACTCCTCGCATAAAGGCATTTTTGTAGTTAAATCTGCTTCGTCCATCATTTTCTTCTTTTGTTATTTTTTTTAACAAAAAAACAGTTAAAATTTTCCTTTGGTTTTTGTGTGTTTTTATATGAGTTATAAGCTGTTTTGATTTGATAGCCACCCATAGTAATTATGGCCTTTTGACTTATAAGCCCTTTTGATTTGATAGCCAACTTGAACCAAAATAACTAGAGTAGACTACTTGATGAATTTGTTTACTTGATTGCCAGTTTGAACCTTTTTTTTCTTTAATTTGACAGTTTCCATGCTTACCGAATAATCGTGACATTAGAAGACGGGTTTAAACATATTGCAAACGTGCATGGACTCGGAATAGTTGTATAGCTAAATTGTATATTCGACAATTGTATTTAGGTGCCCAAAATTTATATCTCTCTATTTAGTTCCCTTTCTTTTAAATCGTTAAGCGAATACTTTACCTAGTTTTTTAAATAACTTTTTTTAAGCGATATTTTTTAAGCAATAAACTTTGTCGTAATTCAAAACATTTTTAGCATGTATATCACCCAAGTATCTAGAAGAAAGTATGGTCTTTATATACAATAAGACATGTTTGATAAAAATACAATAAGACATGTGTTTAATAGTACTATCACGTAAACCGATATATTCTGAGCGACTTTTTAAAAGCGCGTTTTTTCTTTTTAGCGATTTATGGCCACTATCACACCAACCCCTGACAAGAACTCTAGGTGATTTCAATTCTAAATTTAGTTACAAGTCAAATGCAAATCTTTTTTGTTGACTCTGTCACACAATAAGAAAAGTGTAAAGTATTATCACATAAACCAATGTATCATGTAAAGTACTTTCCCATAAACCGATGTATTCTGAGCGACTTTTTAAATGCGCCATTTTCATCTTAGCGATTTATGGAAACTGTCTCTTTAACCCGACCAAAACTCTACCTAACTTCAATTATAAAATTTAGTTACAAGTCAAATGCACATCTTTTTTTTTGACTCTGTCACACAATAAGAAAAGTGTAAAGTATTATCACACAAACCAATGTATCATGTAAAGTACCTTCACATAAACCGATGTATTCTGAGCGACTTTTTAAATGCGCCATTTTCATCTTAGCAACTTAGACCGACTAGACAAACATATTATGTTTTACCAACGAAAAATTGGATACAAAGATTTATGTGGTTGCTATTTTTTTTATTTTAAATATGTCGATTATGCTATATATTTTTTTTGTAATTCAACGTCAAGGTAGTTTGTTTACTAAAACACAAAGTCAAATATGATTAAGATTGATAACGACATAAACAAAAGTAAATACACTTAACTAGTACATCAACCCTAGGTACTAGTCAACTTTCACCATCAACCTGCATCAACACATAACCCTACCTTCATAACCATAAACTAACCTAAATCAAAGCTTTACATAACCTAAACAAACATAAACCTAACATGAAGGCTTCACAAAGTCAAAGGACCATTGACTCAAGATGTTCAATGAAGGATAACAAAGAAGAAACGCGAGCACGCCTTTCTAAGATGGAGGTCTGCTGCCTTCCAATCTCAGCCCTATCTTCAATTTGCATCCTTCTCATGTGCTGAACAGTCGCAACAGACGAGTTAGTTGGACCAACAACCAACAACTCTCCAATAAGCACATCCCTACGTTGTACACGAGCGGTTAGCTCGTCAATCTTCTCTTGCAGATCTAATTCATCCCGAACAGTATCCCTAACTTCTCCCCAATATTCCACAATCATCATAGACTTGACAGATCGAGAGTTTGTCTGACGGGATAGTTGATCCAAGAGGGAAGACGGGGGTTGGCCATTGTTGTTGTTGGTTGAGATAAGTTTTGTTTAGAGAGGATTAAAAATAGCAAGTGGAAAATAGTGAGTGTTAAGCACAAAATGTGTTGGTAGTTGTGATAGGAGTTGTTAGAGCGGATTAAATAGAGTGGAAATATAGAGTGTTAAGCACAAAATGTTTTTTCATTTAGTAGTTTTAAAATAGAAGTGTAAAATGTATATTGTTTAGAAGTTATCCTCATTTTTTTTAAACATGATGGATGTTTCTCATATATGTTTTGACTGTTTATTTCTGCATGGGAAAAGGTGTTCATATATATGGTTGGATTTGGAGGACATATTTATGACAAAGGATAAACATTAAGGGTGCGTTTAGTTGGAGTAAAAATTCCCTTGTTTTCTATGTCTAGTTTTGTAAAAATTTAGATGGGAAATTTATCTACACTTGAAAACATAAAAAATGCATTTAATTGATATTTGTATTTTCTATTTTGAAGAAGAAGAAGGAAGGTTGGGGATTACAAAGGAAAACTAAGAAAACAACTAAAATTTGTTTTTTAATTTTCCTTGTTAGATTAGGAATAAGGGATTTTGTGTTTAGCAAAACATTTTGTTGGAAAATGATAATTTGAACGCGATCTCTATTTTCCTTGTTTTTTCACAAAACATTTTCTAGAAAACAATGGTGTTTTCCCCCAAGTGTTTTTTTCTTTTTTTTTCTTTTTTAATATTAAAATTGTTTTTTCAAAAAAAGAACATTTTTTTCCCGTTTTTTGTTTTGTGACAACAACACAAATTCGCTAAACATAATTTCATATATAACCATCAATCGATAACATAAAATGTGTTTCCAAAATCGCCAATGGTCCGAAACTATACATAAGCTACCTATACACAAATGGTCCAAAACTATACGTATAATCCATTTAGCGTTAATCCTAACCATGTTATTCTCTACAAACATATCGTAACACATAAGGCGTGAACTCGTGTTAACCAGGCGGTTTTGTTAGTTGACTTTTGATATCTTCTGCTTCTTCGAGTTTGTCCAAAGCTTAACTTGCGTATTTTAAATAGCTTAGGGTTTTAGGTAATGAGAACTATCGAAGCATCGGGTATCAAAAAGACCCTTTAAACCATTAAGGTTGAGTTGGTCATTTAAACAATTAGGGTAGGAGGGTAGGATGATGGATTTTGGGACCTAAACCAAGTTCTTGGCAGGTTGTTGGGGTCCACCCCCTTTCATGTGTAATAGCACCTTAACTAGGTTAATGAGATCATGTTATGTTGATCTGCTTGTGATACTAAAGATTTGATAGTGTTTGCGTACGACTATTTGAACAATGTGTATATGGTTGAGGGTTGCTGAATACAAAGGAATGATGTTAGTGTGGCTACTTAAAGTGATATTATACCATTGCCCGACATCATTTCATTCTCCTTTTTACAATGATCACCCCAAAAACTCACCAACAATTCTCTCCTATATTATCAACCAACAAAATTGAAGTTTGCGTCGGTGACACGTGGCTTCTCTGATGGTTTACGGCGAGGAGGTACACGGTTTCTTGGTCCAGTAGATACAGAAGTGTACAACCCATTTCTTGTTACTGTTTGTTATGGTTACCTGATGATGAGGGTTGAATCTTGAAGGGTAGAAAGGTGGTGCAAAGTGGTTTAGCCATGCGTTGAGAGTTCATAACTGTGTGTGTGTGTTTTTACTGTGTGTTTTTTGGTGAGAAACTCCATGTGTGTGTGAGAGGAGTGTCGAGAGATTATAAGAAATAGATGAAAGGGTTTGTAATGATAGTGATGGCGAGTGAAGTGGAGTTAATGAGGCACCCTCACAAACCCTTTCATATCGCTCGCCACCATTATATCTCTATCATTACAAACCCTTTCATCTCTCTTCTTATCATCTCGACCTCTCTCTCACACGAAACATGGACTTTCTAACCAAAAAACACACACTAAAAACACACTCAGTTAAACAATCTCAAAGCAAGCTAAACCCTTTTGCACCACCTTTCTACCCTTCAAGATTCAACCTCATCATCGTAACAATAACATACAGTAGCAAGAAATGGCTTTACACTTTCCTGTATCTACCGGACCAAGAAACCGTGTACCTCCTCGTCGTAAACCATCAGTGAAGCCACGTGTCATGGCCTTTTGACTTCAATTTTGTTGTTTGATAATATAGGAGAGAATTGTTGGTGAGTTTTTGGGAAGATCATTGTAAAAGGATAATGAAATGGTGTTGGGCAATGGTATAATAGCACTTTAACTATACACACTAACAGATTCTTTGTTTTCACCAACCCTCAACCATAGACACACTGTTCAAATAGTCGTCCGCAAACACGATCAAATCTTTTGTATCACAAGCAGATGAACACAACATGATCTCATTAACCTAGTTAAAGTGCTATTACACATGAAAGGGGGTGGACCCCAACACCCTGCCAAGAAATTGGTTTAGGTCCCAAAATCCACCATCCTACCCTCCTACCCTAATTGTTTAAATGACCAACTCAACCTTAATGGTTTAAAGGGTCTTTTTGATACCCGATGCTTCGATAGTTCTCATTACCTAAAACCCTAAGCTATTTATAATACGCAATGACATATCTTACCTTTTGGCCTCGGCTGTGGTCGTGGCTTGGCCTCGGCTTGGCACTCGTGACACCTAATCAATTTCAACAAGTATAAAAGCAAAGCATATATTCCTACAACTAATCAATTTCTAATTTCTAGACTAGTGTCTTAAGTATACTCTAAAACTGATAAGATCGAAACCGATATCAATGTTGTTAAAGGTTTAATGAAGCTTTTTATAAAGAATATGAAAGTTATTATAATCACTTACAAACCACAATACCTAAGCTTTTCAACCAATTCGGTGTAACACAAACAAAAACCCATGAAGCATTAACCAAATAAGAGATACCCACTTAAGATTACAAGTATATAACAAAACCCATGAAGCTTTTACAATCATCAAGAGTATTTATAAAAATTAGTAAACGATACCCGCGCGGTGATGTAGTGGTGGTGGAGGCGACGCTATGATGTAGTGGTGGTGAAGGTGGTGCAGTGATGAAGATGAAGGAGGTGAGGTGGAGCAGTTGAGGTTAATAATTGGGGTATGTGTGATATGGGTAGTATGTGAGTTATAGATTCTTAAATAAAAGTTAAGATGGAATCAAAAAATTAATGTGGGAAAGGTATAAGTTGTTGAGGAGTAAATTAAGTGGTTGACTTTGGTGGTCGGATGAATGACTTGGAGTTGACCCTGCTTGACTGGGTCGGCTTTAGTACTATTTTGTAAATTTGATTTATCCACTGCTAGAGTAAATCAAACCACTGCTAGTGGTTTTCAATCCAATGCTAGTAGGTTCCTGATAATGTATACTTGAGGGCTGTTTGTAAATTTGATGTATCCACTGCTAATGTAAATCAAACCACTGCTAGTGGTTTTCAATCCACTGCTAAAGGTTCCCGATAATGTATACTTAGGGCTGTTTTGTAAATTTGATGTATCCATCTAAAGTAAATCAAACCACCGCTAGAGTCAATCCACCGCTCGTGTTCCTGAAACCACTGCTAAAGTGGTGGTTTTCAATCCACTGCTAGCTATAATGTATACTGAGGGCTGTTTTGTAAATTTGATATCCTATCGATAATCAAACCCGCTGCTAGTACCACTTGAGTATACTTGAGGGGCTGTTTTGTAAATTTGATGTATCCACTGCTAGAGTCTATAAAACCACCGCTAGTGGTTTTCAATCCACTGCTAGCAGGTTCCTGATAATGTATACTTGAGGGGCTTTTTTGTTAATTTGGTGCAAACGTATTTTTCCCCCCAAATCACTGCCAGTTGATTTAATTGATCTTCAAATCACTTCCAATTGACGCTTAACAGAAACCCTAACCACTCCAAACTGCTAATTTCACAATCCCACATCATATTCCATCACAACTAACAATGCCGTCGCAGTATTCCAACACCCATAACCTAGTTGCTTACTTAATCAAAAACAATCAATCAGATGGTTTTCATGGCATGATTGATTTTATCAACCACAGTAAAATTCACTTTGCATTAACTGTAGCACCCACAATTCTTAAAGACTATATACATGATTTTGGGGGTAATGCTGAGATACAGGAGCGAGATGGATTAGAGGTGTTTAGGATTGTGGTGGATGATAATGAGATTTTGGTGGATGAGGAAGTCATTAGAGGTACTTTGAGGTTTGATGATGCTAATGGACTAGTTAATCTTTCTGATAATGATATATTTCAAGGTTTAGAAAGGTTAGGTTATACAAGAAGGGGAGACAGGGGGTAAATTTTTGAAATGTATGTTTTCTTCCCAATGGAAGTTTTTAATTCACACCTTGCTGATGTGTCTGAGTAATAAGACCACTGGGTTTAATGAATTTCCCTCCAAAATTGCAACTGCTTTAATTTGTCTATCGAAGGAAGGAGTTCAATTGGTCTAGCATGATTTTTGAAAGGTTTGTGCATAATATTAGGAAGAAAGGTAAATATTACTTGTATCCTAGGTTTGTTCAACTTATTGTGGATAGTCAAATAGCAGAACCTGTTGAACATAATACAAAGTATGAGGTGCATTATATGCTTCCTAAGGTTTTTGCTCATATGAGACACCAAAATCCTAATTTACCAATCAGAGTTGTTCCATTGTTCCCTCATATGATTAATTTACCTGTACCCCATTTAACTGAACCTGAACCCACTATCAACTTAGTTGCACCCATTTGCTAGTATACAACTGTAACCACTTTGCCACCAACCTGATGCTATGTTTACTTTACCCAATGATTCACCCCTCGGACCAGTTCACACAGGTCGAAGTGATGAGGGTAGTTTGGAACATGAACATGAATTGACGGATAATGATCAGGTACATGATGACTTTTCCAATGAACCACCTCTCGGACCAGTTAACACAGGTCGAAGTGGGGATGAAAATGTTGAATTGACTGTTAAATGTACAAAAATGGAGAATACGATGTCAAGTCTTCAGGAGTTAGTTGTGTTTCAGGGAAGAGAGATCAGACAATTGAAGCACAGGATGTTTGTGATGGAGAAAGTGAGGAGACCTGGGATTAGTGTTGTTAGAAGAGTTAGGAAGCAGAATAAGAAGGTGAGGTCCTCTAAAGCTGTGGTTTTGGACGACCAAAAAAAACAGGGGAGGCTGCTGTTGTGCATATGGATGAGGATGTGGATAGTGGAGATCATGGACAGCAGTATGTGGTGTCTGATAAAGATGGGAATGAAGCTGTACTTGAAACCTTGAAGACTGTAGTAGACGATATAGAGAAGGAGGTGGTGCAGGACACATCCACTTAGTGTTTCTGTAACCACGACTAGTTTTTCGAACCCATGCTACAACTTCAACTGAGGTAAACACACCCACTGTTGTAGAACTTAAAGAGAAGGAGGTGGTGCAGGACACATCCACTGCTAGTGTTCCCGTAACCACGCTATTTTTCAGAACCCACTGCTCCAACCTCAACTGAGGTAAACACACCCACTGTTGTAGAAGTTAAAGAGAAGGAGGTGGTGCAGGACACATCCACGGCTAGTGTTTCTGTAACCACAGCTATTTTTTCAGAACCCACTGCTACAACTTCAACTGAGGTAAACACACCCACTGTTATCTTAGTCTCAACCACTGCTATTACTACAACATCTACAATTGTCACAACTACCTCTGTTTCACCACCTAAATCAAAAGAAGTTGAGAAGGAAGCTGCCAGTACACTGATAAATTTAAGCAAAACTTCATCAAACCCTACACCTACCATTGCACCTGCTCCTGTATTTCTTAAACCAACTAACCTAAACCCTTGAGTAAAAATTTGAATATTGGTGAGCCTTTGAAGAAGAAGGTGGCTCTACCAGATATTGGAAAGGGAAAAGGTATTGCTGAGCCTGAGATAAAGTTTAAGAATACAGAAAACCAGATTGCTTATGATCGTGAGTATGGTGAAAGAATAGTAGCTGAAGAAAAAGCATAAATAGAAAGGAAAAAGCTAGAAGATGAGGAAGCTAATCAGAGATGGTTAGATGAATGGAATGATACACAATCCTATCTTGAAGCTTCTAATAATATTAAGAATGAGTACCCCAAACAAGAGTGGGCACTGTTTTCTATTAATCAAAGAGCTAGAATATTGAGTGAATGGGCAAGAAGGATCATCAAAGAGAAAAAGCAAGTCAAAAGAAAGAAACCTCCTACAAAGAGCGAGATGAGAAATACATAAATGAAGATTGTCAAGAATTCATGCATACATGTTACTGAAAATCTAAGAACATGCTCATTTGAGAGGATTAAGGAGCTTTGTCTGATGTGTATGAGAGTTAATGATGATTTTAATCCTATGAATTCTGAGAAAGAAGTAGAATGGTTAAAGAAGCAATCCAGTTCTAAAAGACAAAAGGTGGATGAAGAGTTGAAAAAGAAAGAAAGAACTAAACAGTATTTTAAGGAGACTGATAATCCCAATCCTGAACCTATTAATCCTATTCCTTTAAAAGCAGTTCATCCTATTGTGGATTGGCAGATTGTTATAGAAAGGGGTAGAGAAGTAGTTGAGATAACAAGAGGTGATGGATGCAAATCTACTTATTTCAAATTTGGGATTTTACTGGATTGTTTGACTAAGAGTGATTTGGAACAGTTGTGGAAAGTAATGCAGTTCAAATATGGGAAGTTTGGTCTAAATGGAGAGTTAGCTAAGTTTGTATGGGCTGCTATAAAGAACATGTTTCAACCTGATATTGATGCTGAATATTGGGATAATTGTGAGGTGGTTGAATGGCTATTGTTCTCATACTGCAAGGTTCATGCTGTAAAAACTACAAAGGAAAGGTTTTTCATGTTTGTTGATAGGGATTATCCTTTATCAAAGAATGTGGCAAGACAAATGCTGGAAGCTAAACTCACTTCAAGAGGAACAAAAGAGACACATCCTATAATTGATCCACTGTTTCAAAAGATAGAGAAGATTGCAGACACACAAGGGCCTTTAGCAATTAAGGCTAAACCTCGGTCTATATAATTGTAAATATTGGAACCACTGCCAGAGTTAATAAAACCACTGCTAGAAGATTGAATCCACTGCTGATGTTAAACCGCGGCTAGTAGTAAAGTATAACGGTTATGCGCAAAAATTTGGAAAACAACAAATGGATGCAAAAGGTCGACGATACTTTAACAGTAAGGGGCACAATATTATGTTAATGTCTTCGATTGTTCATTTTTGTTATTTTCGCAATCTCATTTTAAATTAAAATCCCATAGATTGAGAGGATACCTGGATACGATGAAAAGACAGAAGATTCAAGACCATCCAACTCTTGAAGACAAGAGAAAAGGTGAGTAAATAAAATGTATTTAACTCCTACTTACTAGGAAACTTTATTGAATAAAGTATCTTACTAGAAAAGCACGTACGATATAACACTAAGTACTTACTAGGGGCATATAGTACTCTTAGTTACCAGGAGATCACATACGATATAACACTTAGTACTTCGCATATCTCACAGTGCTTATAGCGGCAACGTACCCTCAAGCTTATGAATAAAGAAAGTCTTGTTTCTAGCACTCACTCCAGTTCGCCGCCAAGATATTCATTTGCATTACCTTGTGTTCACTAAGGGCTTGCTCCTGCTTCAGAAACTCAACGGTTTTTTGTGGCACCTTCTTTCGCACAGTTGCCATCTCTTGAATAACGGCAGCCCTTTCACGATTAAGTCTAGCCAATTCTTGAGTTAGGATATTCACCTTTCTTGCCAATTGAACATCTTCGATTGCAGCGTTACGGCAATAGTAAATCATCATGTCTGTCCAGTTGTTAGTGTTAGCAGCAGCTCTTATCTCATCACATTTAGGCAGACCTGACATTGTTTTTTCTTACTTATTTATGGAATGATGTTGTGTGAAAATATACTTGCAAGTTTGCTCTTAAATACACAAATTGAAAGGTAAATAAATAGTCACATGCATACCATTGACGTTACACTATATGCCTGACTCCTATATGTTTTTATAGAAAAGAACAAAAATATGCACATGTTCAACAGTTGATTGTATAATATTGTCACAAAGTAACATCTAAAAAAGAAGAAAAAAAATGGTGCCTCAATAATGAAGAACATTGTCACAAAGTAACATAAAAAAACAAAAAAAAAATAAAAGCAAGCCACTCCTGTCGCTATTATTATTCAAGTAACAAACATTGAAAATCCTAGATGACTGATAAGTTGTGCTTCCATTGTGCTAAAGTTCAAATTCAAATAACAACTATAAATCGTCCAAATGAACAACATTTGCAGCACTAAACGTCACAGGTTGTGACTGAATGTTGTTAGGAAGGTTGTTTTCAGGAGTAGATGATTCACATTTCCATACGAAATCGTTGTTTGACTGACCACTTGCTTCTCCCTGTTCGACCTCTACACGCGTCCTCTGTCCTCCGTGTCGTTCTTGTTCCACTGCTTCTTCGTTAGTTGTAGGGTGCACGATTGTGAGTTTCTTTTACGTTTCTGAGATGTGACATTAGTTCAAACAACCATATCAGTAATTACATACAAAATTATATACATTGAAATAAAAAATAGAAACACACTTGCCTTGCTTGTCATCAATGGTTCAAGACATGACCGTCGTGTGTGTCCTGCCTTTCCACACCTGCCACAGGTTTTGCTTTCTGGCTCTTCCCCCTGTGATCGGATACGTGTTTTTTCTTTGGGTCTTCCAGGTTGCCGCTTATCCATAGCAGGTGGTTTTACAGTTTGCAAGTCATCAGGAGTACGCCACAAGGATAAATCTTTTAGAGGATAAACCCTTGCTTCGTATGTATTTTTTAGTGACGTTTTCTTAAACCAATCCATCGCCCAACTGCTAGTGTCAGTCAACCCTTCAACTCTTGACACAGCACAAACATGACCACAAGGTAGACCCGATAGCTGCCATTTGCGGCAAGTGCATTCTCTGTTGTCAAAGTCAACAATATGAACATGTTTCGAATCACTAACTTGGTAAATCTTGTGCATCTCAATTCCGTTAACGTCCCAATTAGCAATCTTTGCCATTCTATTGCTTACTTTTGCATTTGCCCATTCGGTAAGTTCATCCGTTGGAGCATCTGAAATAAAAAAAATTATACATTTTTGATCGATGTGCCAAATATGTGATAAACCAATTATAATAGACAGTTTTTTAAGTTACCTTTGTATTTTGCTCGACGTTCAAAATACCATTTTTGTAGAAGCCTTCGGTAGTACTCCATTAGCTGGGTTATTGGAACCTTCCTAACATCTTTGGTTACAGAGTTTACTGATTCTGCACTATTTGAGGTCATGTAATTGTACCTGTTTGCAGGGCAGTAAGCACGCGACCATTTATCAAATCCAGCTTCATCTTTTAGTTTTTTATACACATTAGGTTTTAATGATTGAATCTCAGAAATTGAAGCACCAAACTCCTGCTCTGTGTAAGCTTTGCATGTCCTCCAATATATAGCCCTCCACTTTCTAGTTTTCAAATTGCAGTTCATCATTAAATGACGACAACAAAAACCATGAAACGCGTTAGGAAAAACGGTACTACATGCATGTGCAATTGCCGGATGTCTGTCAAAGATGATGGCTAAATCTTTTACTTCACCAATGCATTCTTTAAGTTTGCTCAAAAACCAGGTCCATGATTCATTGGTCTCACCTTGAGAAACACCAGTTGCAATAGGTATTAGATGGTTGTTTCCGTCCATCCCAACAACAACCAGATTCGTACCAAGGTATCTCCCTTTAAGATGTGCGGCATCAATGATTAGCAATGGTCGCATAAAACGTAAGAAGCTCCGAATCTATTTTAAATCGATCAGAAATTGCTTAATTAATAATATTTACATAATAATGAAGGTAATAATTAGAAATAAAAGATAATAGAATTTATGAAAAACTTACAGCAAAACCGAAACCAATGAATACCATCTTAAACCGATCTGTCTCATCTGTCTCAATGTGTGTTACTGTCCCATCATTTTGCAACTTTAAGTTATAGCAGTAATATGGCAACTGCTGAAAAGACTCCGTAGGACAACCGTTCAACAACTTTAATGCAATGTTTTTCCTACCCCAAGCTCGGTGGTAAGAAATGTCTACTTTCCAATCAACATTAAAATCTTTTTTTATGTCCTCACCCGTATACACCCTTTTGCAATTCCTCAATTTATCAACAAGTATGTGACCCAATAATTTTCGGGTAGCATTTCGATGATTAGGATGAATTTTTGTTCTGGAACATGTATGACAGTCGTTAATGGTAGTAACATAGAAGTATTTGTTAACAACACTTTTTCGTGCGTTAATGTACCAGTTGCAACCTTCTTCAAAACAAGCTACACTGTACCTTTTCTTACATGACTTAGTAACTTTATACTCAAACATATCAACCAACGCTTTTATTCCTATTGCATAAATGCATCCTTGCTTATCATCAAACCGACTACCCACCTTTAATTTAGATACTACAGGGTGTTTATGGTTACTTAACTTTTTAATTATGGGATCAGGTGAACTGGGTGGATCAAGGATATTTAGAAATGTGGTTTTCTGCCAACTAGGTTGCACATCTACATTAACGTTTGCGCCTGCACCCTCATTATTATGATCTTCAACTTTTGGTGTTTGAAAATCAGATTCTTGAGGCAACAAAGGAACATTAAGATCAATATCAAGAGGCTTAGAAGAAGTAGACGGCTTTACCTCAGAAGATTTCTCGATAAGTTTGATGTATAGTGTCTGGATCACGTTCTGCTTACAACATATTTCATGAACGAAGAAAGAAACATCATCATCGTCACTTACATCAATTTTGGTTGAAGCGGACATGTAGTTTAAACTGATGATCTTATCTTTAATCTGATATTTGTTAGTAAGATAGGTAATCAGATGTAGGTACGTGATGTCAACTGTAAGTAAAACTCCACGAATTGATCTCTCAAAATCCAAATAAACTTTGAATTTTGGGGAATTAGTCGAAGTCATTTTAATTTGGTCCAAGAGGAATTGTGTTATGGGATTTGTGTTCTGGGATTGTACAAAGCAATAAACCCAATAAAAATTCGCTGAAAAGAGGATCTTTTAGTCGCTCAATATAAAATTCGCTTAAAATTTTCCCTCCACAATATTCATTACCCGCTCATTCACAAAGTATATTTCCCGCCAAATTTGATGTCACTCTACTAGAAATGCGTCAAGTTTACTCATTTGCATCTGTGAATATCCGGTAACAATTGGGTGAAAATAAAACAATGGCTCCCTCCTCTGCCTCTACTTCCAGATCCAATCGAAAGCCCTTGGAATACTACATCAATGCTACACACTGCGAATGTCCAAAACCATTACCGGTGGAAGTACAAACCTCTTGGACCCGGACTCATCGTGGTAGAAGATTCAAGGCCTGTCCAATTTATGTAATATTATTATGCATTATACTTATTTTACTTGTTAGGTTGAATATGTGAGTTTAACAAAACTTCTTTATAGGACAAAGAGACCAAATGTAACTTCTATGGGTTCCTAGACCCGAACTACCAAGTCAAGTATTACAAAGATTTGTTTTACAAGGAACATGAGGAAAAGAAACATTTAATGAAGACGGAAAGCGTTCAGTATCGGATGAAGTTATTGAGGTTTCAAACAATGATATCATGAAAATGTTGGATGAGTTGACTTTTATAAAGTCAAGAGTGCAAGTTCATGACAAAGTTGTGTTGGTTTTCAGTTTGATTGTTCTCTTAAGTATTGTAGTTTGGTTATGGTAATCTGTTTAGCAATAAGTGTTATGTAATGTGTATGTTAGGGTGTTTTAGCAATAACATTGTTTGTGGTCGTTTTTTCAAATCAAATGGATGTTTGTAAAAAACAAACAGTTTAGAAATTTACACAAAATGTTTGTTGCAAATCAACAGTATCACAACACGTATGTACAGAAACAAGGGCTTGAAGAAAGCCTACATGGCTGTTAGGAATATACCAAGTTTCACTACACAGACCTGCATAAGAAGTTGTCTTTCGATGTCCTACACAGACATACAGTTTGTGGTTACATTTGGTTGAACAACAAAAGTCTAAACTCACATACAAGCCATACCCAAAGAGATGATATGCATCTTTATGCATCACTTGTATGAACAACCAACTGATACTTCCAAAAGTACTCCACCATATGCTCTCGATACGCCAAAGCAACTTGAAGAGGATCATCAACCTTCATGCTTAAGTTGTTACCCAGCCTGTGCAAAAAAATACATACCCAAACTCCACAATCACCGTATGCATTGGCTTGTATAGGGACATCATCCGCAACTCGAAATGTGATCTTATAATCAGCAACAGATATTGATTTGGCTTGAAGAACTTTACACAAGTGTAGATACTGTGGTAGCATTCTCTCAAAAGTGACCCTCATTTTTAAATTCTTTCTCTCGTCTCAGGTTCTGGCGTACCTAGTGAGTCATAAATTGTTATAACTCCGGTACGAATTTGTATCTCGGCGAGAAACCAGGCAGTCGGTGCGTTCACAGGAAAGTATACCTAAATGTGAACAAATAAACTTTGTCATAATTCATCACATTTTGAGCATGTATATATTTACCCAAGTATCTAGAAGAAAGTATGGTCTTTATATACAAACCTTCTCGACACTAGACCATGGCAATGGATAGCGTTGACCAGTGGCGTAGTAGGTACGCATAGACCCATCAAGGATAGAAGAAGAGAAAAATGGTCCAGCCATAGCCCAATCGGCATTGCCCGGCCTGAACTGCCACATTAGATCAACCCAAAGATCCAGATGCTGCAAAAAAAAATTTATAAGCAACATACCGTTAAACTAATTCAAATAAAAATTAATTTTTTATGGAAATTAAATCATGAAATAAATACCTCATCTCCAAGCCATCCTTTTTTATTGCCCCTTCCATACCCCAACAAAGCCAACCAAAATTTTCGATGAACAACGATGTCACCAAGACCCCAAGGAAAGTTATGCGATGACTTAAATTTTTTTTTATAAAGGTATCCATACACGCTGGTTTAGTAATCTTGTTGATATCGCAACCTTCAGGACGTGACAGATCCTGAAACCATATAAAAACCAGATTAATGTATATGTCATTAAGATGTCTGTTTATAAATGTAGTTATGCTATACCTCTACCCATGTTTCCAACTGATTATCTTCACCACATGGGGGATTAATATCTTTTCTCAGTCTTTTGGAACGTCGTTTCGGCAATTGTGGAGTCGTGGGAGGGAGGTTCACGTATGGGTCCTGCAAACACTTGCCTACCTGCTTTGTCCTTTTTGAGTCAACATCTTCTTTCAAAACAGGAGTACTCTCTTGGGTAACTTTGGCATAACTACATTTGGTAACTTTGGCCTTTCTAGTTTTCTTTATTGCTTGGACATTATAAGGTGACAGTAGAGCCTTACTTGCATTTCTCTTCCTTTTAGCACGCATGAAAACATCCTATACAAAAAAAGTTCATCATTGAAATAACATTAAACTTTTTAATTACATGTGGTAACTTTAATAAATAATGTAGTTGTACCTCAGAAGATGTAGTCAAAGGCTTATTGGCTTGTCCGTCAGAATTATGAAACATGGCATGTCTTGCTTTCAAAGCATCAATATCAATTTTGTCTAATACCGCCTTGGTTGACAACTCATTTGCAACCACTAACTCAACCCCGCTTACTTTCTCATTGACGTGGCCATCAACATTGTATGCTTCATTATGAATTACCAACTCACGTAATTTCTCGTTAACATTCCCATCACCATCCTTATTCTCTCCAAGATGAATCATATGCTCATCCCCCATCCCTGCCATTTGTGACACGGCTTCACTTACTTTATGACCATCATGAGAATCTATAATGTTATTTTCATTACCTTGAACCCCCTCTACAGATTTCTCAGCAATATTTAACACTGCCTCACTTACTGTCTCACGATCATGAGAGTGTTGATCAGCAGCATTGCAATCAACAATGTCATTTTCATTACCTTGAACGCCCTCTACATTAAACACACCTTCATGAGCATGTATCTCAGTAGCTTGAACCGCCTTTGCGGGTTTATCATCACCAGATTTATCATCAACGTTAGACACACCTTCACTTACTTTCACAGTAACATCAGAATCATGAGCATGTATCTCAGTAGCTTGAACCGCCTCTGCGGGTTTATCATCACCAGATTTATCATCAACGTTAGACACACCTTCACTTACTTTCTCCGTAACATTGGAATCATGAGCATTTATCTCAGTAGCTTGAACCGCCTCTCCGGGTTTATCATCAACACTTACCACTACCTCACTTGGTGTTTCGCCATCTTCCTTGTTTTCAGCAGCCTTTTGTTGATTTAGCTCCAGCTGTTTATGCTGGAATTCCGAAGATCCATAAACAGAGAAATCATCATCTAGCTCCAACTGTTCATCTAGCTCCAACTGTTTGCCCTGTAATTATACAAGAAAAACACAACTATATAATTCACCAAATCTAGCAAACATCTATAGATAGTGCAGGTGGAATTAATATATACGTACTTCAACCGCCGATTGAGAAAAAATTTCATTCAAATTAGGTAAATTCATATGACTGGGATCATCATCTGGAATGTGATCAACTAACGGCAATGGTTCGTCTTGAAGACATAAATCCGCAAGCTGGGACATAGCTGATGGAAAAGCGGCAGAGTCTATATAATTAAGCCCACCTTGTTCGTTTTCAGCATTAACACAACTCGATTTGTCGCAAGATTGATCAGGTTATGGGTTTAAGGTATGTAGTTAAGAAAACTGATTTAGGTATGTAACAAACTAACGATAAAATAAAAAAGTACTACTAAAAGGAACATAACCTTTTTATAATCAGCCGAATGAACATCATGAGAATGAAGATCAAACAAACTAGGACTACCATTCCAGGTTTCATTATGAATTGGACTTGAAGTCTGAATTTCCATGGCATTTTGGCCAAAACAATCCTCATCCGATTTGTCGTTCATATGAGTTGAAGTCTAAAATTTAAAATATACAATCAATTATACTACTAAAGAAACGAGACCTAAATGATTAACAAATATTAAAGGAAATTACCATGGCATCTTCGGAAGCCAAATTTTCATCAACACATTGCCTTATTTGCAATTCATCCTGAATAATGTATATATATAATCCATTAGTTGGTGAAAAACCAATAAATATTGCTATCTAAATGAAGGTAAAGAGCATGTTCACCTTTGGACGTTGTATCTTTAGAGCTTCCTCAACAACGGCAAGTCTATTTTTAATATCATTAAGGACCTCCACATTGGCTACGGGTTGTATCTTTAGTGCTTCCTCTACAACGGCAAGTCTATTCTTAATATCGTCAACCTCGGCATGTATGTCTAGATGATTGGAACTTTGATCTTTATGAGTTACTGGCACATCATTATCAGCTAAGGCCACCTCTTTATCACCTAATGCCACATGTCTATCAGTTATCACCATCTCTTCATGTACCTACAAAGCAAGATCGAAACAGAATGTGCATTGGTCAATTGTCAACGTGAATAGTCGCACAAAACGACGTAGTTGATACGGATGAAAAATAAATGATACAAAATGGGCAACTTACCTCATTAGTGGGATCATCGGCAGGTAATTGATCTTCTAGACTATCCAACTGGCTAAAATATGCATTACTTGGTGCAAACCATGGTTGTAACATTTCCGCATTTGTTGGAAGAAGATCCGATACTGGAATAGAACCTTAGTAAACAAACAATTATAAAGTAAAAAACAAATATAACGAAGTCGTAACTTATTTGACAAATACAAACGAATGGAAATGCTTACAGGACCAAAAAGTTTGCCATAATGGCGTTTGCCAAATGTTTTACCCTTTGACCAACAAAGACAACGTGGTATCTTTGACGGGTCTTTGTTCCACCATGAAGTGCTAGTGGGATAACTCTCAAGAATCCATATCTAAAATGAAGGAAAAGAATAAAAGCATTGTATGAACTGCTAGTAAATAAAAAATGAGTTGTTGATAAATGTCTACACATCTAACCTTAAAAGCCAAGAAAAAGCCAGAAATATTATATGTTGCAATTGTAGAAGGGTTTTCTTGCAATTTCTCTTTGTAGTGAGCATTGTAATGCCGGGGTACCACATTGGCTAATTTTTTGTAAAAACGGGTCCACAAGAACTCTCCCCATGGATATGCATTCCATGCCCCAAAATCCTCAACTAATTGCAACAAAAGATTGTCGATGATGTACCAAGGTCCACGACCTATGAACATGACCTCAGCGACTAGCAACAGACATACCCTTACCGCATCCTCAGCTGATAACTTTGAAAATTGTGTGTCATTCCCAAACAAATCTAAAAGCTCATTCCCTTTTACAGTTACCTTTCTTATAAATTGTTTTTCAGGAAAGACACGCAAAGCAAAAGGACTTCGATCAATTTCTACAGGGGGAGGCAAACGACCAAAACAAAATCCGGTCATCAATAGAAACTCTCCCCGACCGAATTTCAATACATTGTTCCCAATTTTGTATAAAATGAGGGGACAAGAATCAAGCAGTTTGTCGATATATACCTGGTATTGTAAAACGAAATTAACCATATGATTGCCTTTACCTAGCTGAGGAATATCTAACCATGGCCCAAAAACAGTTGCTCTGAACAGCCTCATTCGATCTGGATTGCTTAACAATTTAGACTTAATTTGCGAAAGCAACTTAACCTCGGAACGAACCGTTACCTTAGCATCAAAATATTGGGGAATGTAAGCCATTTGGGAGTTTAATTGACTGAATAATTAGGGGTTGATTTAGGGTTTCATAATTTTGAATTGTGTTTTTCTGGTAGTAGAGTGTTAGTGTGTGTGGGTTAAAATTTAAAAACATGGTAAAATTTTTAAAATGTGTAAAAGTACTGTTAAAAAGGTACTAAAATGTACAAATAGTGTACAGTAAAAAAGTCGTTAAAATTATTTCGCTTAAGTCGCTCAGCATTGGGAAGGAACTAAATCTATAAAAAAATATTTTAGCAACTTTGACTATTTTTACTAAAGAACAAAAAAAAAGTCGCAATATTCTTAAAAAAGTCGATGAGATTCGGTCGCTGTACTTTCATAGCTATAACAAGTCAGAAACAATCATTGGGTACACAAATTACGAAGGACACTTGTCAAAATTAGATTAAAAGTAGAAAATTCGCAAGTCTCAAGGTCTATTTTGGAAATATCGCAACTTTTTTCCTAGAAACTATTGACACCTTGAGCAAAAGGTGTGTTTTCATAATTAACCCTTATTATTTTATATCAAGGTTGTAAAAATTGCTAGACGCTAGTGAGGCGGTCGAGTAGGGCCTAACGATTAATCGGTTAGGCGGAGATTAATCGGATTGAAATTTTTATACACAAAATTGTAATATTAGATATTATATTATATTATATGTATCAGATAAGCATAGAGCATCAAAGTTCAAATATTTTAAGTGTTCAAATATAAATAATACATAATTCTTCAAAGTTTAAAGTCAAAAAATAGATATTATTCGGTTTGTTGACCATTTTTAAGCGATCTTTGACCGATTTTGTTCGATTAAACGGTTTGTTGAGCCATTTTTAAGCGATTTTGTCTGATTTTTAAGTAATTTTGTTGACCGATTATTAATCGATTTTGTCCGATTAATCCGATTAGACCGATTTTGTCCGGTTAACCGGTTTGTTGACTGATTTTTAAGCGATCTTTGACCAAACCGATTAAATAGGCCGATTATGATAAATTAAGGCGCTTAGTGAGCGATCATCGATTATGTGAGGATTAATCGGCCGCCTGGACCGACTTTTACAACAGATTTTTATATAAACTCTCACAATGCATTGAACTTTACACACTTTAATGCATTTTCACATCACCATAAATTTAGTCATTTCTTATAATTGCATTAATATAAAAATAAATGACAAGTTATATATGAAACAAATTATATGAAACAAAAGTTTAGAAAGCTAAAGCATTTGATCAACCGTTTCGATAAATATATATTCATTGTTTAAGTCCTCAACTTTCAATTTTCCGTTGTTATATATGCAGGATAAGAGGGTAGAAATTAAGTATTCATAAAATAGTTGTCATAATATTTATTATAACTTTATTGAAAGATTTTCAACATTACAAGATCATGAATTTAGGAATTGTCATAATATTAACTTCAAAAAAAAATTATTGATATAATATGTGCCCAAACCCCGTGCATGCACGAGTTCTAAAACTAAAACTAGTTTTATTTTCGTCATTTACGTAGGGGTTTCGATACATTATTACACTTTATTTTTACTCTAGTTATGCTTCGACGGTGATAAACACTTAATCCTAAATTTTTTATTGTATGTTATAAATAGTACATGTATGCCAATAAATATGTTATTAACCAGGGATGGTAATACGCGAGTGTTATATATGGTACATGTATGAATATGCATGCTATTAACGAGGAATGGTAACCGCAGCATTGTCGCGGAAACTTTGATATATAAACACATACAACATTCTATCTACACAAACATTCTACATTCATATAGAAATCTTAAAAGGGAGCAGAGGTCTTATAAAACTACACTACAAGCAACAAAAATGTGAAATAAGCCTAACTGATTATACTTCATTATTTAGGAGCAAGAAGGAAATGGGTTTATCAAAACCCAACCCCCTCCCCTTAAATTAAGAATGTATTTGTGTCTATTATATTTGTGAATGTGTAGAATGAAAACTCTATACTTGTTATGGTTCACTTTCTACACAGCGGCTTAGCAGCTCATTTGTCATACTTTAAGGACCTTTTATGCTAATTTCAAGTTAGCTTAGCTAGTATAAATAGAAAGATAATCCATAGCTTTAGGCAGTCATGAACTCCACATGTTTAACCCATTTTCTTTATACACAATTTTATCAAAACTCTTATTGACCCATTTTTAAGTAAAAAATCAACCTCAATCAACCCATTTCCTGTGAATGGGTTAAAAAGGAGCACCATATGGATATGATGCTCTCTTATCTTGAACCCTTTATGAACCTAGGCTTTATCTGTAAACTACCAATATCTCGGAAACATGTAAACGGCTTTATGTTTCAGGTTGAAAATTTATGATGCATCATTTGTGGCATGGTTATACCATTAATCCACATCATTTTTGTAAAAGTCATTGCTGAATCTAATGAGATACTATTATTGTTACTTATGCTGACACTTAAAGTAGATAGGTTGAGATGTAACCTCAATCTTATTATCTACATAATGAACTATCGCAATTTAGGCTTGATTAGCAACATCACTATTTGAATTTGAATGTCATGAACTTACAAAATCAGTGTTTTAACACTCAAAAGATTGATCTTATATTCATAGTTGATCAACGTAAAACTTTAACCTTAGGCATTGGATGTGTTAATAACTAGAGTGTTATAAGAAGCACTAGAAAACACGTACGAATGTAACCTCCCGATTTGATCAATTATCTATTTTTCAACAACTTTATAAGTCATGTATCTTCAACACATTTTTTTTAAACAAGATCACTTGCAAGACACACGAAGATAAAACACAAAAAACTGTCCTTAAACAACCTCATTTGCAAAAGACCCAAAGGTAAAACAATCTATCACAATATCAGCTGCTACAAATGATAACCTTAAAAATTTGAGAATGTACATATATAATTTTCAATCTTTTTAGTAAATGAAAATGTTATGAAATGAAAATCTAACTATTTATTTAAGAAAGAAATGATAATATGCAAGTAACCAGCTAACAAACTTTCAAACTTGACATGTGCTTTGCATGTGACATCTCATTTGGGCGTGTATCACATTCCGTCTCATTTTGTCTCGACAGGAATCTTTAGGGCACAAACTCCAAAAAGCATGATCTTCAGTGCAAATAGAATTGCTGCAAGTTTTTTTTGTGCTTATCAACATTCAATGCTGCTGCAACTTGTGTAAGTTTATAGTTTTTCCAAGTAAAAAATCGTAACTTTAACAATTTAAAGTTGCAACCTTTGATTGTATTTTTAGCAGAAATGATTCAAATAAGCTGTGTGTGTGTGTGAGAGAGAGAGAGAGAGAGAGAGAGAGAGAGAGTTATGAGATATTTGTATAAGAACAAAATGGAAACTATGGAATCATTTTGTTAGAGCCGAGTTCCGAATTGCATGGGAGAATATGATGGAAAGGAGTAATGGAACGGCCATAACAAAAAAAGAGAATTGACCATTTTATCCTTAAAAAAAGGAAAAAAAGATAAAAAGGTGTATTTGAATTTTTATAGCAGTGATAAACATTGGATACGAATGGTGGTATGTATCATGTGTGTGTTTTGATGGAGCACTACTAGTATATTCCAAATTTTATGTAAAAGATCATAAAAAGGACAATGTAGTGGAATGGCCTTAATTAACCAGAGGAAGGTTACCATTTTGCATTTTTTTCAACTAGCTGTATTTGAATTTGAATAATCGAATACACGATGAAGGTGATATATGAACGTATCATGTTTGGATATGTATGTACGTACGTGTATTGATGGAGCACTACTTTCTTGCCCTTTTATTTACAATGAAATGTAAAAATGTAACTTTATCTTCTACAATACAGTATATCTTGCCATCACAAAATCTGAGAAATTGTAGCATATTACACGAATGTATTTAGAAGAGACTCATTACTAAAATAAGTAAGATTCAATATGAACTAAAACTTGCTATTTTGACTAACATGGAAAGATGAGTTATATTTACTTTAAGTGACTTAGATAGATGAAATTAAACTTTTAACTGAAGTTAAAAGAAATTTGTCACTTGAAATTAATGTATGACTAGTTCACTACTGTGAGAGCATTACTTATGTTCAGAAATTTGAGGCAAAGGAATAAAAGGGCAAAATGGCACCCATTTTGCCATTTTTATTTACGATAAAATGTTGAAATGTGACAACGGCATTTTAAGGGTTAGAAAATATGTTACACCAATGAATAGAGGGGATATAAAATATAGTAAAATTCAATTTGTACTAAAAACAATACTAGTTTGACTAATATTGGCGGGAAACCACATTGTCCGAACTACATTTATTTGTTGAGAAATTAATTAGGGTGTGGGTTATGGAAAGAGGTATGAGAACGTTAAAAGGATGTTTGGTTGAGAAATATGGGTTTTGATATTGGGATTGAAACCCATAAATAAGGGTGTTCTCATACCACCTATAATGTTGGGTTTAAAAACTTATTCCTTACCCATTACCACATACTACACATACCAATAATGATTCCTAATTACAAACCAAACGCACTTAATTCAAGTCGTCTGTACTTTAATTTGACTACAATAAACAACCTATTATCAAAGTTGTTCGCTGATAAAGCATCTTAATATTCTTACAAAATGTCTCAGGTCCAAAACTCACTGTGAATATATTTGTGTACGAGATTGTTGACAGATTATGCTTATTTTTTAGAATAAATAAGTTACTTAAGATATAATCTTTATTTGATAGTCATAATTTATAAGAGATTATAGAAATAATAATATATTTTAGTCTCTGAAAATCAAATGTTACTTCATGTAGCTTAGATAGTAAGGAGGATCGATCGATCGATTGAGCCGATCGCGATTGATCGTCCTTATTGTGATTAATCGATCGATTACTTTTTTTTGGGATGATGGTCGCTTGGGCGATCAATTGTCGCTTGGTACATTTGCTTTTTTTTACCGTTTTAAGATATGAACGTTGGACTAAAAAAAATTAACTTTGAACTTACTTTCACACTATAAATAAACACACTCATTTTACTATTTTTTCACACATTCTCTATGTACGCATTCTCTCAAATAACACTCTTTTTTCACTCTTTATTTCACACTTTCAAACTATAAATTCTTACGAGCTATTTATTGCCGATTTATCTTCGGATAATGAAAATGAAGTTAGTAGCGAGTTTATGATGTTTGCGGAAGAGTGTTGGGAGGCTTATCAAGCGTCAAATAAAATCTCATGAAACCGAGTTAGTAGAGATCGTTTGAGTGCTCATGACCGTTTAGTGATGGCTTACTTCTGCGAAAACCCAATTTACGGAGATAAAGCATTCCATGATCGTTTCCGAATGAAGTCCATTAAAAATCCAGGGACGGATGATCACAAACGAATATTGTTTAAGACGATGGCACAAAGCAGCAAGGAAAGATGTGGAACGCGCTTTTGGTGTACTACAGAAGAAGTGTCTAATGATTAAACATCCGGCTAAAGGGTTTGACAAAAACCGTCTATCAGATATAATGTACACATGCATCATATTACATAATATGATAATTCAAGATGAAGACCGGGCGATATCTCATATATTCTTTCGAGGGGAGCAGCACCGTTCTTCTGATCCCATAAGAACGCATGTGGAATCGTTAGAAATTACCAAGAAGATAATCGACAAAACAACTCATCTTAGCCTAAAAGCCGATTTGGTGGAAAACATTTGGCATCGTCAAAATCAAAACTAGTTTAGTCATTTTATTATCGTAATGTTTGAAAGTTATCTGAATTTTATTGTAATGTTTTAATTTTATTTGAATTATTATGTAAGGTTTAAAAAAAGAAAATGAAGGTCGCCCGTACTGGGGCACCCAATCGTCTGAAGGTCGCTGGAGAGAGAAAGCTGACGTGACAGAGAAAATGGGAGGGATTGACCCTCCTTACTGTGTGCAGCCTTATACAACTTATCTCTTTTTATAATCTTCATCACCATCTCCATTTACAGCTTTATCTCTAGTTCTAACAATAGTTATTTTTGCTAAACGTGCCCCATATAGATAAATAATTTGGGGTTGCATTTACATCTTAAGTAAGACTCACACTTCCTAAATAACAAAAAAAAGAAAAAAAAGAGCAGGAACTTAATTCATTTACTGTTTTAGTTTAATATAGGGCTGAGCATCACAGACCTCAAAACCAACCGAATAGAAGGACCAACGGTCCGATCTCGGCATGGTCCGGTCTTACATACAAACCGACCAATTATGCCTTTTTGGATCGGACCGGACCAACACATTCACTCCAGTCTTCGGTTCTTGGTTTTGGTCTAATTCGGTCTTAATCCGGTCTGGTTTTTTCCGGCCCGGTTGGTCTTAGACCGATTTTAGCCCTAGTTTAATATAATGAACTTAAACAAAATCAAATTAGAACGATCACATGATGCGGTCAAGTGCCAAGTCATTCTGATTGACTGACGGGCCCTATATTTTATGTAAAACAATATTGCAATCGTTTTTTCAGCTAAGCTTGTTGCTAGCCCTTGTACAACATTCACAGAAAGATGATATTTCAAAATAGTAGACGATTGTTTGTGCAAGTGAAAAGTAGTCACAAATATGTTTGTTGTTGCAAAAAATGGTCATTGGCAGGAAAAGCTAAACTTGACTATTTTTGATCCGTTGAAGCTATTGTAAGTCATCTCGTCAAAACCTCGCTAATCTTTTAAAAAAATCGCAATATCTTGCTAATTTTTAACTTTGCTAGGATTTTGAAAACTAGCAATAGCTTGCGATTTCTATTTAAAAAAACTAGCAAGGCTATGTGATTTTTTTAAGTCCTCTAAATGTAGCAAGACTTTTGTGATAAAATAAAATATTCGATCACAAAAGAGAAATATAAACATATGTGATCGAATATTTTATTTTATCACAAAAAATTAGCAAGACTTTTAAATCCCTAAAAAATATACATGACAAAAAGAGAAATAGAAGAGCATTTAGAATGCATTAAGTCTTTGAAGACTTGATGCATTTAATGCTTTATTTCACATTAATGCACAACTCACTTAATGCTAATAGCTTGTTTTTTTTTGTCAAAGACTTTAGGTTCTACAAGTCATTTTGCCAAAAGTCTTTGTCAAGTCTTTACCTCAATGCTTCAAATGGCTCAAATAGTTTTTTCAAATAGTTAAAAGTCATGTGTAAAGCTTTACCATTGCAGATGCTCCGTTGGTCCACAGGGATATGAGTATTTGCGCTATATCGAAAAAGTTTCGAGTCTAAAGTTTTGTGAGTGGTCACAAAATCAAGATTTATGGGATCAAGTCTCCATGAATACGTATAATAGTAATTCTGATACAGTATGTTTGTTTATAAAAAGTTTGAGATAGACTACTTGAATATTTAGAGCTTATTGTTAATGCTCAAGCTTGAACTCGACAAATAAAATTAATAGTAACCACATTTGTCTGATTTTGTTCGATAAATAACCTAAGGTATAACCTCTATCTATGGCTATGGTGTTTGATGGTGGCGAATTGTGATGAAAAAAAAAAGAAGTGGAAGATGGTTGGAAATGGTTGTTGAGGGAAAGGGATGGTGAACAGGAAGTTAAAGAAGACTAATGTTTGTATTTGGGTGTAACTAAAAAAGAAAGGGTGTTTAGATTTTAACTTGGTGACTAGACATTATCATACACTAGCAGGGTACCCGCGCGAGGCGGCAGCGGATACTCTGTAATAAAATTTGTGGTGATAAATATTTTTTAATTTTATATTTTCCGTTACAGCAGCTTTATAGATTGTGAGAATTTTATATTTGGGTAACTTTAACCAAGTCTTTCAAGTTGTACATGTTGGTCCTTTAAGTTGCGTAGTTTTGTTTTTATGATGGTGTTTTAAGTGTTTGGATTATTGGATTTATACAATAAATGAGTAGTAGCTTGATTATATTGTACTATGTGGTAAAATGGCTGTATTTTTGTGTAAAGGGGTGATTGAAGAAGAATATTAATTGTAGGTGTTTAATATACATGGTTGTGCATAAACTAATTGTACACAAAGCTTTAGTATGTGTATTTGCTTAAATTTTATATTAGGAAATCTTAAAATAATTAATATCAGGGAAGTGCATCCCTCTATTATAAGATAGTAAGATTATTACCTAAAATTCGAAACCTTTTAATTGTCCAACATTGCATGAGAAAAAAATTTGACACCTTAAAGGAAAAAAAATTTACTCCGTAGTACCTTAAATTAAAATTGGGCTCAATTTTAATACATTTTCAAGGAAAAAATTAGTATCTTAAAATAAAGTTGGGCAATTTTAATACATTTCTACGCGATTTGCCCTTCATTTTAACTCTGAAGATATTTTATTATTTTTGGCATTTTTTCAGCAACTAACTCATTTTTTCTGTCTATTTTTGGTGATTTTTTCTGTTTTTTCTAACAGTCATTTTGTTGGAATCACTCCTAAACCTTAATCAAGTGTTAGTAATTCACATGTAATAGTTAGCTTAATTATGGCCTTTATATTTGTTATTAGCCTTAGGCTTATGTAGAAGGCCCATAAGCCTAGGCCTAGCCCAATAAGGAAAAGGATGGGAACTAGGAGTGTTGCCCTAGCTTCCCTCCTATAAATACTCTTGTATAACCCTCACTTGAGGGTTGGTTGTTCAATTTATTTCTTTCACATACATCTCTACGCATAACCGGCCACTCATATCGTGTGTGTGTGTTTGATTTATTGTTCAATCGCCTTTATCTCTTTCTATTAAGCTTGTGTTGTAAATCTAGTGACCTATCAGTGGTATCAATCGCCAACTAGTTGGGTGAATCGTTATTGCTTTTGAAGTAAGTTTTTTTGGTCATACGCGTAAAGGTAACGAGATCTTTGGTTCGCTTAAAAACACGTTTTTTACACTTTTTAATCCAAGATTCTTGTACTTTCAATGTTTTAAGGTGTTAAAATAACTGTTTTTGGCAAAAAGTTACAAACTTTATGCGTGGATCATAGTGTTTAAGCTTGTTTTTGTTCGTGGGTGTCGTTCTACGCGTAACCTGTTTAGCCGTTTTGATTCATCAAGTTTCACACTTTTGTGTTATTTTGGTGATATTGAAGTTATTCCATAACAAAAATCTGGTTTAGTAACAACTTTGGGCAAAATCACTTTTACGAGTAAGCTACGCGTAACTAAAACCCTACTTTTACGCGTAACTCATTCCTTGGTTTGATCTTCAGTTTCGTGGTTTACTCCGTGTTTTCTTGCTTGGATAAGCATGAAAATACGTCGACTTTGGATATCTTTTGCACTGTGATAGTGTAAAAGATCATTTGGGATAAAACCCTAAACTTACGCATAAGCATAAAGCTTACGCGTAGAAATCCTTCTTCAAAAGATGAAGATCGGTGGGATCACCCCCTTCCCATGCATCCTAAGGATGCCAACCGGACCCTCCCCCAAGAAATCCTACGCATAAGAATAATCTTACGCCTAAGTCTTGTCTTACGCATAAGATAATCCTACGCATAAGTTTCTACGCCTAACTTTGTGTCTACCCATAACTTTAGTCCTTTTTCCCTGCTTACGCGTAAGCTAAAACTACGCATAACTCTCTTTGTTACGCGTAACTTTGGTGTTTTTACGCATAAGTCCTACTTGGTTTATTGTGATTTCTACGCCTAAGGATACTTCATCAACAAAGGTTCATTCGACTACAAAGATCCATTTTTACCAACACAAGTTTTCAACATGTCACAACCACCATACTCTAACTATTTTCCTTACACTTATTCTCAACGTCAACAACAACTAACTCCACAACATCAACAATGGAATCAACAAAAAGCAATTTATCAACAACAATTTAATCAACAACATACTCCACAACTTGCCGCAATTCCACAACCTCAAATGGTTCAACCACCACCAAGTCTTCAAGTTCAACCCTACACAAATGACTTCAATCAACATCCATCAAGGAACATTATGAAGGAACCCACTTGGTTTTCAAAGATGTGTGAAGCTTTAAGCATCCAACAATCAATTCACGAGGCTGGATCACTTGATAGACCTCCAATGCTCACTCCAGGAAACTACGATCAATGGGTGATTAGGTTCTTTAGATTTTGTGATCTGAAGAAGCCACATGGAAAGTTCTTAAAGAAGGTTATCTTGGAAGGTCCATTTCAGATGCCTACTGTCATTGTACCCGCCGATCCAAATGCTAATCCACCAAGAGATGAACAATCCAACATTGCTACTGTTGCCGATCTGAATGCAGAGGAACTTCTACACTATGAAGCTGATGAGCTTGCAATGCAATATATCCTCTTAGGATTACCTAACCCAATTCTTTGAAGTGTTGATGCTCAAAAGACTGCAAAGGCAATGTGGGAACATATTCATCTTCTTATGGAAGGATCTGCACTCAATCAAGAGGATATGGAATCCAAAATTTACTTGGCTTATGAACACTTCATGATTGAACCGGGAGAGACACTAGAGTCTTATCATCATCGATTCTCAGACATCATCAATGATTTGGATAAACACAACATTATCATGCCAAGAATTGCTGTTAATACTAAGTTCCTGAGTAGTCTTGGTCCTGAATGGGAAAAGTATGTCATTTTTCTCCGTCAAGCGAAGAACATACATCATTCTACATACGGATTGTTGTACGATTACTTGAAGCCTCATGAAAAGGAAGATGATAGGGAAAGGATTCTCCGTGCTCAAATTGCTTCAACGTCAAATCCGGAAAATCAACAACTTGCCTTGTATGCTCAAAACAATTATCCTCCTCAACCAGCAACTCAACCAACTGCTACAATCACACCATATGATCCTTCACAACACCAATCTCAACAAACTCAATTGGTTCCATACAACAACAACAATGCTCAAGCACTTGTCGATGAAGCTAATGAGGAATCGATCCGTTGAAGCATTGCAACAGGGGTTTGTTATGATTGCTAATGCTTTTAGCCGTTATACCAACAAATCCAACAATCGTATTCGTTCCTCATCTAACACACGGAATCAAGCTGTTGTGAACAATGGACGAGTTGAAGTTCGGAATCGTGGTTATGGTCTTCAGATGGGCGGTGGTCAAGGGTTTAATGTTGTGGGTAGGAATAACAATAGAGCTCACGTGGTGGAACAGGAAATGCTCGAATGGGTTGAATGGTCTTCGATGCTACAACTGCAATGAGAAGGGACACTGGCTAATGCATGCCCAAAGCCGAGGACAAGGCGTGCTTATCACAAAGAGGCTCTTCTCTTGGCTCTTAAGGATGAAGTGGTGGAACTCTCACGACAAAGAACAGAGCTTTATGGCAAATGCACTGATGATGATATGGAGGACTTGCGGCCAATGCACTGTTATGTTGATGGCTAATATGCATGAGTTACACATGAGTGACACAGCCCGGTGTATGACATCGATGGCTTGTCTCAGTACCAACAAACCATGTTTATCTCTCGATCTCATATCTCCGCCAACATCCGAATCCGCAAGGCTCGAATGTTCAAAATGAGTCGCCCACATCTCATTCGACGATTTTCAATTGACCCGTAGTCACATTTGACGATCAAGATGACCTTATGGTGTCCCTTGATACTCAAATTGACTCCGTGGTTATACTTGAGGATCTCAGTAATGATCATGTTGTAACTCACGTTGAACACGCCGAACTTTTGCCTCATCCAGATTTTGCTCGTTTAATACAAGACCAACAAACCATAGTGGAAGAATGTCGTGCAATTAATCGGGACTTGAAAAGTAAAAATGCACTGTTAACCAAGGATTTTGAATGTTTACAAAAGCAACTCAATTTTTCAAAACTCAAGAAAAACGTGAAAAAGGTTTTGAAGCAACCTTTGCTAAATCTCATCAAAATGAAAAATATTTAGAGAGACAGATGCGTGATCTAGCCGCTTAGAAGAATGCTTTGTTGTCCGAAATAGAACAACTGAAACATGAACATAAAAAGAAAATTAACGCTCTCACCTTGGAAAATCAAAAAGCTAAGGCTGAGTTGTTAACTTGTCAAAAACAGTTCTCTGCATACAAAAAGCATTCAACGAAACGAATAGATGATCATCTTGAAGAAATCATCGGCTTGCAAAACAAACTTAAAGAGTTTAAAATTGTTGTTTACAAACATGGTGAGTCGGTCACAGCTATTGAAAAGTTTACTTTAAAACCGAATCCAAATGGCTATGGACCAAATCTTGCCGATTACAAACCTAAGCTTTCAACCAAAGCATTCAAACCAAATCCGAAGTTTCCAAAGGTGAATATAAAATTGATAACTCTATTATGAGTGTTGTTGAATATCATCGTCAAGAGGAATTAGATGCATAAGACGAGAGTCGATCAAAATTAGAAAATGTTGTATACAACAAACCTTTTAACTATTCAAAAGCGGTCACTTTCGTCACACCAACGGATTCTTCTAACACACCAAGGATTATCATAAAAACGTCCGAGTCTTCTAATGTTAATCCCAAACCAGATTATGCACAAACTTATGGTCCTTTACCTTCCATCGGTGAAGTAAACTCAAAACCTGAAAATCGCAAAATTCTTCGATATTTTGACCTTTTCATGGTTGACCTCAAAACTTTACAACATGAGATAGAATATCATTCTGAAATCAAAGTTCAACATTTTCAATCGCCTCTAGCGAGAGAACAAAGAGATATTTTTCAGAAAAATCTTTTACCAAATGTTAAAAATTTGAAAAGTTGTGCATTGTCTTGGGAAAGGGACTTTCATAAGGAACTTGGAATGATGAAGGTCATTTTGAGAAAACAAAACATCTATTTCTAATACTAAACGTAAAAGAAACTGTTGAGAAAAGATGTTGATCGACTCTTGGAAGATGTCATCCGTGCTGATGTCCATAATGTTGTGTTATTGAATTCTTTGTCATATGCATTTGATTATATCTCTGCTGATACTGTTGATTCTGTGGTAAAGGTTGAGAACACTAATAATGTGCTTCAGATCGAGTCCTTAAAAGTTGAAAATAAACGATTGTCAAACGAACTTTCAAATGCTATACGTCGTCTTAATTGGTGTCAGAAAGATATTCACGATCAACAACTTGCTTTTCAACACAAAATCGCCATTCGTGCAAAATCTTCTGATCCTAAAATTGAGCAACTGGATGATCAAAACGTGTCTTTCAAGTGTCAAATCTCAAAATATGAACAAGAACTTGTAAAATTTAAAAAGGAATATGGTGTCATATTTGATTTACTCAAAAAGACTCGTGATGAAGCATCAAATGAACTTGATCATTATCTTGCACACACTAAAGAAGTTATGCATTTTGCTTTGAAATATTCGGTCTGTAAATCAAGATCTGATTCACACTATCTTCAAGTTAAGAGAAATGTTAGGAAAGTATGAACAACTTCCGCCTACCATGATTAAGAGAATAGCCCCAGTAACACTTAGTAATCGTGAACCTAGAATCCCTACTGCCAAATCACAAGTTGCTAACGTCTTCCTTCTGAAACAGAATAGTTGCGTCTTTCCCAAACATCCGCACTTCACAGCCTAGGAGCACTACATCGAAGAATAGGAAGTTGCGACCTAAGAAAAGATCAATAAGGAATGCTAAAGTAGAAGAACACCCTAGGACTATGAATAAGACTCATGTTGCTTCCACTATAAATATTGCGCCTGGCAAATGTAATAGAAATAGTGATGTAACGAATGCTAAACCTTTAAGCACTTTTGATATTCATCGATGCACCTTGTGTGATTTGTCGTAAAAGTATGAATTCTGATTGTCATGACAAATGTGTTGCTAAAGCTATCATCTCTCGTTTAAGGAATCCTAAGAATCGGAATACCTCTAGGCCCACTAATATTTCTAAGTCTGTGCTTGGTAGACCGCCTTCTTTAGATTCTAAGGAACGCATTGTTGTCCCTGTAGCTCCAGTCTCACCTCCTAGGAATGTAGTACCACCTAGTGCATTCACTAAGACTAAAGCAAATACTAGTTGGAGATGGCGGAAATGGATATATAACACACTAGGATTTAAATGGATACCTAAAGCTATTGATGTGTGTATATCTACTACAACTGCTCCGGAACCCTCTAACATTTCGGGTTCCACATCTACTTCTATTCCATCCGTGTCGCCTCGGTGTAATGCGGTGATACAGATCATCTTCTGGATTGTTGATAGCGGATGTTCCCGACACATGACAGGCAACCTTAAACTGTTATCAAACTTTATTGCAAAGTTCATTGGCACCGTCAGATTCGGGAATGATCACTTCGCAACTATCATGGGCTACGGAGACTATATCAATGGGAACATCGAAATTAGCAGGGTTTATTTATGGAAGGCCTCGGTCACAATCTGTTTTCGTGAGGTCGGTTCGTGATGGAGATTTGGAGGTTGCTTTCAGGGAGACATCTTGTTTCATTCGTGATCTACAAGGAAACGACCTTATGTCCGGCTCGCGTAATTCAAGTCTTTACACTATCTCTATGCAAGACATGGTTGCTTCATCTCCCATTTGCTTACTTTCAAAGGCAACATCAACAAAATCCTGGCTATGGCACCGTCGTCTCTCACATCTTAACTTTCAAACCATCACCAACCTTGCTCGACACAAACTAGTTGAAGGACTCCCACGATTTCGGTATTCTAAAGATCACCTTTGCTCAGCTTGTGAACAAGGGAAAAGCACTCGTGCTTATTTTCCTTCAAAGGTGGAACACACTCTCAAAGATGTGCTTCATCTTCTTCACATGGATTTGTGTGGCCCGATGCACGTGCAAACGATCAATGGCAAATGCTACATCTTAGTAATTGTTGATGACTATTCACGCTGGACTTGGGTCTACTTTCTTCGAAGCAAAGACCAAGCTCCACAGATGATCATCACCTTTCTCACGAAAATACAAGTTCAGCTACGAAACACCGTCCGACAAATCGAAGAGAGGCACTGAATTTGTTAACCAAACTCTTCATGAATTTTATGAGAAAGTGGGAATTCAAAGATCGGACATCTATTGCACGTTCACCAGAACAAAACGGAGTTGTTGAAAGACGAAACCGAACGTTAGTGGAAGCTGCAAGAACAATGTTAATCAATGCTAAACTTCCAGATTACTTATGGGCAAGTGTATCTCTGCATGCTATACTCAAAACCGTTCTATGATTACAAAACGCCACAACAAAACGCCTTTCGAGCTTGTCCACAACAAAAAACCGAATCTCAAACACTTTCATGTATTTGGATCTCTTTGCTATCCGAATAATGATCGTGATGACTTTGGAAAGCTCAAAGCCAAAGTTGACATTGGATTCTTTATTGGATATTGTGATAATTCTAAAGGTTTCCGAATCTGGAATCGTCGAACAAAGGAGGTTATGGAAACGATTCATGCTCATTTTGATGAACTTACGGAGATGGCTTCGAGTATAACGCTTAGAACCGGTCACAACCGCTTAAACTTCCCCAAACCCCATCATCACCGAACAAAGCCCCCACTCACTCGTCAACAAATGGAAAATCTATTTGCTCCACTGTTCAATGACGATATTGATGAACGTGCTCCGGTGTATCCGTTTCCGCTGCTCAACCCGATAATACTCATATACGATACACCGCTACAACAACTACGGTTGAAGATGCACCACCAGTTGACTATACGACAACAGTTGAACAAACCGCTTCCAACAATGATGAACCGGCTGATGATGTTCTGAATGAAGCACCCCCACCTGCAGATTTTGATCCAAATGAGTTCTTTAACCCGTTTGCTAATGAAACTACTGCACCTGATGTAGCGGAATCATCAACAAGCCATTTGAAACATCAAAATCTGCACAATGTATACCAACATCAATCCTCCACACATAGATGGACAAAAGACCATCCTCTGGAAAATATTACTGGCAACCCGAATCAACCAGTCGTTACGAGACAACGTCTTCACTCAGATGGTGAACATTGCATTTATGCGCTCACTGTCTGCCAATCTGAACCTAAAAACATCAAAGACACAATGACAAAAGACAACTGGATCGAATCCATGCAAGAAGAACTCAACCAATTCAAACATCTAGAAGTATGGGAACTGGTTGAAAGACGAACAGGGGTCTACGTCATTGGTCTCAAATGGATTTGGAAAAACAAATTGGATGTTGAAGGACACGTAATCGAAATAAGTCACGCCTAGTGGCTAAGGGTTATCGTCAGGAAGAGGGTATTGACTTTGAAGAATCTTTTGCTCCGGTTGCTCGTCTTGAGGCTGTTTGGATATTTCTCGTTCGCGGCTCATATGAACATGACGGTCTTTCGGATGGATGTCAAAACTGCGTTTCTAAATGGACAACTAAAAGAAACGGTTTATGTCACCCAACCAGAAGGATTCGTTGATCCCGCGTTCCCGAACCATGTCTACAAACTGAACAAAGATCTGTATGGTCTCAAACAAGCTCCTCGGGCATGGTACGATAAGCTATCATCTTTCCTAATTGCCAATAATTTCACCAAAGGTTCGGTTGACCCTACTCTTTTCATACAATATCACGGGGCACATATCTTAATTGTTCAAATTTACGTGGATGACATCATTTTTGGGTCTACACATAAAAAGTACTCAATCGCTTTTGCAAAACTAATGAAGAAAAATTTTGAAATGTCTATGATGGGTGAACTTACATTCATTCTAGGATTACAAGTTCATCAATCACCCCGTGGTATTTTCTTGAGTCAGTCCAAATATGCCCTTGAATTGTTAAACAAATTTGGAATGAAAACATGTGACACCTATGCCACACCAATGGCACATACCAAGAACTGACGCTGATTTGCATGGGAAATTGGTTGACCCTACCAAATACCGTAGTATTATTGGGTCTCTCATGTATCTAACAACCAGTAGACCTGATATTGTCTTTGTCGTTTATCTTTGCTCCGTTATCGATCGAGACCAAGCTGAAACCCACCTCTCAGAGGCTAAAAGAATCCTCTGATACATCAAGGGAACCATTAATTTGGGAATCAGGTATCCGAAGGATTCTGGTTTTGAACTAATCGCTTTTTCAGACGCTGACCATGCAGGATGCTTAGACTCACGAAAAAGTACCTCAGGAGCTTTACAATTTCTTGGTGATAAACCGGTGTCATGGCAATCGAAGAAGCAGGACTGTACGTCGCTATCCTCAACTGAAGTAGAATATGTAGCCATGTCGGCGTGTTGTGCTCAAGTCATTTGGATGAGAACACAACTCAAAGACTATGGTTACGTATTTGACAGAATCCCGATGTACTGCAACAATCGGAGTGCTATTGCGATCTCGTGCAACTCGGTTCAACACTCGAAATCAAAGCACATCGATCTTCGATATCATTTCATCAAGGACAACGTGGAACATGGTACAGTTGAATTATACTTTGGAGTACGAGAATACCAATTGGACCTTCTCACCAAAGTCTTGCCTCCCGCTAGGTTTAATGAGTTGGTCCACCGGATTGGTATGAGGTGTTTGACTCAAGAGGAATTGGATAACCTCCTAAAACAGTCTTAAAAACCTGTCAAACACCAAAATCTCTTTTGTAAATATGTTTCCAAAAACAAAATACAAAAATATAAAACCTGATAAAACAACAAAAATATTCTTCTATCTATTTTCTTTCAACATTGCAAGTACATTCCTTCCATCAACACTATAATCTTTCAAAATTCAGTATTTTTTCCGATCAAGTGTTGAGGGGGAGAAAATAAACACTTAACTGTTCCATAACATTCGTTTACTTGCATGTTACCATATTCTGGTTGTTTCTTTTATCAATGGTGGTAAATATTCCGGTTCAACTGACACTCCTCGGACTTAAAGTTATAACCTTTCATGATTTTCTTAAGTCGAGGGGGAGTGTCGTCAAGTTTCTTTCTTAAAATCTCTCGTTTGGTAACCAAAATGGAAGTTAAATGGCCTTGGATGAAAAAGTAAAAGGTGGAAGGACCAAAACTGCCAAAAGGTTAAAGTCTTTTTCATTAAAACTCCTCCACCTAACTCATCCACCACGTTTATTACTCACACCAACCCTAATCTACGCATAATAATCGATCTTCAAATCCGTGTTTTGGATCAACAATCTGTAAGTGTTTTTGTGTTCTTAACAAGATTATAAACAATGGTTTTGAATCGTTTTGAAAAACAACGGTTAGATTTTTAACTATGGACGATTTTGTGTTCTACGCGTATGCGTATGAAAACATAATCTTGTTTATGTGTTTGAGGTTGAGATAAATGTGTTAAAATGTTTCTTTAACATCATTTATGCCATTGTTAGGACTGATTAATATAAAGATTTATGTGGTTTGGAGGTCGGGGTTGGTGGAAGAAGATGAAGATCTTCATCCTTTTTAGAGAGAGAAACTAGAGAGAGGGAGGAGAAAACAATGGATAACTTTATTGATAAGAACAAAATAAACACACACCTAATGATTCACCTCACCCCTCATGGAGAGTCATGAGGGGTATTTATAGGCTCTAACTTTGCCACTTAAACGATACTAGTCCCTAAGGGCAAAGTATACTACCCATCTAGTCCAATTCACGTAAGTGACGTTATCTTTATAAAAAGCGAAGCTAACAATCTCCCTCCAAGATAGCGTCACACGTGAATGGTTACAATGAGAGCTATAAATACAAAACAAAGTAAATTACAATAGTAATGAACAATGTTGACTTTCTTGAAGTGCAGAGTCTCTGTAGTCTAGATACTGTGGCAAACTTGAAGTTCTCCCTTCCGATGACCTCGGCAAATGGTCTTCTTGTAGCTCTGAACTTCAAATGTAACAGTCTAGTTAGGTTATTACTCCCTCCTAACTAGTGAGCCTTTTTCTTTTCTATGCTCCCTCCTGAACCGACAACTCTCTTCCAACACGTCTTTAATCTTCGAACCTTGGAGAAAGTAAACTCTTGAAGCACAATGGTTGTCATTCTGGGAACATCATAACAACATAACTCACTTAGTATTGCATCCAAGTTGGTAAAAAACCCCGATGTACACCACACTACTTCTCCTTCTTCAGTCTTGAGCAAAAATCCCTTCGTAATCCAATCACGGAAGATGAAATACCAACTTCTCCCTCCTGATGGTTGCGAGCTATCGGAATCATCATAATGTTTTGTACATGACGTATTACCTTCTTGATGCAATATTAACATCATAGCTTGATCAAAATTCTGTGAGAATATGTTGCACAAATACTCTCAATACTACTTCTCTCAAACCAAACTGTAATCGAACCTCCTTTGAATTCACCGGCTAAATAGTAATGACCACATATGGAGATAGCCCGGTACGACTAACTTGAAAAGGAAGTAAGCATCCCAACTTGTGACTTGCTGCTTGTTCTAAATTTTTGAACAATCCACAACGCCGTGTGACACTGAGCACTACAACGTAACTCCTTAAAGTGATGGTTACACACTGTGAGCACTACAACGTAACTCCTTACCAGTTATAACCAGATTTTCAAGTTTCATAATGTGCCCAGACAAGTTATCTTGAGACATGCATCCAACCAATCAACGTCTCAACGATAAAGAAGTCCACCCGTGAGATATCACTTCAATTCCGCATCAATAATACCGTACAAAAACTCTGTAGTCATTTTTCACATCTTCGCTCAAGCCGTGAATATGTATCCCTCCGTGAAAATTTTATCAATACCAACAATATACCAAAATACCATTTCATTTTCCAAATAGAATAAAACTTATGCATCCAAAACTTTTGTGAAGAAAAATTCGGATAACACACGTTAATTCATTGTATCCTATACATCACACAAGTCCATTGTAGATCCATTTCATTCACTTCAGCCCAAGTACCATCAGTCTCACCATAGGCCCATGAAATGAATACTCACGTGAGACAAATCCATGTGAAGCCCACGTCCAAAGTCACACAAGAATCCGGTTGTGAAAAAAGATATCACAGATCCAACTCTTAACCGGATATAAGTGTAACACATCTCACAATTAACCTAAACCTAACATCACTCTCAAAAAATACTTCGCCTACCACACATTCTCTCCCATCAGATCTGAAAACAAATCACTGCATCTCATCTCCATCTCATCATCACACGAATCTCAATCAGAAACAAATATCATCTCACAACAACATCAATAAACGAATACATATCAATCTCATCACAAAAAATAAACTTAACCATACCCAGGCTGTTTTCTTCATGAGATGCTCGATTAGAGGAAATTAGAAGATGTAAATTTCTCAAGATCCTTCTTGGGTCTAAGGTAGGTTTGTTGTATGTTTTTCGTTGTTGAGTTGAGACTTTAACGAACAAAAGAAAAGAGATAACAATAATTGTTAGAACCTTTTCTTTATATTCGGATAGTAGCAGAAGTTGGGATCGATGAAGATTAGGCTTCAATACTAAAAAAGAAGCAAACTGAGATCTCGTTATATTTATCATTTAGGTTCTTGGACGAGTCATGAGAAGTGTAGAGATGGTATTAAAGGAGATGTGGTAGGATAGATTTGGTTTTGTGGATGTTGGAGTTGGATTAATTTCGGATCTTTTTTTTTTCTTTTGGTCGAATCTGATTTGGTATGGGTACTGAAGTCGACATGGTATACTTGGTAATTGGTATTTCTTTTGTGGTCACGGTCTATTTTACGTGTATGGTATTCTTTTTCAGTTCTTGCTTACGCGTAACTTTCAGTCCAACTCTTATGCGTAACTACTTTCTAAAACCTTAAGCGTAGGGTCAGGCTTACGCGTAACGGGTGGGCTTATGCGTAAACAGGGTCTTATGCATAAAGCTTATGCGTAAAAACCTTACGCGTAACTTTTCTTACGCGTAACTTAACAGCTACGCGTAACTTGCTCTGTAGATGGATCCTTAGGCGTAAGTTTAGGGTTTTGACCCTTTGACCACTTTTTCCGACGAGTTTTCCGACTGAAAAATCCGACCATCTTCATAAAATACCCAGAAAAACATAAACCTGCTTCTGTTTTTGCCAGTTTGACCACGAAGATGACGGTTGACCACATTTGTTTCACAGATATTTGGAACAAAAAAGGCATAATAGTAACTGTTTGGACAAGATATACCAAGACAGATGTAAACATGATAAAGCAGGACCTTTTTGACCAAAAAAAATAAGGATAAACAAAAACATGTATTAAAACTGTTATACCCACAAATCGAAAAAAAAATTTTCGACCTCATAAAAAGCACAAAAACAGTTAGAAAACATGTGTAAAACCAACATAAATCAACACAAGATAACCTTGGCTCGTTATACCAATTGTTAGGACCGATTAATATAAAGATTTATGTGGTTTGGAGGTCGGGGTTGGTGGAAGAAGATGAAGATCTTCATCCTTTTTAGAGAGAGAAACTAGAGAGAGGGAGGAGAAAACAATGGATAACTTTATTGATAAGAACAAAATAAACACACACCTAATGATTCACCTCACCCCTCATGGAGAGTCATGAGGGGTATTTATAGGCTCTAACTTTGCCACTTAAACGATACTAGTCCCTAAGGGCAAAGTATACTACGCATCTAGTCCAATTCACGTAAGTGACGTTATCTTTATAAAAAGCGAAGCTAACAGCCATTCTTATTCTCAAAACGCACCCAGAAACATAAATTGATTGATTTTGAAAAACTAGGGTTTATGCGTGGGTTTGGGTATTCTCAAATGAGAAGGTTTTTGGTCAAAATGATAGTTGCGTGATGTTGTTATAATGATGTATTGATAATATCTAGGCTTTAGATCAACCCAGAAACACTAATTGTTTGAGAATTAGGGATTAGGGTTTAATGTTCTTGAGAATTGGGTATTATTGATTCACTGCGAATTGGATGTTAATACTTGGTTATATCACTCACATAACTACTTAGAACTACCAGAAAAACTTTGGTGCTAATCCTATGACTTGATTTCATATGCGTAATCTTTGAACTTTAGGGTTTAAGTCTACGCGTAAGAAATCTTACGCGTAAACTGTGTAATGAGTTTCATGCCCTGATCTGTTTTATAATGAATGTTAATGATAATATTGATGGTATGGTTATTTTATTTCAGGTTTGCTACTCGTAAAACTCAGAATCAAGGTCATTGATACTCTACGCATAAGGATCATCTTACGCGTAGAAAGTTATGCGTAAGAGAAATCTTACGCATAACTATTACGCGTAAGGTTCTACAAAGGGACTACGCGTATCCTGTGAAGGATATGCGTAAACAGTGACCTCTACGCATAAGGTCTACTCTTACGAGTAAGCCTTACGCGTAAGGTTTTATATACGCCTACGCGTAAGCTCTACGCATAAGGTTACTTTGTTCCTACGCGTAATATTTCTTACGCGTAAGACAGATTCCTACGCATAAGCTTGTGTCTACGCATATAACCCCTGTTTATGCATAAGCTACCATTTCTACGCATAAGCCTTGATCAAACCTTCCTTATGAATTGTTACGCGTGCAAACTTGTATATAAATGAATCTCACGTCACGAAACCAATAATGTCACTAATAAGCTTAAACGTTCTATATGTTGTGATTAATAAGTGATAACATAAACTTTAAAATTTAAAGTTAACTAACTCACGAAACTTTTTACGACGTCATTGGACTATTAGACATACAAGTGACTTTGGACTCGTAACAACCATTGACATTATACGTTCAATAATTAGACAATAAAACCTTCTGTTGACTAACATTATGTCTTTCAATATGTTGGTTCTTTTGGCTAATGTTATTTCGATCACGACATGGTCGCTCAAATAAATGTGGATGCACCTGAGGTTCTCACAATTTCCGATATCTTCCCTAATGGCTATCCAAGGAAGATTGGAAAGAACAATCTAAGAGTTGATTTTGAAACCCTCACATGCTCAGAGTCTTCCTGCTTGATTGTTGTGGATGTTCTTAAGAATCATCCCTACCAGAACATGCTCTCACACTCGCTCTCTGTTCCAGAGATCTACGTTCAACAATTCTGGAATTCAATGCAAAGAATCAAAGGTCAAAGTGCGGTGACAGTGACGCTCAATCACAAACAAATCACCATCACACATGCGAGATCTACGGCGTTCTTCTAATTCCCGACATCGAACCAATGACTTCTATGCCACACCTATGAAGAGACAGTTCGAAATTCTTGATTGATATTAGCTATGATGAAGCTTCAGGAATAATTACTAAGCACTCTCATGTGGAGCTTAAGAACATTCCTCAACCGTGGAGAACCCTCTACATCATCATTACCAAATTTGTCTCTGGTCGTGATAGTGGTTATGAGCATCCCAAGCTCATGGAACTACAAATTTTTTGGTCATTAATCAACAAAAAGGACATCGAAGTCGAAGCTCTGATATGGGAAGACATGATGTCGTTTCTCAAAAAGCTTGGCTCAAAGATTCCCTATGTCAGATACACAAAACTGTTGATTCAGAGAGCACTTGGACTTCATCCGGATATTCCCAAGAGGCTCAATGACCCCGACAATCACGATATGTTGACTGAGCCTACCCTATCATTCAGAATCAAGGAATCGTCAACAAAGAAACAGGTCTTTGTGTTACCCGATCACCTTGACTAATGAAATCAAAAAGCTCGAGACATACAAAAGGTATCCGGTAGCAAGTAAAAGAAGGCAAAGTTGGTCATCTCATGAGAAGTCTTCGGTACACCTATAAGGAAAACCAGAAGAGGAAGTGCTGCAAGCGAGAGTCGAAGGATGTTCCCGGGAGGAATCCTCCACGAAAGGGGACAGTTTCCGCCAAGGAAGCTGTTCCTATTCCCGTATCTAAGCCTGAACCGCAAAGAAAGCTAACCGACGAGGACTCGAGGGTACTGAATCGATAAAGAGACTTTCTACTCTGAAACTACTGAAGATGAAACTACAATGGTATCTAAACCTCCTAGTCCTCCAGCTGATCAAGAAAAAGGGAAGACTCCAGTACTTGTGCCGTATGAAGAAAGCTCAAGCTCAGATGAAGATCAACTGGATAAATCATACATGAAGAAGTTCAAATTCGTTAGACTTCAACACGTTGCACAAAAATTTGCTCAAGAACAAATGGGTGGCCCCAGAGGGTCGAGTGGTGGAGCTCAACCTTCACCAGGTCCTGATGCGGTTAATCAACCCGATAGGGGATCTGGTGCCACCACTTTGGTATAACAACAAACACGTGTGGAGGACTCTCTTGAAGAACCAGAATATGAGAAGTTAGAGAAGGTAAAAGCTGATGAAGAAGTTGCGTACCAAAGCCAAAGCTGAAGAACAAGCTAAGTCTGGAAATGAAGAAGATGTTGAGTATGATAAGTTTCTTCTAGATAGTCCCGCACGATCAAAGGAAGAACCTTCGAGCCACCAAAGGACCCGGAATCTCCTCACATCTCATCATCATCGGATTCATCTTCTCACTCTTCACCACCACCATCAAAGAAATCAACCAAATCATCATCCAAATCAAGTAAAGTAGCCAACTCCATCTTGGATCTCTCAATCTAAGAATCGAATCGTTAAAGCCGTCAAACGAGTCAGAAAGAAAGATATTCTCTACAGAAAGTTGAATTTCCTCACGATCGATAACGTATCTTCATGATGAGAATGACAAGATAAAAGTTGAAAGGGAGTATGTACAGAAGCTTATGAAGGATGACCTTCAAGGAAGCATGGACGAGATGATCAAAGGATACTCTCACAAGTTCCTTATGGAGGTCGTTCAAACCGACGAAGGAGATGTATACTAGACAACTTTATCCGAATCTCTTACATTTAGCCAAACAAGCCATGAAATCAACTCCGATGAATTTGAGCATCAATCCAGTTGAAACTACAATCTTCTCGGATGATGAATTGGTGAACCGGCTAGTAGCCCAAATGTCAAAACGCTCTGCAACGTTTGCCTCCCACGAAGCTAAGTTGTTTGAAGCATTGCTGGAATACCAACTCAAGTCATCATTCAGAGAAGAGGCTGTAAGGCCCAAATGTTCAAGAGACGTCGAAGACAAAGATCAAGACAAGGATAAGGAGCCTAAACGCAAAAAGAAGTCTGGTGAATCATCTTCCATTAAGTACTCGATGCAGCCTCCACCACAAAGGACTCCTGCTCAACAAAGATCTCCTCCTCCCTCTTCTGCAGATAAACCTCAGGATTCCGAGACACCACCCCAGACTCAGAAAACCGGTGATCATTTTGAGTATACGGGAGGTGACGATGAAGAATACCATGAGCCCCAACAACAACCCGCCTCTCCCGACAAAGTACAGAAACCAGAACCCTCATCTAGGCTTAAGAAACAGAAGAAGAAGGCGCCCAAGGCAGACGTCCTATCATGGCTAGATGACGATAACACATAAGAATTTGAATGGTTTTCTACACTTGTTAATTCCACTCCTACCTGCTGAAGGTCAAGATCCGGTAGACGGTAATACAGAGAGCATGCTAAGATATTGCAAGAAAAATTCCGAGTAAAGAAGATGAAGAAATCTGAGTTGCGGCGAATCAAGAATGAAGCTTTTCAACTGTTAAAAGATAGCTCAGAAAGTGCCATCGAGGTCGAATATCACCTTGAAAACATTGCTCGAGCTATGTCTAATAACATGGATTGGCTCAACCCAGAAGCAAACATCGACTTTACCAAGCGGGACAACCCTCCATATTACACCGACAGGTCTAAACCACTACCAACAATCGGCCAACCAGATGAGCCTCGAATTCCATTCTGATATTTCTTCAACAAAGACTTGGATTTTCTTCTACACGGTGGCGATGGTTCTAGGAAATACGTTACATCTTTGACACTTCCATTCCCGACAACAATTTACTCTAACTGCATAGCCATTGAGGAAAGATCTAACCACTTGTTCTCCAACCAAGTGGAAGAGTACAACCGAGATGCAATGTATGGGATTCACCATTGGCCGGAACGCCAAAGAATCTACTACAGAAGCTTCCAGGTTCAGAAATCTCAACATGAAGTGTTCAATCCTAAAAGTATCGTTGCCATCAAACACGTTGATCTTTCATCCAAATGGGACTACACTTTTCTCAAGAAGATTGTGGTCAAAAGGCAAGACGAAAGGGATTATGCATTCTCTGAAGCTGACTTTGAGACCTTGTCTATCAACGACATCGAAGACATGTACCTTGCCAAAGTACAGGGTCGTATGAGACAATTTTCCACTGAAGTACAACGTGAATTCATCAAGTCAGTGCTCATCTTCATCAGACGCATAGTTATCAAAGAATGTGTAGAAGATCTCCACTTCTCGTAGAATCTTATCGCACCGTGTCAACTTCACTCCACCGCAGCTCGATCTTCCCGACATCAACCAGCTCTCACAATATACATTCATCAGCAAACCATTCGGCGTCGTTTACCGGAGTGAACTTCAAAGAAATTGCTTAATGGCGTGTAGAGATCTTCACAAGTTTGGGGATCACACTTTGAAGATGGTTAGGGACGGATTGGCTTATCGGTTGAAGGATATACATCGAAGATGGGTCTCCTAAGCGATGGAATTCTCATGATCGAAGGGATGTAAAGAGGATCATCACGATGATTGATGAACGGTTGTATCGAAGGAATCGATTCGAAGATTGGAAAGCTATGTTGGAGGTCGACCAGGATTAACATCACCGCTTTCAACGCCGATTCACACTCCTCGCAACATCTGGACTACCGGTACCCTTGAACTGCTTCTTTCATTATAACTTTGGATGTATGATTTATTATGTCGATGGCTTGTGCACACATTACAGTGTACAACCCGCACTTGTAAATAAAGGACCCTGTGGTACGCCTCAGTGCCACAATCCTTATAAAAGGAGCGAAAACTTCTTACTTTTGAGTAAAACCTATCAAACATTTCATTTTTCAAGGTTTTTCTCAAAAGAACAAGTACTTTCCCTTAGGATTTTCAAAAACCTCAACCGTTTATATCACTCGTTGAGGGGGAGTACTTGACTAAAATTTTTGTTCACTAATTGTTCACAGTGGTCATTCTTCCCGCAACACTCGAAATGGTCATATTTATTCTCAACTTTTCAAAAATAACATTTTATATGCCATTTTTTAGGGGGAGAAAAATACGTGATAAGAAATATGTTGTGTTTTGCTATATGAACGCTCGTGTAAAAAGACTTCAACCCAAGAATTGACGAGATCTTAAATGTTAGTAACTCGAAAATACTTGTCCGGGACGGGTAATAATTTCAAGCTAGTTCGCTAGTGATGTAAACGTGTCTCGCAAAGGACTTGTCCAAGTAGAATGTACCATTCGAGAAACTCCTGGTAGACATGAACCTTGACGGGTTTGACAACCTTTCGGGGTTGTCCACATCTTCAAGATAGTTATTAGAGCTAATTGTCACCTAAAAGCTGACAATGCAACTCTTTAACTATGCCACGTAACCGTGTCTCGCGGGGAATGTCTATCTTGAGTCGATCAATTCAAAAGTGCGCGCTCTTTCCTCACTGTACAGATTTCTATCAAAACTCTTAAGCACATGTGGAGGGGGAGTATTTCTGCTAAAAGATAAAACTCTCACAGTGGTTCAAACATGTTTTCATTTACAAACTCTTTGAGAGATTTTCTTGAAAATGGTTTTATGGCAATGGAGTTATAAGGTGATTAAGGTTAGGAATAACCGTCCTATGATCCGCCAGAGCCGGAGGGATCTACCCAAGGGCACTACCAATAGTTAGAACTTAGAAGTCCTTAGGTATGATTATAAAAAGGAGAAAATGAGAATCGGAGAAAGAAGGAGTTGGAGAATTAAAAAGAAATGCAAAGAAAAGGGTGAAAAGAAATAGCCCTCCAAGTTATTCAACTTAGGGCAAACACCGGGTTCAATTCATATGCTACTGGTTGTCACTAGATGACACCGATATTGAAGATTAAAAGTCGTCATGGACCCAGTGACGCATGCACTAAACCTTCTTAGCCACTCAAGTTTCTCTCAACAGAAGCTTGTTTCATTCTCACAGGGAACCCTACGTAAACTATCGGCTTTCTCTTAAAGATTGCTGGTATTGAAGAAGGAGACCCTCTCCCTAGTCTCCGCTAAGGAAAACCTAAACGCACTATTGAGTCTAGAGCCACGAGATTCATCAAAAGATCTCTTAGGTACACTTGAAATTTCATTACTTGGTGTTCAACAATAAGAACATCAGTGGCACGTTATCGAGTCCTTCACAGATCTTAGCAATCTGTCGAGAACATTTATGAGAGGTTCACAATTGTGATCCTCGGTGATTGAATGGAAACTCCTGCCAGGGTCAACATCAAACAGCCGGCAGGTCGCTTCGGTAACTCCCCGTGGATTACGCTTAGTGTGTCTCAAACGGTCTACTGTCGTGAGGTGATGCTTCGGTGTACCTCAGCGACTCATCTGAACTGTAGATGTACTTCGGTACATCAGCGTTATCTCACTTGTGGGACTCCGGTTCAGAACGGCCTTTGTGAGAATTAGAGTTGTGTTTTCACACTATGCTGTTAACACTCTCAAAGTTCGAACTTGTAAGTGCCGGAATCCGCTTATTACTAACCTTTCTTATGTTTACTTCTTATGGAAGCTCGAGCGGATGATCGTCGCAGATTCTTCACATGCTCATGCCAACATCATCACTAATGGAAGTTCTAACTAAAAGCAACATAAAAGTCAGAATGATTCTTCGTCGACCAAAGAATCTACAAAGTTAAAGACTTAAAGAACTTCATCAGTATTGAAATTCAACGTCAAAAGGCGTATGAGCGTGTTGAAGAATGACGTGGAGACACCGTGTAGCGTGATGAAGCGGACACGAGGCGGACTTGATACGCACAACAACAACATACTATCATAACCATCACAAAGAACAATGATCAAAGAACAAAGACAAAGATGACGCCCAAGCGAACTGTTCAAAGAAGACAATTTCTCTACACTGGAGATTGTTGAATCAAGGCAAATCTTCTCATAAGAAAGAAGAATGTCAGAAGACGTCAAAGCTACTATTACATCTGCTCCTTCACCGTTTACATTCATTCATCACTAACGCTTAGGGGGAGATTGTTGGAATCACTCCTAAACCTTAATCAAGTGTTAGTGATTCAAATGTAATAGTTAGCTTAATTATGACCTTTATGTTTGTTATTAGCCTTAGGCTTATGTAGAAGGCCCATAAGCCTAGGCCTAGCCCAATAAGTAAAAGGATGGGAACTAGGAGTGTTGCCCTAGCTTCCCTCCTATAAATACTCTTGTATAACCCTCACTTGAGGATTGGTTGTTCAATTTATTTTTTTCACATACATCTCTACGCATAACCGGCCACTCATATCGTGTGTGTGTGTTTGATTTATTGTTCAATCGCCTTTATCTCTTTCTATTAAGCTTGTGTTGTAAATCTAGTGACCTATCACATTTTTTTTTTTTTTTTTTCATTTTTCATATCCTAAATTCGGAGTTCGTAAAAAAATTAATATATAATTGAACTGAGAATATGCGGTCAAAAGATTCTGAAAAAAATGACAATAAACTAGAGTTAAAATAAGTATGATTTGCTGAAAAAAAAAACAATTTGAGAGTTGTCTTCACCGTTAAAGGCACCGTAAAGTTTACGAAAAAAATTAGAAAGTACAATTTATTCTGAAAAAATTTAACAAAAATAGTGTTGTGATCATTATGATATGTCAATTTGTTATGTATTCAAAAAATGGTCAAAAATAAATATTCAATAATTTTGCATCATAATATCTCTTTCTTTATTTAATTTTTTCTTTTTTTTAACCCTTCACAAATAGTTGTCAAAATCATTATGTAAATATAATGCTATAAATTATTTGTGTATTTAGTATTTCTCTTTTTAACTAACTAGTTATAATACCTCTGCACGCAAAGGGTTTTGACAAAAAAATTATTCTGCATTAATACTGAATATTGTGTCTTTAAAAGTAATTACATATAATATATATAGAATTCTTAGAGATCGTATCCCTTCTCGATGGAATCTTAGTAGAAAAGGTGTTGAGTTAAGATCTTTGGCTTGCCCTATTTGTTCAAATCACCCTGAAACTTCTCACCATTTATTTTGGACGTGTGATCTTACTTCAACCATTTGGGATTTAACTTTCAAATGGGTTGATCTTTATCCAAATGCGGTGAGCTCCTTAACGGAGGTGTTTTCGTGGCTTGACTCTATGAATATTTGAGCTTCAAAGAAATTAGTTTTAGAATCAATTATTGGGGTCTCTCTTTGGGTTATTTGGAAGTATCGCAATCAACTCATCTTCGACAATAAGGACTCGCATCAGAAAGATCTTTTTGACCACATTACTAGTTATTCTTTTCTTTGGTTTTCTAGTAGGAATAGAAATATTCATGTTTCTTGAAACCAATGGATTAAAAATCCTTTGTTAGGTTAACTCTTTGTATTTTTCTAGCTCCTTGCTAGTTCTCGTTTTAATAATCATTAGCCGTTAAAAAAAAAAAAAATATATATATATATATATATATATATATATATATATATATATATATATATATATATATATATATATATATATATATATACTACATTATAAAGTATTTGAGACTTTCTATAAAAGGAAGTCTTAAAATTTTAAGACAAAAAACATTACTATAAAAAGAAAATTAGAAAGTTAATGTAAAATTTGAAAGTTAAAGTCTCATTTAAACTATATGTAACTCCCTCCAATAATTATATATTTTAATAGAAATAATTGTTTATAAAAAAAGCTAACTAAACTTATAACTACCAATTTAGTGCTAAAATTTGAAAAATAAAAGTGCTAACTATTTAATTAATAATATACGTTTTACTTTTGAAAAACATATATTCACTACGTTATAAAGTATTCGAGACATGTTAAATAAGAAAGGTTTAAAGTGAAAAAAATTTGTTCGCCACAAAAATAATTGCCGGGTACTACCGCCACATTGCACGGGTACCCTTCTAGTATATAGTTATAAGTTTCTTGCACGCACGGAGTTTACACATAAATCAAATTTATTTTAACATTTTAGTTCAGTATATACATATATAAGAATTTGTCCATGAAAATAGTGATATAATTACAACTAATACTTATGCATGAGTTTTTCATTATGCATTAATATCCATTAGAATTTGGTAAAATATTTGTAAAAATTTCTGTTATGTAACTCAAGATTTAATTTTATTTAGCTGACAATAGTGTTGATGTTGTTATTTAAATTTCACTACTGATATTATGTTGTACACATGATACACGTTTAATATCACATAATGAGGGTTGATAAAATTAAAGTATACTTATTTTATAATGAACGTTGATATATGTTGATGTTTTATAAAAATATTTTTCTAAATAGCCTAATATAAATAAATAAGAATTACATGAATCATTGTTATAAGTACAATCGTGAATATTAATTTTTATATTAAAGTAAACCGTGCTTACAATTTGATAGTTATATTCACGTTTTCAGTAATTTAGCCGTATTTAAAATGTAAACTTGTGTCCACGTAGGTTATTTTAAAAATGAAATAAATGAGTCCTTATTGAATGTAAAAAAATTGATACTTATAATCTTATGTAAATTTATATGTTGTTATTTTAAAACAACATATACATTGTATTTTTTAAGATATAAAGTTTAAAGGTATAAAATATATAGGGGGGGTTATTTGTTTATAATTCAAAGTTATTAAAAAATATGGAGGTTTATAATATTACACTTAACTCTATATAATATTTAAAAAATCAACCACTAAAGTTTTATTAATTACCTCATCTTTTTTGAAGTTTTTGTTTTCACAAATTGACACCTATATTTTTATGTGTTTTTTTTATCAACCAAATTTCTCCACCAAATTTATTAAAGTTTGACCAAAATCAATTTAATTTTGACTTTTATTAACCAATAACATCACATGATTTTGCTTGCGTAACGAAATCGAGCTTTCCTATTGGCCAAATTTTTTTTCAATGAGAAGAGTTTTCTAAAAACTCTTCAAAATAATGTAATTCTTTAATTTATTAAAGATTACTTCATATGTCATAAAATTTGTGCCCTTTCTAACTGTGACATGTGATTTTAGAATAGTATAGATATTTCAATGTTAACCATCATACTACTTTTTTTTAGGGCTGAGCGTCGGTCCAAAACCGACCCGAACTGACCCGCACCGACAAAACCGAAAACCGAAATCCATGAAAAACCTAAACCGAAACCGAACTGACGGGCCGTCGGGTCGGTTCGGTTTTGTGTCGGGCCGTCGGTTCGGTTCGATTTAGGTGTATTTAGGTGTGTTTTTTGTCGGTTTTGGGCCGAACCGAACCGAACCGAAACCGAAAACACATAAAACATGAAACCGAAACCGAACCGACGGGCTGTTGGTTCAGCTCGGTTTTTGTCGGTTCTGTCCGGTTCAGTTTTGGACCTTTGATGCTCGACCCTACTTTCTTTTGTCTTAGAAATATTCTAGTTTGCCCAAAATCTATCTACTAATAAAATGTTTTATATATTCTATTTTTTTGCAATTATCAATATAGAAAACATCACGTTGTCACATATAGGCGTATTTCTAAAGCCTCATTTGATGAATCATGCCATTTTCACTTTTGATGTCTCATTTAACTAAGCTAACACATAGGGTATGTTTGGCGCAAGGGGCTGAAGGGGCTGAAGCTGGGGTTGGGGCTTATATTATAAGCCGAAACTAGAATTTTTATTTTCATAAACTTGTTTGGCAAATTAGTTTAAATTGTGGCTTATTATTGTAAAATTACTAAAAATGACATATAATTAAATTAAAATATGTATATATTAGATATATTTGTAGGTAATTAAGTAATTTGGTATCAACGAGGCTTATATTTGGGGCTTATAAAAAATTTAGCCTCATTTTTGAGTCTGGGGCTTATGACTAGGGCATGAGTTTATAATTTCAAAAGCCCCCTATAAGTTTTGACGCCAAACGAGGCTTGTAAATGGGTTTTTGTAATTTAAGCCCTATAAGCCCTTTAGCCAAACACAGCCATAAAATGACAAATGTAAGTATGATAAACCAACGCTTACATTTGACCTTGTTACATGTAGCAGCATTGTATGTCCGTCACAAAATCTATGGCAAATATCTCAAATTCTTTAAGAGCACACGGCGTGTTAACCAAATGCGGGTTCATCATCACACAACATCTCTTTCCCTAACCCACTCGGCTTGTCGAGCCAAGAACTTTACCTACAACATTAACGATTTCTATATTGGGAACAAAGCCAACAAAACACACTAAACACCAATTATCAAATCTACAATTCTCAGAATATTCACAAACCGAAACAAATGAGGTTCCGAAAACACGTACGTCTCCTCCAAAGCCCAAGAGTCGTGGTAAACGAAAGGCCAAAAAATCCAAAGACCCCGAACCAATCGATGAGTGCACAAGCTCGCGATACGTTTTGGCAACGGGTAATAAATGAGTTCAATAGACTCAATTTTCAAAAACGCAACAAGGATATGATACAAGGCAAGTGGAAAACGTTGAACCGTGATTGCACAAAGTTCAACACGTATTACAAATGTTCGAAACAGGAAGAGAAAAGTGGGGAAAGTGAGATGGATATCCTCAAACGGGCGAAACAAATGTATCGTGACGAGCACAAAACCGCGCCGTTTAACAACGAGGACGCTTGGGAGGTTTTGCGTGGTCATAAGAAATGGGACGCGCCGGATCCGCTTGATTTAACTGGCGATGTCCCAAGCCAAACAAATGAGGCTTTGTTTGGTCAAGATGAACAACCACGTCCCATGGGCAAAAAGCGTGCTTCGAAGAAAGCCAAATCCGAGAGCACGACAAGTACCGGAGGAACGAGCTCGTCAAGCCTATTAACAGAGACTATGATAACCGAGTATCGTATAAAACGGGAAACCACCCAAGCGGCGTATCGGGCGGCCCAAGTAATAGATGAAACGATAACAAGGTTGGAAGAGATGAAATTTTTGATGATTGACACTGACGGCAAGGATCCAAACGTTGTGGCTTGGATCAAAGAAGAAAATGACCGAATCATCAAAAAATATAACTTGCAACCTCGTCATTAGATTTAATTGTATTTTCGTAATTTCCTTTATGTTGTAGTTTGCTTTGTGTTGTGCTTTTTTATTTCGTAATTTTTTTTCGTTGTAACCTTTTTTTTTAACTTCGTATTATAATATGTTTAAGAATTAATGCTATGTTTTTGTTGGCGAATGATACCATTGTTAGGTTCCCAATTATGTAACACAAGCATCAATATGAAGAAATGAGGTAAGAAAGGATCGGATGAACACACACACACTTATGCGTATAAATATGAAGAAAGATTATGCATAGAATAAATGTGAAAGTGAACAACCGACCTTCAAATGAAGGTTTACAAGGCTATTTATAGGAGAGGGAGCTAGGGCAACACTCCTAGTCCCTTCCTTTTTTTATTGGATATGGGCCAAGGCTTATGGGCTTTCTACATAAGCCTTGCATTTAATACTAACATAAAAGCCTAATTAAGCTAACTATTACATATTAATTACTAACACTTGTAATAGTTAAGGAGTGATTCCAACAGTTTTTAATAAATGAAGTATTAGTTTTAGTTTAGGGGTTGAATTTGAAAATATTTGAGTTAAAGTTGAGTTAAAATTGAGTTATGATAAGGGGTTTTTTAAAGTTAAAGGTGAAAAGGTTAAAGCTGATGTGGCACTGACGTGGCAGTAGGTGAAACTTTAACCTAAGTGATGATACCTTATGCTCTAATGACTAGTCTAAACTACATATAAAACAAAAATGGTTAATGTGAAATGTTGAAATATTGAAAAATGGTCAATGTAGAAAGTTACTATATATATAAACTATTCGATCTTCTATATACTGCACTTCAAAGACAGCCATGCGACACGAATTCTTGCAACTAATTTAGAGAACACACTAAATAGCATTCATTTCACAAGGTTGAGTATATATGGCCACTATTCAATCTTCTACACTACACTTCAAAGATAGCCATGCTACACGAATTTTTGCAACTAATTTAGAGAACACACTAAATAGCATTCATTTGACATGGTTGACTATATTACATGGTTGTATTCCAATAGAAACTTGTATTCCATATCTTATATAAAGAAATGGAAGTGAAAAATCAAATCACAAGTTTCAAGTCGAATAGAAAGAAATGGAAATGAAAAATGAAAGAAATGTTAATGATGATCTTAAGGTTAGAAATGCTTTTGTTTGTTATTACTGATAAATCATGCTTCGTGCTTGTTTTCAAAGAAGCATACGTCTTAAATTCGTGTTTCTTTTATTCTCATGCATGTGCTTTGGTTAAAATATGATCTATGTAGTTACTTGATTATACATTATTTCTTCTATACTTATTAATGAAAGTGGGGAACATAGACCTTAATTTTTTGATGATGCATTAGTTTACATGAAATTTCAAGTTTACATGGTAAAGTTTGCATCAGTTTACATTATACAGTTTGTTTGCACATAGTTCATATTTGATCTTAAAATTACGATGACTTTACTTGTAACTGTTGACTATTCTTTTAGGTTATTGTTAATCGAAATGGAGATACACAATGTTCATATTTATGTGTTGATGACATCTAATCTCTCCTTTTTTGTTTGTTTTTATACATCTCGACTCTTTTGCAACCCTACATAAAAGTAATTCGAATATCAATGAATCACATACATGAAACATGGAGTAGAGTACGGTTTTAGGGTTTAACAACGGCGGGGGTGGCATCGGCGGGTGGTGGATATTCACCGAAGAAATAGAAAATGTCAAAGAAGAAGAAGAAGTCAATCTCCATAGCCAGGGTGATGAAGGAAGCGAGAGAAGAGATAACCGGTTCGAGGCATAAGATACCGCAACAACAAAAGCTATAGGAAAGAGTGTAACCGAAACTAGATTAGACGTTTGATTGTTTGATCTACAAAACATGTTCAATCACGAATCTTTTTTGTTGGTTTTGTATTATATTTAATCATGGATCTTTTTTGTTAAGGTATCTTTGATTAACAATAACCTAAAAAAGACTCATGGAATGGCTACTTTAATTGTCTAATTTTAATGCAAGTTATGAAACTTGTGCTTTGGAATTTTTTAAGTTGCTACTTGTCTTGTATTTGCCATTTTTAAGTTGCAACTGTATTTGTGATTTTCCTTCATGATGGCTATTGTAAGTTGCTACTATATTTGTGCTTTGGAATGGCTACCGTGATGCTGCACTTTAGGAAAAAAGTGAATGGAACTTGTTTTGTGATTTTCCTCCTTAATGGCTACTGTATTTGCCATTTTTAAGTTGCTACAGTACATTATTTGCATTTTGGCTACTGTGATGCTACACGACAGATGCAATATTTAAAGGAAAAAAAGTCGCGGATTTAGCTCTTTTTTCCTTCTCAAAGTTTGACACCACGACTTTTTTTAAGATAGAGCCATGTTTTTTGATAAAAAAGATGGCTCTTTTCTGTTTTTTTCAAAAAAATAAAATCATATAGAGCCCGTTTATAAAACCGGACTCTATTTGATTTTCTCATAGAGTCCCCTCCTCTTTGAGCCCTTATGCAAAACCGGGTTTTATGGTTCTTTTCAACCGGGCTCTATGCCCTTTTTTGTAGTAGTGATCGTCAATTGTCTGCCGCTAAAAATTTTCGTTGCTATACACGGGTACTCGCCTAGTTACATCTTATAGGAAAACACAAGATATGTAAAGCAACGATTTTTTAAATGTTGAAGTATACAATATTTTTTCCAAACTAAGTTAAACAAAATGACAATAATCTCCCCGAGATTGCTCATAACAAGTCCAGCTATTTCGTCTTTAGTTTTACCATAACATCAAGAACTTACCAAAGAAATTAGCGAAACCTGCCGACAAATTACACACGGTGCTCTTGTCAACCAAGACAATATAATAGCTTATTTTACATTGAAATGCATAGGAAAAATAAAACTATTTTTAGGATAAAACTTCTGGTCAAATTCAAAGTTAACTTATGATCCTTATATTTGAGTGAAGTCTGGAGTAAATTCATTTCTAGTTTACTTGTTTGTCATTATTTAACAATAATTAACTTGCAAGCAGATAACAAAAGCTAAAGTCATCTTGTATACATCTCTTATCAAAAGTACAATCATTTATGCACTACTCATCAAACCATAAAATGTTCAAAACATGTAAAGTAAAAGCTTTTAGAAACCTTAATTCTGTGTTACAAAAGATAATACACTACAAGAAAAAGGTCTTTTAGTGACACATTTTTTGATGACACATGTAAAAAGTGTGAGCAAAAGTCCACATATCCTTACACTTTTAGAAAAAATGTGAGCATAAATTAAGTTTTATCAACACATTTTGACAAGTTTAAGCAAATATGTAAGTTTTGCTTATATATTTTAAATAGTGTGAGGAAATATGAAGTTTTACCTACACTTTTTGTAAAGTATGAGTAAAAGTTTAGTGTTTTACCCACACTTTTTATAAGTGTGAGTAGAAGTCTAAGTTTGTACCTACATTTTTTAGTAAGTGTAAGCAAATGTATTGTTTTACCTACACTTTTTGTAAGCGTAAGCAAATATATGGTTTTTACCTACGCTTTTTATAAGTATAAGAAAATGTACAGTTTCACTTAGTGGTGAGCAAAACCGACTGAAAACCGAATCGAACCGAAAACTGAGCCGAACCGGTCTAACTCAAACTGAACCAACCTTGCTCGGTTCAGTTTTCTGCTTTACATATTTATGGTTTTTGGATTCGGTTTGGCTCGGTTCGAGCGGAAACAAAAAAGGGTCCTTTGCATATATATCCCTCCAAAGATGCAAAATTGCATATATATCCTTTGCATGCATAAAAATCATTGTACTATGTGCATCAAAAACTTGTAAGAAGGATATATATGGAATTATTCACCTTTGGAGGGATATATATGCAATTCCCCCAACAAAAAATATACACCTTAAACATCTAAACCGAACTGGTTTGGTTTGGTTTGACTCGGTTCACTTTGGTTCGGTAATTTTTATCTACATTTTTACCTACAATTATCTAAAAGAGAGATTAATGTCTAAGTTTTTATCTACATTTTTAGATAAGTGTGAGCAAAGATATAATTTTACTACCACTTTAAATATATGCAATGTTTTAGAAACTCGTTTTCTAATTGACCCGATTGACTAAGCGGTCACGGTTTAACCAAATTTTTCGTTCAAAATCGCCGGTCATCTAACGGTTTACGGCTTAACCAGTCAGGTCAACCCGGTTTTAAAACAGTGAAAAAATATGAATAAAAATTCTATGTTTTAGCACAAAGTTTATCCTTTTATAAAAAACTTTTCGTTTCACAAAATCATTAGATAAATATATGTAAGTAAATTTACATCTTTTTATTTTGGTAACTCTCGTTTCACAAAATCATCTCACTATAAAATTACTAACCCAATGTTTATCCTTTTACAAAAAACTTTTTTTAATTCCCTTCAAAATGACAAACCGCTCAAACCACCCCCACTTAACAAACACCCCGATGAACTCATCTGCTCCCAGAGATTAACAAACACCCCGATGAACTCATCTTCTCCCCCGATGAACTGAAATTGTTAAATTCTTCTGCACATAACTCATCTACTCCCCCAATTAACAAACCGCTCAGGTATAAATTGTTAAATTTTTGTTACTTCATGAACTGAAATTGTTAAATTATTGTTGTTAGTTTTGTTAATTGTTGAATTTGAGCTCTTAAATTTATTTGAACTGAAAATGTGAATTCGCTATTAAGTTTTGATTCGTTGAATTTGAGCTTTTAAATTGTTGTTGTTAGTTTTGTTAATTGTTGCATATAACGTGTTTGATGATGTGCCTAACTTAAGTTTTGTGAAAGAATGTAGCCTAGTGGTGAGGGATTGATATTAGCCGTATGATATGCATATAATGTGTTTGATGATATGCCTAACGTGTTTGATGAAATGTTTGTTAGTTTAGTGGCACGACTGTTTTAGACATATATCATAGAATTAGGTGAAATTTTTAGAGTGCGAATCTCGAGTTGTTAGAATTAGGTGAAATGTTGCGAATCTCGAGTGGTTAGAATTAGGTGAAATATCACCTTTGAATACAAGTAACGCACTGCTTTTAAAATTCTTTAGAGTCTTTGAACCTACTGGAATGTCATATGGACTATCTAAAATGTTCCCGACACTCTTCTTTGAGTTCACACTCTCAATGGTTTTGAGTGATTAAGTGACATTACTTGTTTGGTTATAGCTCTGGAAAAGATCGAATATCTTGATAAAATTTTATTGTTCATTGCTGGAATTGGAAGGGTGTTATGGATTTGTTGCTTTTATGGATTGTTATGCTGTGTTAGGTTTATAGAAGTTGTCGAAATTTATGCGTTTGGGATATTTTATCCATAAGCTGTTTGTATGAATAAAACCTGTGCATTCGAAGTGCTTAGAGTGCTTGTTGGATTGCTTATTTATTTAGGAAAATGATGTTAGAGTGCGATAAGTAGTTGTGAATCTGTTTTAATCCATAATTCGGAGTTATATGAGCTGAGATAGATGAAGAAAGTTTAAATGAGAACGCTAAATAACTTGAGAACGAGGGAACACAATTATAACGTAATATAAGTGCTCTTCCAAGAACCCACCCCTTACGGAGAATTAAACTTTCGATATGTCTTAGATTGTTTTTGGTATTTAACAGGTTAAATGAATTTGCTTTTGAATTTATTACGTTTTATGTTACAGATATCAGATCAATTTTATGCTTTACGATTAATGGATTATACCTCTAGCACCTCATATACCTACTTCCATTTTGTTCTCCAAGGGCGGTTCTTTTCGTTTTTCAGTGTTTCGAGAATTAGTAGAGTAATGATGTTATTAAATTGTATCATATGTGATTGGCTTTTTTTCTTCCAAGGAAGTGGAACAACCTGCGGGATCTACAACTCAAGCTAGAGTCAAGGGCCTCCACTATTTTCAGGAGCCGATTTTACAGTCAAATAAGAAGTTAAGACTAAATAGATTAAGCTACATTATTTACCTAGGGATGAAGCTCATTAGCTTAGCAAGCATATCTTAACTGTGTCCCGTGCAGATTATATTTAAAAACTAAACCATATCTCTGGTAGACTGGTATATATAGAAATGCTATAACACTTGAGAGGAATTATTTTCTGAACTATGCGGGATAAGGATTACTTGTGTATAATATTTGCATTACTAAATTCTAAAATCTCGATGTGTATATGTATGGCACAATATAAAAAATTAATTTGAATTCAAGTACTTCAGTTTGGTTTGGATTTGCCAAACCAAAATTCAAACTAATTTTAAATTTAACTTGGTTTTTTGCTTTTACGGTTCCAACAAATGTGTAGACAACGATTCCTCAACCCATGTCTCCTTTAATTCTTAAAGTTGAAATAAGATATATACAGATTGTTATGTGACGAACTAGGACAACAACACTTTAACACTGTTGTTATAATGGCCTATAGACAATAGTGGCACAGGGCTACTTAAATACATGTGGCGGCCGTGCTTATGATATGGCTTATACACACCTCCTCATTTAAAGTGCTTATTACATCTAAGTATAAGCAAACAAGTCAGCAAGAACATAGCAATCCATACACTTTGAAATTGCTTTTTCCTTTCAAAAATTATGACATCCAATTATGTCTTCCAGACCATTAAATTTCATCATTCTTTTCATGCTTTTCCAAACATTAATAGTGTAAGGTCAGTAAGCACACTCGAGAATAAATGCTTATGTGAATCAACACAATCCTTGCAAAATGGACATTCTCGAGCCTGGAGCCACTTTGAATTTTTTATCCTTAGCCAATAGCTTAAATCAATATAAGTTATAACTTAAATGGGCATGTTTATTTTTCTGTGGCATACATTAAATATTATAATATGAACCCTACAGACTACGAAAGAAAGCACGAGGTCCAACTAAGAAAAAGGGGATATGGAACTTAAAAAGTCACGAGCAAGTTGTGGTCACACTTAATAGGCTTGGCCAGCCAATTGGAGACGAAGCAAATGAGCTGACCAACTTCCTTGGCACACTTGTGAGGATGTCTCAACATATTGGAATTGATTATGAGGAGTGGAGGAAGGTTCCTGAGAATAAAAAGGAAGATTTATGGAGCATTGTGAAGGTAAATTGTCCTAAAATTATGTAACTTATGAATTTGTGTGATTTTTTTTTTAAAGAGAATTTGTTTGATTTATGTATGAGTAATCACAAATACTTGATTGTAGGAAAAGTTTATATTTGAGCCAGCTGAATCAGTAGAAATAAAGGACTGGGTCATGACGGACATGTCAAGTAAGTGGAAAACATGGAAGTATGAACTTAAAAAAAGTTCATTCGATCCAAGTTTGACAGTGGATGAAATCGTGGCGTTACAGACTGACGAGAGAGTGAATATAGATCAATTCAGGACATTAGTTGCTAGTTGGTTCACTGAAAAAAAACAGGTTCATGAACATGATGATTGCTTATTTATAAAAACCTGAGTTATATTTGAATAATTTTCGAACTTTACAAGTGGATAAGTGTAATCTTTGCTTAATTTATAGGTGGAAGCTGAGAATAAGAAAATAAATCGCTCAAAGTCAGATGAGCCTCATGTCACAGGGAGCAAATCATTTGCACGTATATCTGATGAGGAGGTCACATTTTTTTTGTCATTTTCAAAATTCAAAAAGCCTTTGCAAATTTGGAAATTATAACTTTATCAGATGTGTACTTTTTTGTTATTGCAGACCCAAAAGAACAACGGTGTTGAACCATCTCATGGGGGAATGTACTGTTTGACTCGTACTAATAAAGACGGGAGCATTGTGAATGATAAAGCTGCTAAAGTTGTGGTATGATTAATAGACATTAAATCTACTTAGAATTAAAATGACACCTAAATCAATGATATGGTATGAAAATGTATGATAAGGTTTGTAAATATCTCTTGTGTATGTTAGATCATGTAGAGTAATACATGTGGAGTCAGTTTAGTAGTTTTGTAATAGCTGGAAACATACTTGTCCGTTATAAATATTAAGGTAGTAATAATCTCTAAATGATTGTACAAATTACAGGAAGCGATAAAAACCAGGCGTGAATCTAGCACCGCTCAAGAGATAAGGACAGATGGGCCTTTTTGGATAGATGATGACTTATCTAAAGTCAAAGGACCTGAAAGGGGAAGTAATGTTCGTTGTGTGGGTAAGTTCTCGGCTGCAAAGAAAAGAAGGGTTCAGGATCCTCAAGTTCCTCTGCTAAAGGCTCAAGTGAAAGGTCTTCGTGAGGATTTTATGAGTTTGGTTCTGTGTCAAAGAACATATACCAGGACTGAATTTGTCCACTATCATAAGTCATGCTAACACTAACATGGAGGTAACAACACTTTTTTGGTTGTCATTTAAACTCTACGTGAATGTGTGAAATAGGTGTTTTTCTTCCATCCTAATAAATGAGTTTTAAATGTCATTTGCATCCTGTGCTTTAAGTCTTTCATTCATAACTTGCATTTACAAATTTTTGTCAAAAGTTAAAACGTCCTAAAAAGTGGTTTTTATCAGTTTTCACATAGCTGTTTGAGTCCTTTTAGTTTGTTATAAAAATTAAAAAAAAAAAACAAAAATAGCAATCTCACTAGCTTGTTTAACTTCTGTCCAAAGAAAAAAAATCAAAAAAATCTGTAGGTGGCTTATTTAGTAGTCCAAAGTTGCTCATCTGTCCATGCTTCTCTCTGTCTCAGTAAGTATCCCGTCCCATGACAACTTATTTGCTTCTCGCTTATCTCGCTTATTCCTTGCTTGTTTTTGTTTTATTTTTGCTTCCCTTCATAGAATTAGGTGCTAGCTTTATTTGTTTTTCCCTATTAGCTTTTTAGTGCTTATTTTAGCTTAGAATGTAGGTCTGCAACTTCCCTTATCTGTCCCAACTTTCGTCATCATCACCTTTTTGCCCAAGTAGGCCTCTTCCCAACTGCTTTTCCGCTTATCCTTTTGATTATTTTGCTTGATTTCTGTTCCCTTTAGTAGATTTAGGTTTAGTCTTAATCGCTCTTCTGATTTGCCCTTTAGGAGCTTGTTAAGATAGCCTAATTTTGTCCTGTTTATAGCCTTTTCCCCGCCTTGATCTGCGCTACAATAGGGTCTCAATAAGTGCTTATTTGCTTTATCCAAGTTAATTTGTTTATTTAGATTTCTCTTTTAAGTTCTCCTAGCTGATTTAGTTTCAGTTATTGCCTTTATAGCTTATTGTGAACTTTTTTCCTATCTCTTTATTAGGTTGATGATGCATGTAGTGTTCCTGATAATAGCCTCGCTCATAATCTGAAAAATCCAAGATCAACTGGTGCAAGTCATCATCCAAAGAATTCAAGATCAATCTGCAAATGCTCATCCAAAGAATTCAAGATCAACTGCTACAAGTCTACATCCAAAGAATCTAACATCTGGTATGAGTCCTCATCCAAAGAATCCAGAATCAGTACGGGTCCTCAACCAAAGAATCTAACATCGTGTCCAAGTCGTCAACGCTATTCATATTACAGGTATGCATTTGGAAAACAATATTAAAATATATTGCATTTTTTTCTACTTTTCAAATATATACAAACCCGACCCATTTTGACCCATTTCAAAACATTTCCTCTTTTTTCACCTCTAATGAGATTCTCATAATCAGAGTTGTGCTTGTGTGTATCTTTCTTGAGTTAGTTGTGTGCAAATACTTGAAAATGTATTAACTTGATCTATTTCGGCTAATAGGAAATGATGACGGTATTCAAGAGTTATAGAAGACATATTGATCATCTCATTTTACTGGTGTTACTGGACAAATTTGGTATCAAGTACATTTAGTGCTCGTGTTGGATAATGATTTCTATATGACTAGATTGGAAGTTCTGTATGGATGTAATTCCGATTAGGAAGTTCGATTTTTAATGCTCGTGTGGATAATGATTTCATTGATGCTTCAGTATGACTAGATTTGAAATTCGTATGGAAGTAATTCGATTTGGATGTTTTTATGGAATTTCGATTATTGTAATGCTCCTGTTGGAAGTAATTTTTTATTTTTGTAATGCTCCTGTATGAAAAGTCAGGAAGCTCTCTTTTATGTTTGCAAAAGTATGTTTTGCATTGCTGACACAAACTAGGTGTAGACAAAAGATCTGATCTGTACAGACACAGCAAGTGTCAGCATAGGTGTGTCACCATAGACCTTTACCGTCGGAACTTTTGCTTACACTTATTATATGTGAAGGAGAAGCTAGTTTATCTTTTCCTGACACTTTTTATGCTTTTCCTGACACTTTTTGTGTGTCAGCAAATGCATTATTTCTTGTAGTGATATTTGTACTAGAGTGCTATCTCATACGATTAATGTGATACACGTTCAAAATTATTTACTCCTCGAATTAAACTTAGGCCACCGAACATGCTCATGCTTAAACCACTCTACATATTCAAATCAACAAACAAATCATCAAAATAACTTTCATGCCAAGATCGAAGTTTTACACGGCTTGGATATTAATATGCGTACGTCCAAGCCAACAAGTGTTCTGAATCAACAAACATACATATTCACCCAACAAAAAAATCATTAATAGCGTGCGTTCACTCGTTTTACACAGCTTATATGATCATATACGTCCAAGCCAAGCTCGAAGATAGCATATCAGAAATCAAATGCCCTTATAACTTTTGCAATCACTCTCTTGAACCCTTGTCATGCCGCACCAAAATTTCACATGTACACAATGTTCAAGAAATGGTGTGATGCATTATGTGAATCAACGATGTTAGGGTTTGATAGGGTTAACTGTCCTAACAATGATTGTTTCGAATTAATTATGAACGAGTTTGTGATGGTGATGCGAAGAGATGTGTGTGTCCTTTTTGCGTGAAACCGTTTTTTAATAATTGTAAGGTTGCATGGCACGATGGTTATACATGCGAAGAGACTATGGATGGATCGAAACAATGTCGATTTTGAGGTTGTTTGCAAGAATAAGTGCAGGCATTGCATTCAGTAGATTGGCGGTTTCCATATCATTGAGTGCAGGTTTGTTCTACTCCTCCATTGCATACACAATCAAATGCTAGTATGCTAATGTTTTGTTAGACGCATTGATTTAATTATAACTATGATACATTGTTTTATTATAACATTTTTGGTGTAATATATAGTACAAATTAAAATAGATGCATCAATGTTAGGAGATGTGTACATTACAATATAATAAAGTGCATTACTATGAAAAAAAATAATTAAAAAAAAATGGTGCGATCACGAGTAAAAATTTATTCAGAAAAAATAAAAATAATAGGAAAAAAAAATCGTGACATATTTGTTTTTCTCGAAAAATGACCTTTAGCTTCTTACTTAGATAATATTTTAAGATCATTTTTACTTGATCCCAAACCTTGTTATTATACTGTAAAGTGTTTGTTTTAGCATGAACATAAGAAAAAAATAAGTTTAAAACCCAACAAAATCAACTGCATGTCTATGATGTGTGACCATGATCTTTAACTTGGTTTATCTCTTTTATCCAATAACTTTTATCAATAGTGACGGAATTATGATCAAATATTATCGGATGCACAAATTTTTTGAAATCGTAATATAAAAACAGATTTCGATGAACCGTGTACACTTAAGATGCATTTAAAAAAATTGATATTTTCTTCAAAAATTAACAATATATCGAAAACATTTATAGGGGTCTCTGACACCTGCAGGAACCCTTTGGTTTCGTCCCTGAATATCAACTTTGAATTTATTGTTCATCTACATTAATTAGTTATTGGTTGATAAATGTCAAATTGCTCCCTTTAACTTTACTAAAGTTACAAATTGCCCATTATGCTCACTAAACGTTTTATTTTGCCCCTTTTAATTAAGATTTCTTATAACAAACTAACTACTAAACCCACTTAACTCTATCTATACTACTTTATAAAAGGTTTGAGACTTGCTATTTAAAGTAGTCTTAAAACCTGTAAGACCAAAAACATTTCCTAATAAAGAAATAACAATCTATTTAGTCTTAGTCTTATGCTTGGTACATTAAAGCCATGTAATAAAAGCTATAATCAATCTTACACGTCCAAAATTGATGTGATCATTCAAGTCCCTTGACTGATCAGATGGTCAATATACGTTACACAAAAAATAAAGACCTAAAAGGACAAAGAACCATTGTATCAAGTGTAACTAGAGAACTAATCTGATGACCCATGTGATCATTTAAGTCCTCCATCAACCATGCCTTAAACAATAAAAATTAACAGCCAAACTTGTTGTATAACAATGCGCATGGTCAAAGTAACAAATCATTTCAACATTGTGGAAATTAAATGTGAAGTTTGTAACCACCATAGTAACGGCCGATGTCATTATAGCTTGCATTACATCCTGAAATTTTGCTTGTAATAGCACATTATTATTACACACCCATATCTGTAGCATATAAGAACCGAACCTTTACACATCTTAAAAACACATACCAAACCAACACGAAACAAAAACACAAAGAAAAAATATGTTATATTTCCTCTCTACAACCTTTTTCTAACCTAAAATAGCCGCTTCCGCCATCACCCTTTTAACCTCTGCCACCGCCACCACTTCTGCCGCCACCATTAGTCGCAAACTAACATAGGTTTCTTGTGTGTTGGTGGTTTTGGTGGTAGATTTGGAGGTCGTGATGATAGATTTGGATGTTTTGGTAATTCCAGTTGTGGTTTCGATTGAGTTTGGTCATTTTGTTGCTACTCGTATATATTTGTTGTTCGGTTGTAATCATTAACAAAAATGGTGGGCTTTGTGTTTGTGATTCGGTTTGAGTAGTATGAAAGAATATTGGCTTTTAGATTTCTTTTGTGAAGATTAATCCAAGTAAGTGATTGTTTGATTCGGTTAGTTGCAGCAATAATTGAAGATTTGGTTTTTATGTAATGAGATGTGGCAGTTGTGTTGTGAAGGAGTGATGGAGGAGGCTGTGTGTTTTTTGCAAGCTACATTAGGGTTACAAATAGAGTGAATTTAGGGTCTTTTTTTTATATAAGCTAAGTCTTACGATTTTGTTTAAGCCATTATTGGGCTGATCAAATTTGTGTGGGAGTTTTACTTGGGCTGTGTGTTTTTAATCCGAAAGTTGTTGTGGACTTTTTATTGGCCGAAATTTGGTTGTGTTATGTAATTTATTAGTGGTTTCTTATGAAATTTTGTTATTGGTAATCAACATGTCACATACGGATATAAAACATATACTAGATGTGCTAGCAGGGTAATTTTAATTTATTAATTTAAATTATTATTCATTTGTATGGTTATTATTAAAAAAACGTGTAACCGAATAACATTTGCTCTCCGCAAAATATAGTAACAGGGTACCCGCCGCCGCATTGTGCGGGTACCCTTCTAGTATATTTACTTATATCTCAAAAAATAAACTCACTTGAGTAAAAATTTAATATCGAAGTTTTTGGGTAAAGGGGAGTAATCCTGCACCCTGGTAAATGTATTAACCAAATAAACGTTTAAGTACAATGGATATGAGTAAAATCCCATATCTCAGCCCGTTACATAGGCATAAAGCTTACATAACAAGATACTTCCTATTCTCTAAACAAGAAAACAAACCATTACTCAAATGATAATATATGACACAAAAAAATAAAATTACTTCCTAGGACCTTGAAACTTTGTGCCATACATGGCATTAAAGGAATCCAAATTCCCTGGAAGATCACGAACCTGTTTCGCATAGTCATCGAAGTCATAGTCATCATACTCATCTTCAAACTCTTGGCCACCACCAAAAATATTAGCAGACTCATCAAATGGGTTAGCAACAACCTCATCTTCAGAATCAGACACCTCAATCTCTCCCACTTTAGAAAAAGGGTTAACTCTCTTAGTAGAAGAGGTAGACGGAATAGGTTGACCATCATCATCCACAAGAGTAGCTTTCCCATCAATAATTAGCTTTTCAAGCTTACCAATTTTCTCAGCTATGGGAGTAGAACCAACATCCATTGTTCCCATTGAATCACTAACAAGCTTGGCAGCAGAAGAAGTCCCAGTCTCCAGAGGCTTAGACGCCTCACCAATATCAATACGAGAGTCCGTCCCCCGAAATCCATCAATACCTGCTTCCTTAGTAGTACCAGAAGACTTCCCAGTCTTGACCTTGTTAGTAGAAGAATCAGCCACAATACTTTGGATACCCAAATCATCTTCCACCTCAAGAGTCCCAAAAGAGTTAGACGTAGTAATCGGTGTATCTTTAGCATTACCACTAGAAGCTGCTGGTGTCTTCGTCTTTGCAACATATACATGCTTCCTAGGTGCAAATCTAGGACCCTTACCCATATTAATACCACCAGTCATCTTCGTACCTTTAGGTTTGGCTTTCCGATTCTGTACCACCTTAAAGCCATCATCAGGTTCATCCTCATTAGAGGTGGGGGGAACAACATTATTCTCCTTAATACTCTTAGGACAACAAGCAGTATTATGCCCAAAAACTTTACATAATGCACAGTGTGGCGGCTTCCATTCATATTCCACTTTTATACTTGCCGTAGTAAAACCACTATCATCCTTATTAGGGATCGCCATAGTCACCACATGTTTAAGCTCAAATTCAGATGATAATTCCACAAGAGCACGTGCAAAACTAATGCGACCCCATGAATCAACACACATGGAACTAGTAAAAGCATCTAACATAATCGGCTTACCCACTTGAGTAGCAATTAAGCTCAACCCATCTTCCGAATATGCAAGTAATGGCACATTATGCAATTTAATCCAAACAGGAATTCTAGTTACCTCACTTTTAGACAATAGCACATCAGGAGTCCATTTAGTGAGAATGAGAGGAGAATTGCGAATAATCCAAGGGCCCGTTGAAGAGCAGTCTCAACACCCTCTTTCGAATCGAATTTAAAGAGGAAAACACCATCATCATTCTTCATTAGCTTCTGAAAACCAAACTTACCCCACGTGTTGGAGACGTAATTCTTAACCAAATGAAAAGAAATATTCTTGCCAACAAAGAATCCAACAAGTGTATTTTCATACCGGTTGAATACACCCTCCATAGCAGCCTTCGGAAGCACCGTATCATGATTATCAATGCGCGTCTCATTCACCAAGGCACGAAAATTAACTTTCCTAGAGACACGTTCCGGGTTTAATACATTAGCAAATGACCTCACTTCATTGGTTACACTACCAATCACGGTAGGACCTGAAGTAGAAGTATTAGGCACATCATGGCCATATGCATTAGACGAAGTCCCTTTAGTGCTAAGATCCACCCCACTCTTAGTACCAGAATTATTACTTGCAGTCCCCACCCTAGGTTCCGCCCATGGGTCAGTTTGGTCCCTGTTAGACGTGCCCCAAACCGTATCTACCGAAACGTCCCCAAACAGATTACCCTCATTATTGCTAGGGTTTCGGACAACCCTAGTAGCCATGCGTATCTCAGGAACAGTGGTACCTTCATTAAGACCAACTTGATCGGCCACGTTGAATGCTGCATTCAGCGAAGACCCATCCATGTTTAAGAACCCTCGTTCCATCAAGTTGGTAGCAGTATTGGAAACCTTCACCGAAGAACTATCATTGACCGTATTCGTACCAACTTGATCGGCCAAGTTGGTAGCTGTTTGAGTAGCTTTAACCGACGAGCTACCCTTGTTCAAAAACCCTTTATCCATCTCTCCACAACCCCACTAACAATCCCAGAAATCGACAATATCCAGCATAAACCCAAGATCGAACAAAAGAAAACCCTAACTAAAGTTAGGGTTTTAGTACGCACGTCCCAGAAGCTAACCTGCCCCCATGAATGATGATCCAAGATAAAAGTAATCACGTTACAGGTACTCTGGATGTATACGATCAGGCTCCTAAATAACCCTAACGAGTTAGGATCACGTTAACCTTGTAAGTAGCCAAAAATCGAATCTAAAAACCCTAAGAAAAATGATTCTCCAAAACTAATTAAAACAAAAGAAACAAACACCAATCATATCATGAACCAATTAACAGTGAAGTTAAGCAAGAACAAGATTAGATCGATGCAAAGAATTCAATGTTTTAGGCAGATTTGAAGAAGAAACGAATTAGATGATTTAGGGTTTAAAGAGTCGCCATAGGAGAGAATCGGAGTTAGTATTTAAAAAAAAAATTTAATATCGAAGTTTCCCGCAGCTACACGTGGATTATGATACCCTCGTTACATGCCTATAAATACTTGAAAGAAACTAAATACCACTGGCTTAGTCTTTGAGAACAATACTCTAAACATGGAATGAAAAAAAAGGGGAAACGTGTACATGGGGTAAACTGTGAGGAAGTTGTTAAACTTTCTTCAAGACTTAATTGGTCTTCAATTAAACATGCAAATTTGAACTTGAAAATTTGGATACTAATTAAACATGGAGTATATAACTAATCATTCAAGAAATTTGACATTTCATTAATTACGTACTGTTGATTCACCAAACCAGATCCAACATAAGCAAAATCATATATAGATTAGGTTCATTACAAACTAAAACTCAAACCACATTAACTGCAGATTTTCAATAGCCAAAACAAACTACTACTTCTTGTACTTCATTACACAAATAGATCTTTCGGGAGAAAATGACTCAGATCTTCGTTAAAATCCACCCTTTCCAAAGAACTCGCGCAACATTTAAAACTTTTTGTCTTCTTCATCAACTCACGCTGCATCGCCATTTTGAACACGAGTGGCACGGAATCAAGGAGAGCAAAACTTGTGTCTTGAAGGTGGACGGTTGGTGGAATAAAATAGCAGCTACGAAAGAAAGGATGTTGAAGCGCCTGAATGGCTGTTGGCCTATAGCTCGGTTCCCATGAAAGGAGTGTAGCAACAAGATTCACCAACTCCGGGCTTGCATTTGGTAATAAATCAGAAAACCGTGCACCGGGAAGATCTGGAAGCCGATAACACATATTCTTTGCAAGATCAAGTCCTCCGGACCACGTACTATTTGTTGGGGTGCCTAAAACACTGCAAATCTTATACATCACATCTGCTTCAGAAGAACCTTCAAATATTTGTGTGAGGGTGAATAATTCAACTATTATTGCACCCATTGCCCACATATCAACCGCAGAATTGTACACTGGCGAATGTAGAAAAACCTCAGGGGCACGATAGCAAATTGTTGAAACATTATAGGTGAATGGTCGTTGAGCATTCATCTCGCGAGCTTGACCAAGATCAGCAATCTTAACTATATCTTTGTTTATAAGAAGGTTCTCAGGTTTAAGGTCACGATGAAAGTAGCCGCGGTGATGCATGTATGCAAGACCTTGAAATACTTGGAAGCACATGTTTCTAATCTCGGTTTCAGAAAAGGGTTTCTCATGTTGTATCATACGTTGGTAGAGATTGCATTCCATGTATTCGAATACCAAGAAGAGTGTTTCGTTTTCATTGATAATTTCTTTAAGGCGGATGATGTTAGGATGATTGTTCTGCATCTTGACGAGTGACCTAACTTCCATTAGGTTCATGCAATCTTCTTTTGAGTAATACTTTGTCTTCAGTTTCTTGATCGCAACCACTTCATGCGTTCGCTTATTGAACGCTTTAAAAACAACCCCAAACGATCCATGTCCAAGATTTTCCAATAGTTGGTACTTTTCCATTGCGTTGGTTCTATGGATGATTTAAGCTACAACTAAAAACATACATGACTCTATTTGAGATGCTATTTTTCAAGAAAACATGAGCTCGAAAGAAGTGATAGCACAAACTGAGAGAAGAAAACTAAGTGCAACTTACCTTATACTTTCTTGATCAACGACCTGAGGAACAAGAAGATGGCAGGACGTACGTAAGAATGGGGATCGGAAAACAGTTTTGCTACGTGAATATCAGGTATGCATGCATGGGATTATTAACCTAAGTTGATTATTTATAACATACATATAAATACACCATGGTACGTCGTTACCTGGTGGGTTTACCACAAGCCGTAACAAATGACCGGCCCAAAAAAACGAGGCCCAGCTAAAAAAAAGTAATTACGAAACACAACCCCAACTATCTAACAACTTGCGAAAACTACCCTAAACGTTTTAGCTTTTTTATATAACAAATTTTATCTACCAAATATCTAACACGTATATATCTAGCGTCTTCTTTCATAAAAAAAATACATGCGAAAAGGTCTTTCGATAACAAAGAAAAGGAGACCAATATTCATATACTTTAAACATGCGTAAGATTTTATAAAAAAATGTTGAAGTTTTATGGATATATAGTTTTTAAGTAAAAGAACTTTTAAAATGTACCCTTAACCTAACGAATAGCTTTAAAAATTATTCTAAAATTTGTTTAAAATACAAGGATCAAAGACATACGTTTCTATGAAACTTTAAATTATATATAAATTATCGTTTTTTATATAACAAAGTTTATTTACAAAAATATCTGGCAAATATTTAGCGACTTCGTCAATAAAAAATATACCATTAGAAACGCTTCCGGATTACAAACAAAACGAGCCCAGTATTGACATACTTTTAACATACGTACGATTTTATAAAAAGTGTTAAAGTTTGTTACATAATTATTTGAAAAAAAAAGAGAGATATCTAGCGATTTCTCTGATAAAACAAGCCGAATATTGCGACCGAAAACCGTTCATCTAAAACACACGTCGTCTCTGTAAAATGTTACCAAAAACTAATACCCGTTTAAACGTATAATCGATGCCCCACCGCAATGCGGCGGGCCACATCCATCCTCATTACTTTAAAAAGTGATCATAATAACTATACTCAAAAAATAAAGCCCACTTAATATTTGGGACGATGGGATTAGTTTATATATACTGTCTAGAAGAATTTATAATAGTGCATAAAATTATATATAGTAAGAATAAACTGAATATATCCAGATAAGTTGCTTTCACTTTATTATTAAGTGTAGACCTCATCTATATAAAGGTCACATCATCTGTGTGATTGATAAAAGTTTTTCACACTCAAGTACATTCTCATTTTGTATTGCCTCAATATTATTTTCCAAGTATCTTTTTGAACCTGGGTTGAAGCAAAATGTAATGTCATAAATAATTCACCCGTAACTTTGTCACGGAAGCCAAGAACCTCTACAAGTGTCGAGTTTTGAGTTATTTGTTTCCATTCTTATTTTGACGATAACATATAGGGATAATTGAACAAATAACTATTTTAAAACATTCCCTTTTAATAGAATCATCTACAAACTAAGTTTTTATCAAACTTCTCACATTTTCGTATATTTCTAATAAAATTTCAAGTTTTTTATGATTTTTTCATTTTTATAGTTACATTTTTCTATTTTACTCAAACTTTTTAAAAGGTGTTACTAAAAGTCAAGCCAAAACTGTCATTATGTGTCCAAAAAACACGTTACAATTAAAAAAATCGACTTAAAACGCACAACAAAATGATATATAAACACATATTTGCGATAAACATTGGCAGTTTAGCTGCTTCTTTTCTTCAATTAATTGAAGTAATAAAAAAGGCTGAAATTTTTGTGTGTTATTTTTCCCTAATTATCATATTATCCTAAAAAATATTGTATAAATTTTTTGTAATAACTTTAGTCCAAATATTTATTTGAAAAAATATTTTCAAGTTGTAAGTACGCACATAAAAATTGATGTTATGGCCAAAGCATGAATGGATTTTAATTTGCGAGGAAATTTAATGTGACATAAATATTTGTAAATTTGTAAGATTTCACTCACATGATGCAGATAGCTTGATATTATTAGACTATTGTTGAGGTTGATGGAATGATTGGTAATAATGAGATGAGATTTATGCAAAACCAATGTTATCCAAAGAACAAATGAGAAGATCTCAACCATCCATTCACCTTGAATCTAATGGCTTAGATGAAGCCAAAAAATATAAAGAAGGGCAAGATAGTAAAATCAATTATCTCAATAAAAACAATAAAAAAATCTAGATCCATCTCATTTGTTACCTAACTTTCTCTCTCATCAAAATCAAAACCCACATCTATGCATCTAATCTCGTCGGAATCATCAAACGTCGCCGGAATCACCATGAATCCGACGGATTCATCAACAAAACAACCGGATTCTTCATCAAATCCACCGGCATCGACATCAAAACCGTCGGAATCATCAAACGTCGCCGGAATCACAATGAATCCGACGGATTCATCATCAACCCAACCGGATTCTTCATCAAATCCGCCGGCATCGACATCAAAACCATCGGAATCGCCATCAAACTCGCCGGATTCGTCATCAAATCCGCCGGAATCGTCAACAAATCCGCCGGATTCATCAACAAATCCGATTGACATAGATGATGTGGTTACATATGATGTAGATGATGTCGTTACAGATGATGATGTAGATGAAGTACTCACAGAAGTTGATATGAAGGAACATGATGGTAAAATCCCTTGGGAATCTGATTTTGTTGATTAATGGGATTCATAGATGAATCCCATGGGATTCATGTATATTCATTGAATCATGAATCCCATGGGATTCATGGATGAATCCCTCGATTCGATTTTGTTGTTTAATGGTAAACTAAAAAAGATACTTAAATTCATTTGAGATCCCATGGGATTCATGGATGAATCCCATGTGATTCACAGTGAATCCCAAGGGATTCATACACAATCCCATAGGATTCTTTATGAAATCCCATAGGATTCATGAAGAATCCCATGAGATTCTTTATGAAATCCATAGGATTAATCGAATCCCATGGGATTTCATAAAAATCCCATAGGATTCATACATGAAGCTATAGATATGTATACAGAATCCCATAGGATTCATACTTGAGTTATCTTAATCCCAACTGCTTTTTATATACAGATTCTATAAAATCACCAAGACCAACTTTATATGAACACGCTGAGACACCGGGCGGATCAGTATATTGGAAGCCTCATGTACAAGAAGGAATTCCTGTAGAGGGAAAATACTATGAAACATTAGATGAAATCCCAGGGGATTCATTGTGAGTCCCATCGGATTTCATAAAGAATCCCATGGGATTCATTGAAAGACTTGTAATATATAACTTGAATGATGTTGAATCCCATGGGATTCATTGTAAATCCCATGGGATTCTTTGTAAATCCCATGGGATTCTTTATGAAATCACATGGGATTCAATGTAAATCCCATGGGATTCTTATTTTTATTTTTTTTGTATAACATGTTTTTAAAATATATATTTTTTTTATATAACAGGTTGTAAAGCTCGTATAAGGTTAGAATTGGATGTCATTTCTGGAAAATACAAGCTAGTTCAGTTTATTACAAAACACAAACATATGCTCATACCAAAAGAGTACAAACATTTTACCAAAAAGCAAAGAAGAATGACACAAGCAGAAAAAATGTTTGTTGTTAAAGCTGCAAAGAACAAGATTGGTCCAACACGGGCTTACAACTTGCTAACGAGTATGAAGGGTGGGTATGAATATGTTCATGGGACGATTCAGATTTTAAGAATGAAATGTGGGATGTTAATATGTTCATAGGGGAACCCGAATAGGCGAAAGCCAAAACCAACATGTCCGGAGAAGCCAAATGCAGGTAGCGAAACCAAAAGTTTCTTGATTATTTATATTCGGTGGTTTTGTTAGTTATTTTTTCTTCTTTACTTGATTATTTAGATGATTTGAAAAGAAAATTCTTTTTTACTTTGAATATATCTTGTTTCTTACTTATATTCTGTAAGAATCCCATGGGATTGTATATGAATCCCATGGGATTCACTTTGAATATATCTTGTTTCTTACTTGTATGTATGAATCCCATGGGATTGTATATGAATCCCTAAGGGATACGGAAATATGTTAATAGATTAAGTGGAAAGATTAAGTGGAATCACATGGGATTGTGTATGAAACCCATGGGATTGTGTATGAATCCCATGGGATTATTTCCATATTCTCTTCTACCATACACATATTTTCAAAAGATTAAGTGGAAAAAAGTCTATCATAAAGAATCCTTTGGGATTATGAATGAATCACATAATTAACTGATAAAAGACAAATAATAGTTCTACCACGCAAACGTTCGTTATACCATTGAAGTTTTAAAAAGACAAAATAATGCACATGTTCTCGTCTACCATACCATTAACGCCTAACTGGACAATTGTTCTACCATGCACAAGTTCCCATTCACATGATCTCGTCTACCATACCATTAACACCTAACTGGACAAATTGTTCTAGCATTCAAAAAAGACATAACTTCTTCAATGATTACATGCGCTCACGTGCTTCCCTATTCTTCTTGCTTCAAGAATAATAGTCATCTTTTCTTCAGGAGGAAGTTTATGCTTCTCCTTCTCCTTCTCCTTCTCCTTCTCATTCTTACTGTACAACACTTTACATTCTCATTAGCCAAATCAGAAACAACAGCAGAAATAATACTACAAGAATCATCCGGCACATTCTTCATCTCCTGAACAACACTCGCCTTTCCACTGAACGGCCGACACAATATCATTCTCCTTAACAACACACGCCAACTTAGCAACATCAACAATCGATGTTTTCTTCGCCTTTTTACTCGCCTTTCCCTGAACAACCTTATTCCCTTGTTTATTCGCCTTAATATCATCATAAGGATTCCACCGACCCAACGTAACATTCCCTTGTTTCTTCGCCTTAATATCAAAAGGATTGTAACGAGACAACGACATTGGGTTCAATATTTTACCTATATCAATTTTAAGACGAAAAAAGTAATATTAGTTTTGAGACAAATATTAGATATAAGCAACTAACAACAGAACAATCTCATCAATCACAAAGTCCTAACACTAACAAACAATACAGAAAAATACCCAACAATAAATATGATTCCTAAAAGCTAATACAAACACTCATTCTATGTGAATCCCATGGGATTCAGTGATAATCCCATAGCTTACACAAACTGACAATTCCATTTGCTTATCTTCTTATGTCTATCACATCCAAAAAATAAGCAAAAACTATAAAACTTATTTCAATTTGAGAAAAGCATAACAACTAACTACATCAGAAAAATAAGCTAATTCAAACAGATGGATTCCCATAACAAAAATAAGCTAATCCAAAAACTCATTACATCAAAAAAATAAACTAATCCCGAAATCTAATCTACTACTGATATAACCTAATCCAAACGCTGATTCAGTAACAAAATAAGCTAATACAACAACAAAATAAACTAATACATTCAAAAAAATAAGCTAATCGATCACAAAAATTTAAAATAAAGACTGATTTAACAAAAATATACCAGAATCGACATTTAGAAGCTTATTTTGATCGGATTCCGCCTACGAATGGTCTTTAGATTGAGATATTTCAGCTCGTAGGTCCATTTTAAAGGAATGAACGGTGATCTCACCTCATTTCATCTCGAATATCCATTTAAAATGAGTAATTACGGTTTCACGGTGGATTTGGAGGTGGTTTGATGGCGGTTTGGGGGTGGATTTGGTGGTTTGGTGGCGATTTAGGGTTTCAGTTGTATTTGGGGATCTAAATATCGAGAGGTGAGAGAGTGAGTGAATCGTGTGTGTGTAATTTCACGTTTTGTGTTTTGGTATAATGAGAATATGAAATTACAAAAATGACCCTTTTAGTATAATTTTAGTTTCAAATGTAAATTAATCTAATCCATTGGATTCAAATGGATGGATGATTGAGATCTAATCATTTGTTCTTTAGATAAAACTTGTTCCGTATGGAACTTTTCTCATTGACTATACACTTTACTCGATTAGATATTCTCCTAATACAATTAGCAAAGATCCTTCTAGATATATAGTTTCCTTAATGAATTACATATCCCACGAGGAATATATAAATGCAAATTAGTAGGAGATATGTACACGAATAAAACGTATTCAAATCAACAACAAACTTTCAAAATAACTTTTATGCGATGGGGGATCATCTAATACCCAAAGAAAACCCTAATCATGATGATGAAGATACATTCACTTGCGAGATCTGCTTTGAACTCATATCTTTACCCAACAAAAGATTCATTAAATAGCAATCGATGCGTCCACTCGTTTTGCACAGCTTGTATGATCAAATACATCCAAGCAAAGCTCGAAGACAACATATCGGACATCAAATGCCCTTATAACACTTGCATTCACTCTCTTGAACCCTTATCATGTAGCACCAAAATTTCGCACAAACTCTTCAACAGATGGTGTGATGCATTATGTGAGTCGACGGTGTTAGGGTTTGATTTGGTTTACTGCCCGAACAACGAGTGTTCTGAATTGATTACGAACGAGTTTAGTGATGGTGATGTGAAGAGATGTGTGTGTCCGTCTTGCTTGAAACCTTTTTGTTATCAATGTAAGGTTCCTTGGCACGAAGGCTATACATGCGAAGAGATGAGGGATGGAAACAATGTGGATTTTGATATTGTTTGCAAGAGGAATGGGTGGAATTGGAAGAGGTGTCCTAAATGTAGGCATTGTATTCAGTTTATTGGTGGTTGCCATATCATTAACTGCAGGTTTGTTCTATCATACACAATCACATGCTAGTATGCTAATATTTCGTTATACACATCTATTTTATAACTAGGATACACTGTTTTGTCATACCATTCGTATTTCAGTAATAACCTAGATGCATCAATGTTAAGAGATGTACATTACTATATAAAAAGTGCATAAAGATCGGCGCATCACGAACCTATGTAAAATGTAAAAAATTCCAAAAAATTCGTGAAATACAATATTTTTTCAAAAACAAATCATATATTACATGTTTACATTTAGCTTCAAGTGAACTTTCAGCTCACATACATTGGTTTTGCACGGTTATTTTGGCTATCAATCTTAATTTTATGTCGTTGCAGGTGTGGAACTAAATTTTGCTACCGGTGCGGACAAAAAGTACCATTTTGGCATACGTTCGAGTTTGTCTATATGTGTTGCACAACCAAAGACAATGTCTATGATCTCCAAAATTCTTTAAAGAAAGAAAAGGTTTAACTCATATGTCGAAAACTCAATTTCTCGATCTTCCTTTTAGACATTTGGTTAGATATATACATCATGACTTCAGTTTCCGAGTTGTTATTGTTAAGCCTTGGTTTATCAATAAGACGATATTTATTTGTGTGTGCCTTTTTTTCTTTCTTTAAATCTTTTGTCATTTAATTATTATTTTGCACTTTCTTTGTTACTCTTATAACTATACTTAGATGGTGATAATCATTGAATATAAGTATTCTTTTACATGTTATAAATAGTACATATGCCACAACATATATGTTATTTAAAAAAAAAAAAAAAATCGGGTGAAAAGGGAGGGGCCAAAACCTTTACAACAAATAAGATGTAGGAAATGGACATGGCCACAACTACCTAAGAAAACAACTAATACAAATCAGGAAACAAAGACAATACAAAGATAACTACATATCAAAACTTTCTATATTCACCTAAACCATAGCCTCATGACAACATTTCCCTTGTAAAGTGAAACAATATAGACCATATCAGATGAGTTACTTACACCAAAATGAGCCATGAGCACACAAAGAAGGGCATCATCATGAAGGCTATAGCCCATCAAATGAAAGGGTCTACTCAGCTTTGATTACATTTCCTGTACCACATTGGATTCTAAACCATACTAGTAGCATCATCATCACTAGCACAGTTTAAAAACAATGTGCCACTCAGCTATAGCCCAAGACTCATACTTTAAGACCTCAATTTCTAGTTCAAAACTATGTGAAAGTCAAAAGTGAAAAAATGGTGGGATGTAGATTATTTGAGGAGAAAACTGAAAAGTAAAAGTAATACTGTATTGATCTGCTTTTTTGGTCTAAAGAACACTTATCTAAATCTTCCAATGTCAAAGATGGGGCATCAAGGATCTCATTTTGACTTTATGAGTCAAAGTAGGAAATTTTATTATTCAAAGCTGATAGGCTATGCTGTGAATGAGTCCAATGAAGAAGTCAGTAATTGAAAATTTTGAATTGTTCTGAAGCAAACAATAAGTTGGAGGAAAGTGTATAATTGGTCTAGGATCGAGACATGTCGAGTCCTGAATGAGGACGGGTTAGTAAATTACTGCTTACTTTGAGAATCGAAACTATGATCTAAAGGGAAGTTTACTTTTCATGACTATCAGTGTTTAGAAAAGTTTTGATGGGAAAAAGTACTACCTTTTTGTGTGAGATAAGCCTGTCCTTTATTCTTTATCTTTGTACACCTTTGTAATTCTCTAGATATCCTTTATCTTGCTTCATGTTATAATTTAGTATTAGGCATTTTAAAAAGGCCTCCAGTCTTTCATTGTATGGTTTGAAGTAACTTTTGGTTCTCTGTATGTATCTACATACGCATGTACAGCTGAGCAAACACAACTATTGGCAAATTTAACATGTCTGCCTATAAGATAACAATAGTAACACCGATTTCTTTCAAATGTCACAAGAGTGCTAATATACAGATAAACACAATAGCTATGAGCCTATGACATCACTTTCTATGGAGAGATGGTAAATCATACGCATTGTTTGAACATCTAGCTACGTCTGAAATCCCACTCTTTTGGAGCAACGTTATAAGATGTAACAGTCAGTCCATCACTACTTGTGGGGACTTCAAACGAGTGTGGTTGATTTTTGAGGTCCGCATTTATATGCCAGTTCTGTCCCCAGTTTATGTTCATTAGAAGCCAACCAGTTCTTGAACCCTTAATCTTTACAGCCAATACGTCTCCTGCACCAGCAACATTGTTGATAAACACCGATAAGAATATGCTGCCTCCATTAATAGTGAAACGAATCCCTCCTTCCTTTATGCATTTGATCCTGTCAACAAAGATGCAAATATTTTTTGGAAAGTATTAGTGGAAACCAACATTCATCTTGATGAGCATCACAAATGAAGTCCAACATAAAATAAACAAAACAACGCACTAATCAGTAGTTCAGATGGGAGCCTTGAGCCTCAATAATGTGCGTATACAGTCGTGTGAGCTTAGGGGTGATTGGTTTAGGTATTTTGCAGGGTTTATACAGGTAATGAAAAACAGAAGAAGCAGGTATGCTTGTTTCTAATAGCTTATGAGCTTATCAACTTCCCCTTATGGTTGATTTAAGTCCATATGCTCAAGCTGGTAAGGTCATAAGATGTTATAAATTAGCTTTACCTGCTTTTCCAATTTTTATTAAGCCAATACGTCCCAATAAATAAGCTTAAAAAACGCCTCGTTAGTCTATCTAAGCTCTTCGCCGCTACAAGATAACTATTGCCTAAATTAGTAAATTCTTATAAGGCTCTAACAAAGCTTCTTAAATGGGTGTTTGACTAGCTTTTTATAAGTTAATGAGGAGGGTTCTCTGCCAGCCCATTATAAATATATCTCACACCTATTAAGGTACCCAGTTAATTACAATACATATCTCTGAAAGCCAATAGACATACTAAGAATTCACCAGCCTATTATCAGTCGTCTTAAAACAAGTATGTATCATATATATAATTTCCGTATACTCGTATGTATGCTTATAAAGTATAAACTATGTTGTCAAAATAGCTGTTGTTCTCATTATGCAGACAAACTTCACACTGAACCCTCGTAGCTATTTCAGATTACAAATTAGAAAAAACGGGTTCAAGTAACAAAAAATCTATTATAAACCGTATAATAAAAATAACAATTTCAGGAGAGTTAATAATAATAGAGCATAAAAACAAAGCAAGCCTTTGTTGCACAGGCGGGATTCCTTCCTTCTCTTCAACTCGTTCCTTGATTCTATCAATAGTATCAGTCGGCTCAATGTCAATTCAATTTATTTCCCTGTAAGGGTCTTGGCCTTGATCATAGTTCTTCCTCTTAATCTCAGGACAAGATGAAGAGTCGACTCTTTCTGGATGTTGTAATCTGCTAGCGTTTTGCCCATCCTCTAGCTGTTTCCCAGCAAAAATCAATATTTGTTGGTCTGGAGGAACACCCTCTTTGTCCTTCAAAATCGCAAACAAACGAACTTAATATAACCAAACTTAATAAAATTTCAATAATCTCAATCGGAAACGTGGTTGATAACACATGATCATATTCTACGCTCCGAGGGTGTTTGGATTAACTAAATTAAAAGTGCTTAACCTACCTGTTTTGATAAGCTCAAAATTTGATTATTCCTAATTAAGCTGATAAGCCCCTCAATAAAGCTATATTTAAGCTTGCTGTCTTTTAAAAAACTAATAAGCCAATAAGTTCTTTAAATAAGCTAATCCAAACACCCGCTAAATCAAAACTAAAATACATGTATAAGCATAAAGATGCTCCCGTTAAATTGATGCAACTACACACCTATAAAACAAACACGAGTGCACGACTTCTTATTAAAACTCATCACTTATAATAAGATAACCGGTCTTAATAAGCATACCTAATTCTCAAACACCAACAAAACTTTCTATCTGTTGCAGTATATGATATAACTTGTATAGAAACACAATAAGCAAATAACAAGTTTCAGAGTCTGTTTAGTTTAGCTTACTATAACTTTAGCAAAAAAAAACATCTTTTAAAAAAAGCATCTTCAAAAGGGGTCAAATTATTTTCCAAACACTCAAGCACCTCAAATAAGGTTTAACCAACCATCCTTCTGTTGGAAAATTTAGTGCACTTGTGGGATTAGTTCACACCTTGTAATGGGTTAGGAGGTACGGAGTGTACACCCATAAGGTCCATGAACACCCTGACTCTAATAGTGGTTTGTATTGGTAGTGCTTGGTGAAAGTACTGTTGTGGTTACCACTGATTATCAGTGTTTCCACCGGCGATTTCCCTGGATCGATGTTTCCACCGGTGATGTTTCAATCGAAGTAGTGTTTACAATCGGTGGTGTTTTCACCGGTGTAACCACCGATAGCACTATGAAAGTAATCGATGATAGTACTGCTTGTAACGGCTTTGACCTATTCAAGTGGCAGCTTTAAACCGCATTATGACCACGCTTTAATTGGTCATGTATCAACTAACGGCTATAATGGGGATAATTATGAGGCTATTAATGGGCCGATTAATACTCATAATTCCATTGACTACTAATTATGAGGCTATTAATGGGCCGATTAATACTCATAATTCCATTGACTACCTGAGAGTATTTTCCTATATATAGGAGATCTTTTTATGCATGATACACACACAGAAAACACTAAACACTTATAAGCGCAAGGGTTATTGAATTGTGCCTAATTCCATAACTGCATTTGGTCTTATCCCAAGTAGATATTCATGCAACCCAGGCATTAGGGTCGAATAGTTTACTTTGGAAAGTGATCACACGATTCCAAGTGATATCCGGTAACCACCAAGTGGTATTTGTTACTGCTGACCATCTGTTTGTTTCTACTGAACAGTTGAGCATTTCTGCTGAAGTTGATTATTTTTACCCTGATCTGGGACAACACCACCAACAATCAAAGTAAACTATATTTGTGATAATCAATGGCAACTGCTGCAATGAAACACATGGCTTCAAACTTTGCTAAGCTGGATAAGTTTGAAGGGGTGGACTTTAGGAGGTGGCAGAAGAAGATGCACTTCTTGCTGTCAAGCATGAGTGTGGTTTATGTGCTAAATACTCCTATTCCCGATGATGGGGATGATGCTACTGTGGAGCAGATTAGGAGAAGGAGCAAATGGGAGAATGATGACCACATATGCAGAGGCTTAATTCTCAATGGCATGTCTGATTCTCTGTTTGATATTTATCAGAACTCTGAATCTTCCAAAGAACTGTGGGATTCCTTGGATGCCAAATATATGGTTGAGGATGCATCAAGTAAGAAGTTCCTTGTTAGTAATTTCACAAATTACAAAATGACTGATTCAAGACCAGTTATGGAACAATACAATGAACTTCTTGGAATACTTGGAAGGTTTACACAACATAATATGAACATGGATGAGGCCATTAAAGTCTCATGTGTCATTGACAAACTCCCTCCTTCTTGGAAAGATTTCAAGCATACCTTGAAACATAAGAAAGAGGAGTTAACTCTGGTTGAGTTGGGTCGTCATCTGCGCATTGAGGAATCTCTCAAGATGCAGGATAAGGACAAGCCAAAGAGTAGCAACGCTACTGGACCATCTGTTGTCAATATGGTGGAACATAACAACTCCACCAGGTACAATGACAACAAAGGCAAAGGCAAATATCATGATAACACAAGGGCAGATCCAAACAAGAAGGCAACACCTACTTGTTGGAAATGTGGCAAAGCGGTCACATTAAAAGGGACTACAAGGGTGTTAAAGTTGGTGGTAAAGCCAATGGATCAGGCACTAATGGTTCAGGGAGTGGTGGTTCTTCCAACTCACTGAAAGGTCGGAATATGGTTAATAAGTCTTTTCAGATTTATTATGTTACATATGTATCTGAATCTCATTATGTGCGGGATGATGATGTTGCGTGGTGGGTTGACTCTGGTGCAACAGTTCATGTGTGTAAAGATAGAAGCTGGTTCAAGACTTATGAGTCACCGAATGATGGTTCTATTCTTCACATGGGAAATGAGTCAACGACCTTGGTGCATGGTCGTGGTTGTGTAGATCTTAGGTTTAGTTGAAAGATTGTAACTTTGTTTAATGTTATTCATGTTCCTGATATAAGGAAGAACTTGGTTTCAAGTAGTGTTCTGAATAATCATGGATATAAACAAGTTATTGAGTCTGATAAATTTGTGCTTTCTAAGCATGGTGTTTTTATTGGTTTTGGTTATTTATGTAATCAAATGTTCGGGCTTAATATTTCCATTGATAGTGTATTTATTTCCACTGATAGTGTAAATTCAGCCTGTGTGACCACCACTGACCAGACTGACTCAACCCTGTGGCATGCTAGACTTGGCCATGTTCATTATAAAAGGTTGCAAGATATGTCTAAGGATGGGTTGATCCCAGCTTTGACATGGACACTGAAAAGTGTAAAACTTGCATGTTGACCAAGATAACCAAGAAACCTTTTCAGGGTGTTAGTTGTGAGACTAATCTCTTGGAGCTTATTCACAGTGATCTGTGTGATTTGCATGCCACTCCTTCTTTGGGGAACAAGAAGTACTTTGTGACATTTATTGATGATGCTTCTAGGTTTTGTTATGTTTATCTTTTACATTCCAAGGATGAAGCATTAGATAAATTCAAACTGTTTAAAACTGAAGTTGAATTACAACTTGGGTCTTTGATCAAAAGATTAAGGACTGATAGGGAGGTGAGTACACGGATACTCAGTATTTTCGATCTGTTGGTATAATCCATGAAACCATCGCCCCTTATACTCCTCGGCAAAAAATGGTATTTCGAAAGGAAAAACAGTCTTTGTGAAGGAGATGGTTAATTTCATGTTGTCCTATTCAGGACTGAGTCAAGGGTTCTGGGGTAAAGCTATGTTAACAGCTTGCTATTTACAAAATAGGGTTCCCAACAAAAGGAACAAGGTTACCCCTTATGAACTCTGGACAAAAAGGAAACCCAACCTGAACTATCTCAAGGTTTGGGGTTGTAGGGCTGTTGTAAGACTCCATGATCCAAAGAAAAAGACTTTGGGTGAAAGAGGCATTGACTGCATCTTTGTTGGATATGCTGAGCATTCCAAGGCTTTTAGGTTCTATGTTATTGAACCTAATGAACATGTTTCAGTTAACTCAATAATTGAATCAAGGGATGCAGACTTTGATGAGAATAGATTCTCATCAGTCCCTAGACCAAGTCAGAGGATTCCTAATGGAACTCATGACACTGGTGTATCGAGGTCCTCGATGATGAACCATCAGAGGTCCCTGATGAGGTTGTGGTTCAACAACCTGAACCTGTGCTTAGGAAGAGCAAAAGGGTCAGGACTCCAAAGTCATTTGGACCTGAGTTTCAACTATATCTAGTTGAAGGAACAAGGGATGAGGTCTCAGAGCAATACTCCTATTGCTTCATTGTTGAGGATGATCCCAAGACATTTGAAGAAGCAATGAAGTCCCAAGACATTGCCTTCTGGAAAGAAGCAATCAATGATGAGATGGATTCCATCATGGGGAACAACACTTGGGTGTTGGTTGATCTACCACCTGGTTGCAAACCTTTGGGTTGCAAATGGATTTTCAAAAAGAAAATGAAGGTAGATGGAACTATTGAAAAGTTCAAGGCTAGACTAGTCATTCAGGGCTTTAAACAAAAGTCAGGTATAGACTATTTTGATACTTATGCCCCCGTGGCTCGTATCAGTACCATAAGACTGCTGATTGCTATGGCATCTATTCACAACTCGATTATTCATCGGATGGATGTGAAGACAGCTTTCTTGAATGGTGAATTGGATGAGGAGGTTTATATGAACCAACCTCGGGGCTTCATCATGCCTGGCAATGAAAACAAGGTGTGTAAACTGATTAAGTCTCTTTATGGACTTAAGCGGGCACCTAAGCAATGGCATCAAAAATTTGATGAAGTGGTTTTGTCTAGTGGTTATGTTCTTAACCAGCTGACAAATGTGTATATAGCAAATTTGATGAATCCGGTAAAGGAGTCATCATTTGTCTATATGTTGATGACATGTTGATCTTTGGCACTAACCAAAATCAGGTTGACCTGACAAAGGAAGTTTTGTCATCAAGGTTCTCCATGAAGGACATGGGGGAGGCTGATGTTATCCTTGGTATAAGGATTAAACATGAAAGTAAAAGAATTTCTATCTCTCAGTCTCATTATATTGAGAAGGTGTTGAGGAAATTCAATTACTTTGATTGTACTCCAGTAAGTACACCTATGGATACTAGTGAGAAGCTGATGCCTAATCATGGCAAGGCTGCATCTCAACTTGAGTATTCTAGGGTGATTGGCTGCCTGATATATGCCATGACTTGTACAAGGCCTGATATTGGTTTTGCAGGGGAAAATTGAGCGGTATACTAGTAATCCTAGTGCTCATCATTGGCAAGCGTTCAGAGGGTAATGAAGTATTTGAAGAGAACTATGGATTATAGTCTCTCATATACTGGTTACCCATCGGTGTTGGAAGGTTACACGATGCAAGTTGGATCGAATAATGAAGACAATTAGTCTAAAAGTGGTGGGTATTCCTACTTAGTGGAGGTGCAATTTCTTGGGCATCCAAGAAGCAAACTTGCATCACCAGTTCAACAATGGAATCTGAATTTGTGGCTTTAGCAGCTGGTAAAGAAGCTGAATGGTTGAAAAACTTGCTTCTTGAGATTCCATTGTGGCCTAAACCTATAGCACCTATTTCTATCCGGTGTGATAGTGCAGCTACATTGGCTAAGGCTTATAGCCAAATGTACAATGGTAAGTCTAGGCACTTAGGTGTCAGAAATAGCATCATTCGTGAGCTTATCATGAATGGGGTGGTATCTATAGAGTTTGTTAGATCTCAACAGAATTTAGCTGATCACTTGACGAAGGGTTTGGCTAGAGACTTGGTTATAAAGTCTGCTAAAGGGATGGGTTTAAGTCCAACTTAGTCACTGAATGCTAGGACACCCAACTCCCTCCTAAGGAAACTTGGGAGCTGAGTTCAATGTGAAAAGCTGAACATTCAGTGGACTGGAGCACATGTTTTATTTTACATCCCAAGGTTGTGCTCAGAACTTGCTGAAAGGAGGATGAAGTCTTTACTTCTTAATGGTTAATTTTCTTTGAAAAAGTGCTTGGCAGGAGCATGAATAAAGAGGAACCACCTATGTAAATGTTGAAGTTTTGCCGCCTCAGGAAGCTTTGGACTTTTAGCTTTTACAACATTTATGAATTTGGATATGGACACATGGCTTGTATAGTGTCGAGTGATAAGTGTTTGAAAACTAGTGTGTATTTTATCTTCAAGTATTCAAATGGGTTGAAGGGTTCAATTCTTAGAACACCCTGATTCTCGAATATTTGAAACGTGTAATTTACTAAGATGGAAATTCAATCCTCAGGACATTTTCATTTATGCACATTTTTTGCTTGATGTTTGTTTTTCATGCAAAGGAAGTGAACTAAATTTGGGGAGGATTGTTGGAAAATTTAGTGCACTTGTGGGATTAGTTCACACCTTGTAATGGGTTAGGAGGTACGGAGTGTACACCCATAAGGTCCATGAACACCCTGACTCTAATAGTGGTTTGTATTGGTAGTGCTTGGCTGTTGTGGTTACCACGATTATCGTGTTTCCACTGGCGATACTTCCACGGATCGATGTTTCCAGCGAAGTGATGTTTCACTGAAGTAGTGTTTACATGAAGCGGTGGTGTTTCCAGCGGTGTAACCACCGATAGCACTATGAAAGTACTGATGATAGTACCGCTTGTAACGGCTTTGACCTATTCAAGTGGCAGTTTAAACTGCATTATGACCACGTTTAATTGGTCATGTAACCACTAACGGCTATAATGGGGATAATTATGAGGCTATTAATGGGCCGATTAATACTCATAATTCCATTGACTACCTGAGAGTATTTTCCTATATATAGGAGATCTGTTTATGCATGATACACACACAGAAAACACTAAACACTTATAAGCGCAAGGGTTATTGAATTGTGCCTAATTCCATAACTGCATTTGGTCTTATCCCAAGTAGATATTCGTGCAACCCAGGCATTAGGGTCGAATAGTTTACTTTGGAAAGTGATCACACGATTCCAAGTGATATCCGGTAACCACCAAGTTGTATTTGTTACTGCTGACCATCTGTTTGTTTCTGCTGAACAGTTGAGCATTTCTGCTGAAGTTGATTATCTTTACCCTGATCTGGGACAACACCACCAACACCTTCTAAGCAATCTATAAAAGAATTAACTTTTATATACAATAAGTGTCGAAGTATATGGTCGGATATTTCCCGCCTAAACTGTTTCCCGCCTAAATGCTTCCCGCCTAGTTGTTTCCCGCCTAAATATTTCCCTCTTAGATATGTCACTATCTATGTCTCTCTATATATATGTCACTCTTTACACATAGCAGGTATGATATATCTCACATATTACTATGTCATCTCAATATACATATTAACACATCGTGATGCATATATAACATGCTCATACTTATATGATAAATCCTCTACCTATGTTGAACCAAATTCCTATCGTTCGGCTTGATCTGGTAGTTCGGCTTCTATCAACGGTGCCGGAGGAAAATGAGAGTTCCTTCCTGCACAATGGACAACACGCGTTAGCCTCGCCCTGGATGATGTCCAGGACCAAGCTCCGGCGTGAAAGTAAGGAAAGGGTAATAAATGTGGTAATTAATGCAGTAGTCAATGTAGGTGTGTGTATTCAATGCAAAACATTAAATGTGTTGGGGTATTTATACTACCCCAACTATGTACCAAGTATCAGACCTACATTGTTGCAGACCTATATTACCTACCTGTAGGTCTACAGCCACCCTACTTGATAGGCCACGTGGTAAGAATCCCGTAAAACCTGGTCACTGTTATCTGTCGTCCGGACGGTAGAGTATGCCGTCCGGTTAATGATCTTGCCGGACACCAGGACGTCCGGACACATACGCCAACAACCTACGAGGTTCTGACTTGACCGTCGGAAGGTGGTTCCCGGGGCTTCGACCTCGGGGCTCATTCTAACGGGTTCTTTCATGTTTGTAGCACACTTCAAAGCTCGGGACAAGGATGACCGGTACGTGGGAGCCGTCAAGACCAACCCGACAGAAAAATGATTCGACATTGGCGCTATCCGTGGGACCCGTTGTTCATTCTACCACAGCTAGGAATGATGGGTCTCGTTTTAAGTTTGATTTCCCTGGACCTCCATCCTCCGTTCGGTATGTCCTTTCGGAGGAGGATCGTCTACCCTCCTTCCAGAAGATGGATGACAACGGAGGCGGTTCATCTACCGTCCTTCCGGCAGTGGTTCATCTACCATCCTTCCGAAGGGTCGTTGGTAAGGACGTTATGTATGAATCGTCGGTATGATGCCTTTCGGTGGGATGACTTTAATTAACCCTTCGGAATAAAGAAAGGGGCATGCACAGGTACCTCGTCCGGATTTTCGACAAGAGGTTCGTTCAATCCGGTTTTGCTCGGTGGTCATTCTGATGTCATATCCGGTCATGATTTTGTATACTGCTAATTAAAAGACGGTGAAAGAAGCATTCTACTATTTGCTTCGGTTATGGTCGTTCGGTATGCGAAAGGAACCTTGCATCATTCATTTGTAGAAGGGTCGTTCGGTATGACGTCCTTCAGTAGCCATCAATGGCAGGGATGATTTCCTTCGATAGCCATATTGATGGCATGACTAACAAGTTACTGAGTCGGGATGTTTGGACAAATAGTGTATCATTCGGATGCAGTGTTTCACGCCTACTTTGTAAGTACTCCAATAATATTTCCTTGCTCTCTCTGTTGCCACTGTTGGAAAATTTAGTGCACTTGTGGGATTAGTTCACACCTTGTAATGGGTTAGGAGGTACGGAGTGTACACCCATAAGGTCCATGAATACCCTGACTCTTGTAGTGGTTTGTATTGGTAGTGCTAGTAGAAAGTACTGCTTGTGGTTTCCACTGATAAGCAGTGTTTACATTGAAGTTGTGGTTTCCACTGAAGCAGTGTTTCCACTGAAGCAGTGTAACCACTGATAGCTCTATGAAAGTACTGATGAAAGTACTGCTTGTAACGGGCTTTGACCTATTCAAGTGGCAGTTACAACTGCATTATGACCACGTTTAATTGGTCATGTAACCACTAACGGTTATAATGGGGATAATTATGAGGCTATTAATGGGTCGATTAATACTCATAATTCCATTTGACTAGCTAAGAGTATTTTCCTATAAATAGGAGATCTGTTTATGCATGATGGACACACAGAAAACGATTAACACTTATAAGCGCAAGGGTTATTGAATTGTGCCTAATTCTATAACTACATTTGGTCTTATCCCAAGTAGATATTCGTGTAACCTAGGCATTAGGGTCGAATAGTTTACTTTGGAAAGTGCACACGATTCCAAGTGATATCCGGTAACCACATAGTGGTATCTGTTTCTGCTGTTTTGTTGCGTGTTTCTGCTGAATTGATTACCTTACCCTGTTCTGGGAGTTACACACCAACAATCAAAGTAAACTATTTTGTGATAATCAATGGCTGCTGCTGCAATTAGAGGTGGCAATTTGTGCTCAAAATCAAAAAAATGGTCTAAATGGGCAAACTTTTAAAAGATTTTGGCACATTTGGACCCCCTCCTTTTTTTGAAATGGGCATGTATCGCCCATTTAGATGTTAAATGGGCATAATGGGCACATGTTTTTCTCGAACATTAGATTGTTTTTAAAGAAAAACTTATATTTAATTTTTTAAATATAAATAAGGTAGATCATATGCACAAGCTGTCATAGAATAAGTTAGTATAGATTGCAACCTAGTTTAATTAAGGACTGTTTGACATTAAGTGTTAAACTGTGTTAGAGGGTTAGTGTTCAGCTAAAGGTTTGATACAATAGTCTTAATTAGGTTAGTTAAAGTCAATTAAGTAATTGAATTGCACCTTATAGCACACAAAGTCAAAATCATTTTTCTAGTTCATAACTGTTTGAATCAGTTGGTTGTAGTTTTGCATATAGGTTTAGATTTAGTAGATCTAGATTAAGTTAGCATAAAATAGTCATAAATCATCAGAGTCATATCATTTCATAAGATCAAAAGTTGGATAAAGTCAATTTTACAATACTATCTTAAAAAGTCAAAGTTGGAAAATTCAGTTTTTACAAAACTTTGTTGATTTTTCATGGAATCAATTCTGGTCCAAAGCTTTTGATATTTTGGGAAATTCAAGTTCAGCTGGTCAAGTTTTCATAACTGATTTTTGTGGAATTTTTAGAAGCTTCTTTAAGCTCTAAATCAGCTCTCATTTTTGCTCTTTTTGCCCTGTTCACACTCATCATAAACTAAGTGTGATACAGGCCATTTGCAGATCTTGCACAGGCCTTGATTTGGATTATTAGTATCTAAAATTTTGTTTAGTTGTAGAGTGGTTGGTAATCTTGAGGTTCTCATTTCTGGTTTTAAGTTTAGTTTACTAGGTTAGCTTATTTTTAAGCTACAAGTAAGGGTGTTTGGCTGTTTGGATTTCATAAGCCATATTAGTGTAATCAGCTCATTAGAGGTTTAGACTAGTTGAATTAAATTGCTTTTGAGTAGATTTAGCATAATTAAGCTTCTGCTTTCATTTGGTGCTTTGTTGAAGCTTATAGCTTATTTTTAAGTGCTTATTCATAAGCACTTCCACTACAGCCTGTTAATCTTGCACACTAGCATAGGTTTTAGTAACTTTCATAGATTTATAAGAATATTTTAGACTTTTCCTGAATTTTTCAGATTTTTCTAGCTCTGTTTACTATTTTTCCTATTTTAAAACAGTTTTTAGGACTTTTTAAATAGCTTTTAATATAATTAAATCAGAAAAGCTTCAAAAAAATAAGTTTTCAATTTTCATAGATTAAGATAAATATAAAAAGAAAAAAAAATAATTTTTCCAGATTTTTCCTAGTTTAATTTGTAATTTTTAGCATTTAAATTAGTTTTAAATAGTTTTTAATTCATAGAAATTAGAAAAATTATCAAAAAAATACAAAATTAGTTTTGAAAAGTCTTTTGAGTTGTTTTAGATTTTTAAAAAATAGTTTCATAATTTTCCCACTTATTTTCATAATTTTTAGATATTTAGTTTTATTTTTAAAGTTAAAAATAGTTTTTAATTCAAATAAATTCAAGAAAAATCCGAAAAATTAGTTTTAATTTTTAAATAGTTTTCAGATATCATTGTTAGTATAAAAGTAATTTTATATGCTTCCCTTTACTTCCCCTTGCCCCGTAGTTTAGAAATCCTAATTACCCCCTTTTCCCATTCAAATCCCGATAATCGCGACGTGAGTTGAAAATTCCATTCAACCCTCGTTCGGAACGATCTCGGTGCTCAAACCTAACACGTTTGAGTTACCCGAATACTACACACTTCAATAATTGGTTTCCCGAGCAAATCAATGCACTTCTTGTTGTCAAGCATGAGTGTGGTCTATGTTTTGACTACACCTATTCCTGATGATGGGGATGATGCTACTGTGGAGTAGATCAGGAGAAGAAGCAAATGGGAGAATGATGACTACATATGCAGAGGCTTAATTCTCAATGGTATGTCTGATTCTCTGTTTGACATTTATCAGAACTTTGAATCTTCCAAAGAACTGTGGGATTCCTTGGATGCAAAATATATGGCTGAGGATGCATCAAGTAAGAAGTTTCTTGTAAGTAATTTCACAAATTAAAAAATAACTGGTTCTAGACCAGTCATGGAACAATACAATGAACTTCTTGGAATACTTGGAAGGTTTACACAACACAATATGAACATGGATGAGGCCATTAAAGTCTCATGTGTCATTGACAAACTTCCTCCTTCTTGGAAAGATTTCAAGCATACCTTGAAACATAAGAAAGAGGAGTTAACTCTGGTTGAGTTGGGCAGTCATCTGCGAATTGAGGAATCTCTCAAGATGCAGGATAATGACAAGCCAAAGAGTAGCAATGCTGTTGGTGCATCTGTTGTCAATATGGTAGAGCATAACAACTCCACCAGGTACAATGACAACAAAGGCAAACGCAAATATCATGACAACACAAAGGCAAATCCTAACAAGAAGGCAACACCTACTTGTTGGAAATGTGGCAAAACTGGTCACATTAAAAGGGATTGCAAGGGTGTTAAAGTTGGTGGTAAAGCCAATGGATCAGGCACTAATGGTTCAGGGAGTGGTGGTTCTTCCAACTCACTGAAAGGTCAGAATATGTTTAATAAGTCTTTTCAGATTTATTATGTTACATATGTATCTGAATCTTATTATGTGCAGGATGATGATGTTGCGTGGTGGGTTGACTCTGGTGCAACAGTTCATGTGTGTAAAGATAGAAGCTGGTTCAAGACTTATGAGTCAGTGAATCATGGTTCTATTCTTCACATGGGAAATGAGTCAACAGCCTTGGTGCATGGTCGTGGTTGTGTAGATCTTAGGTTTAGTTCTGGAAAGATTGTAACTTTGTTTAATGTTATTCATGTTCCGGATATCAGGAAGAACTTGGTTTCAAGTAGTGTGTTGAATAATCATGGATATAAACAAGTTATTGAGTCTGATAAATTTGTCTTATCTAAATGTGGTGTTTTTATTGGTTTTGGTTATTTATGTAATCAAATGTTCAGGCTTAATGTTTCCACTGATAGTGTTATTTCAGCCTTTGTGACCACCTATGACCTGACTGACTCTACCCTATGGCATGCAAGACTTGGCCATGTACACTATAAAAGGATGCAAGATATGTCTAAGGATGGGTTGATCCCAGCATTTGACATGGACACTAAAAAGTGTAAAACTTGCATGTTGACCAAGATAACCAAGAAACCTTTTCAGGGTGTTAGTCGTGAGACTAAGCTCTTGGAGTTAATTTACAGTGGCCTGTGTGATTTGCATGCCACTCCTTCTTTGGGGAATAAGAAGTACTTTGTGACATTTATTGATGATGCTTCTAGATTTTGTTATGTCTATCTGTTACATACCAAGGATGAAGAATTAGATAAATTCAAAGTGTTTAAAACTGAAGTTGAATTACAACTTGGGTTTTTGATCAAAAGATTAAGGACTGATAGGGGAGGTGAGTACATGGATACTCTGTATTTTCACTCTGTTGGTATAATCCATGAAACGACTGCCCCTTATACTCCTCAGCAAAATGGTATTTCTAAAAGGAAAAACAGGTGTGAAGGAAATGGTTAATTCCATGTTGTCCTATTCAGGATGAGTCAAGGGTTCGGGGTGAAGCTATGTTAACAGCTTGCTATTTATTAAATAGGGTTCCCAACAAAAGGAACAAGGTTACCCCTTATGAACTCTGGACTAAAAGGAAACCCAACCTGAACTATCTCAAGGTTTGGGGTTGTAGGGCTGTTGTAAGACTCCCTGATCCAAAGTTGAAAACTTTGGGTGAAAGAGGCATTGATTGCATCTTTGTTGGATATGCTGCGCATTCCAAGGCTTTTAGGTTCTATGTTATTGAACCTAATGAATATGTTTCAGTTAACTCCATAATTGAATCAAGGGATGCAAACTTTGATGAGCATAGATTCTCATCAGTCCCTAGACCAAGTATGAGGATTCCTAATGGAACTCATGACACTGGTGTATCAGAGATCTCTGATGATGAACCATCAGTGGTCCATGATGAGGTTGTGGTTCAACAACCTGAACCTGTGCTTAGAAAGAGCAAAAGGGTCAGGACTCCAAAGTCATTTGGACCTGAGTTTCATCTATACTTAGTTGAATGAACAAGGGATGAGGTCTCAGACCAATACTCCTATTGCTTCATTGTTGAGGATGATCCCAAGACATTTGAAGAAGCAATGAAGTCCTAGGATATTGCTTTCTGGAAAGAAGCAATCAATGATGAGATGGATTCCATCATGGGCAACAACACTTGGGTGTTGGTTGATCTACTACCAGGTTGCAAACCTTTGGGTTGCAAATGGATTTTCAAAAGGAAAATGAAGGTAGATGGAACTATTGAAAAGTTCAAGGCTAGACTAGTCATTCAGGGCTTTAAACAAAAGTCAGGGATAGACTATTTTGGTACTTATGCCCCTGTGGCTCGTATCAGTACCATAAGACTGCTGATTGCTATGGCATCTATTCAGAATCTGATTATACATCAGATGGATGTGAAGACAGCTTTCTTGAATGGTGAATTGGATGAGGAGGTTTATATGAACCAACCTCAGGGCTTCATCTTGCCTGGCAATGAAAACAAGGTGTGTAAACTGATTAAGTCTCTTTATGGACTTAAGCAGCCACCTAAGAAATGGCATCAAAAATTTGATGAAGTGGTTTTTTCTAGTGGTTATGTTCTTAACCAAGTGACAAATGTGTATATGGCAAATTTGATGAATCTGGTAAAGGAGTCATCATTTGTCTATATGTTGATGACATGTTGATCTTTGGCACTGACCAAAATCAGGTTGACTTGACAAAGGAATTTTTGTCATCAAGGTTCTCCATGAAAGACATGGGGAGGCTGATGTTATCCTTGGTATAAGGATTAAACATGAAAGTAAAAGAATTTCTATCTCTCAGTCTCATTATCTTAAGAAGGTGTTGAGGAAATTCAATTACTTTGATTGTACTCCAGTGAGTACACCTATGGATACTTGTGAGAAGCTGATGCCTAATCATGGCAAGGATTTATCTCAACTTGAGTATTCTAGGGTGATTGGTCTGCTGATGTATGCCATGACTTGTACAAGACCGATATTGGTTTTGCAATGGGAAAATTGAGCGGTATACTAGTAATCCTAGTGCTCATCACGGCAAGCAATTCAAAGGGTATGAAGTATTTGAAGAGAACTATGGATTATAGTCTCTCATATATGGTTACCCATCGTGTTTGAAGGATACACTGATGCAAGTTGGATCAAGTAACACTAAAGACAATTCGTCTACCAGCTTGGGTATTCCTACTTGGTGGAGGTGCAATTTCTTGTGCATCCAAGAAGCAAACTTGCATCACCAGTTCAACAATGGAATATGAATTTGTGGCTTTGGCAAATGCTGGGTAAAGAAGCTGAATGGCTGAAAAACTTGCTTCTTGAGATTCCATTGTGGCCTAAACCTATAGCACCTATTTCTATCCGTTGTGATAGTGCAGCTATATTGGCTAAGGCTTATAGCCAGATGTACAATGGTAAGTCTAGACACTTAGGTGTCGGACATAGCATGATTCGTGAGCTTATCAAGAATGGGGTGGTATCTATAGAGTTTATTAGATCTCAACAGAACTTAGCTGATCACTTGACGAAGGGTTTGGCTAGAGACTTGGTTATAAAGTTTGCTAAAGGGATGGGTTTAAGTCCAACTTAGTCACTGAATGCTAGGACACCCAACTCCCTCCTGAGGAAACTTAGGATCTGAGTTCAATGTGGAAAGCTGAACATTCAGTGGACTGGAGCACATGTTTATTTACATCCCAAGGTTGTGCTCAGAACCTGCTGAAAGGAGGATGAAGTCTTTACTTCTTAATGGTTAATTTTCTTTGAAAAAGTGCTTGGCAGGAGCATGAATAAAAAGGAACCACCTATGTAAATGTTGAAGTTTTGCCGCTTCAGGGAGCTTTTGGACTTTTAGCTTTTACAACATTTATAAATTTGGATATGGACACATGGCTTGTATAGTGTCAAGAGCTGATAAATGTTTGAAAACTTGTGTGTATTTTTTATCTTCAGGTATTCAAATGGGTTGAAGGGTTCAATTCTTAGAACACCCTGATTCTCGAATATTTGAACGTGTAATTTACTAAGATGGAAATTCAATCCTCATGACATTTTTGTTTATGCACATGTTTTGATTAATGTTTGTTTTCATGCAAAGGAAGTGAACTAAATTTGGGGAGGATTGTTGGAAAATTTAGTGCACTTGTGGGATTAGTTCACACCTTGTAATGGGTTAAGAGGTACGGAGTGTACACCCATAAGGTCCATGAACACCCTGACTCTTGTAGTGGTTTGTATTGGTAGTGCTAGTAGAAAGTACTGCTTGTGGTTTCCACTGAAGTTGTGGTTTCCACTAAAGCAGTGTAACCACTGATAGTGCTATGAAAGTACTGCTTGTAACGGGCTTTGACCTATTCAAGTGGCAGTTACAACTACATTATGACCACGTTTAATTGGTCATGTAACCACTAACGGTTATAATGGGGATAATTATGAGGCTATTAATGGGCCGATTAATACTCATAATTCCATTTGACTAGCTAAGAGTATTTTCCTATAAATAGGAGATCTGTTTATGCATGATGGACACACAGAAAACGATTAACACTTATAAGCGCAAGGGTTATTGAATTGTGCCTAATTCTATAACTACATTTGGTCTTATCCCAAGTAGATATTCGTGTAACCTAGGCATTAGGGTCGAATAGTTTACTTTGGAAAGTGATCACACGATTCCAAGTGATATCCGGTAACCACCTAGTGGTATCTGTTTCTGCTGATTTGTTGCTTGTTTCTGCTGAATTAATTATCTTACCATGTTCTGGGAGTTACACACCAACAGCCACGAGAACATAAGTAGAACCACGTTAGGTTCATTACCATGCTACCTTGATGAGCTGACATCATTATGTCCTAACATCATTCAAATGCTTAAAAGAAAAGAAACATAAATGATGTACAAATAATACAACCTATGGTACTAGACAATCTTTACAAATATATGCATGACGTAGGCTATGTTTGGCGCGGATCTTTTTGGAGCATTTTGGGGCGATGAGCGGTGAGCAATGAACTTTTTATTTTTTATTGTTCGTTTGGTAAAGGAGCGGTGAGCTTTGCTATTTTTTAGGAATGCTCATTTTTTCAATGTTTCTTTAAGAAGCTGTGAGCGGTGAGCTGTACAGCTCACAGCTCGCTGCTACTGCTCACTGCTACTTTTACCAAACACACCCGTAGCATGGGTAAAGCAATATTGCCCGTGACCCACCCCACGTGATTTACTTTGTCAGGTACTAGTTTAATTCGGGTATGCCTAAGTCATGAAGTAAAGAATTTGTTATCTTGATACTTTTAGAAATAACGTTAAAACTGATGGAATGTTACTTTTTGTGACCTCTGGACCACTAATCCTCCGGTTGACAGCAAAACGTTTTAGAAAAATATATATATATATGAATTGCTTTTGCCGAAAGGCTCGTACTCCAAAACTCTCGCCCACATAAACGAAGGGAATAACCGCTAGACCATCTAATCTATTGTGATTTATATCGGTTTGCAATTCAATTACCCTTTCTCTTTTTTACCAAGTTTAGCCCAATCAAGCTCCTAAATAGCTAAACTTGTTTTAGTTTTAACTTAATAGCTATTCTTTGAGTTTTTAACATTTATTCTTCAAATCTCTATATTAAACAGTTACAACTTTTTAATGAATTTATTATTTTTATATGCAAAATACAATGCAATTATTTTTACCCATTTTTTACGTCGTTTTTAATAATATAAATTAGATCGAATATATACTCTATGGGGTCTTATGAAAATTATCATTTCCCTTGCATCAAGTGCGACTCATGAATTTAATTGTTGACGTATTCTTAAAAAAATATTTTTGACATTTGATATTGTGTGCGGGCATGTACATGGTCGTTTCATCCTGGCTTTTGACAAAGGGATAGGACATGTCCGGTCCAAGATCATGAGCATGATTTTATATATACTCAGTTAAAGGACAACAACCCCTTCCTCCCCCATTCCAGATTTTTTTTATTTATTTATCGGTAGAATAGAAGACCCTCTTATTTTGATACTACAACGACAAAAGGGATAGGACGATATGAGCATGATTTTATATATACGTTAAGGACAACAACCCTTCTTCCCCATTCCAGGGTAGAATAGAAGACCCTCTTAACACCATATATATCGTTCGTTCGGTAAAGATCCTTCGGACAGCATGAGAAGTGAATATATGATTTCCCTTTTTGAATAGAATAACATCAACATTGATATTCTTGCAATGATTGCACTTGTACATTATCAAAATACTTTTACTCCAAACAAACCTAACAAGGCCGATTGGGCCGAAAGTCGGACATCCGAAAGTCACCGAAACGAGTTTCGATCACCATCCTGACTCGAGCCATTATCTTTGGTTTACCATATTCGGAGCCACGTTTCACAACTTGGCTTGAAAGTCATGGCTGTAAGATATTGTGCCGAAGCTCGCCTAATCCAAAGGTCGCATACACTTATTCGAAGTTCACTCAACCTGTGTCACAGTTTATATGTTAATCCGTCTTTGTGAAGAGTATGAAAAAGAAGATGGAACTTCGTGCTTTTCTTCAAATATGTAAGAAATATTACTCTGTATATCATGATACATTCAAAAGACGCATGGTCCGAACTTCACAACTCCAAATCCGAAGAAAACATCACACATTTTGTCCTCGGCTGAACTTGGACTTCTCGTGTTTAATGTGTCAATATTTTGTACAAAGAGCTCTATAACCCGCCCGTGAAAACATGTCGTTCGCTTGTTTCATATTGGAAAATGACCGCCGTCTGTCATCGTTCCGATAACCATCATGTTAACATTTTGGTTCATCTACTTAACCCTGTTATTTTCATCCTTGTGTTACTACTCCCAAACTCCGGTCTCTCGGAGAGTTATGATGCTTGAATAATTTTCTCTTAATCGAATATTTGTAAATGTGAGTTGCGGTTGATACTTTCTCACCTTCTCCGAAAGACTTGTCCGGATGACTCTATACGCTTTACTACTTTCTTATGCCCCGGCTTCCGATTGTCAATTTATAGCCTTCGGTTATTTGAACTCCATTCGGTCATCTAAACTATTTTATACGGCAATAATAACTATTGTTTGAGCTTTAACCCTCTATTCTCTACTTTTTGTCCTTTTAAATTTCGTTTCCTGAGGTCATAAAAAAAGTCAAAGAAGACAGCAACATCCACGAATTGGACTACAAAAAAATACAACAGAAACAACAATTCTGTCGTCAAGATCCCAGAAATGAAATCCGAAGGGTTGAGTAACAAAACCAAACAAGCGCATAAGACTACCACTTTAAACCACAAAATCTTAGGCTTTTCAACTTTGTTACAAAATTTTAAGATTCTAAAAACTCATCATCGATCTTTAAGAAGAACACAAGACCAAAAACCTTTCCCGATGCCTTCAACCAAGATCGGAATAACTGTTGCAAGCGGCAGTTTAACCAAAAACTTTTGCGTTTCAAGGTTGTGTAAAAAGCAAATAAGGGTTGATTTATTTGTGGTTGTGGCGGGAGATATTTCTTTTATTATTGGTTCTTCGGCTGGGTCAGTCGTTGAGTTCATGAATGTCAGTTCCTTTTTCATTATCTCTGAAGGGCCACGCTGATCGGCTGATGATTTAATGAGCTTTGGGCTTCCAGCGCTTACTAGCCTTAGAAAACCAACGTTAGTCTGCTACATGATAACATGCAAATACTGGTACACCTCTTGACGATTACATGCCTTTCGGCCGTTTAGCTTTCGGTCCACTCTTCCAAGATTCATCGATGGAAATATAGTCAGTCGGAGCTCGGCCCCGACCAAGGGCGACACCACCCTATGCCGAGAGGATTTAGGCGAGCCCACTAACATCCGAATTTGTACATATTAAGAGATCTTGACCTATAGCACATAATTCTTATCTGACCCCTCCGATTTTATTGTCTCGTCCTGTGAATTGCAGATTCCTGTGAATACAGTATTTGATTAATATCTTAAAATATTATTGGAACATAATGTTGAATGTACAATAGTTGTTACTCAACCGTCAAGCAGCACGAGAACACCATGTTTGACAATTTACATCCACGAGTAATGTCATTATCAATTGTTGCTTATGTTATCTAATACTTTTCTCTCTTTAAGTTCAACGATACTAATTAACATTAGCACCATTGAACTAGAGGGAGTATAATGGTATAATACGATTCATAGGTCGTTGCGGTCTTGCTATGACCAATTTTGGTTTTGATGAAAACAAAATGTTGTGTTTATCATATCTAACACGAAAAAGCGAAAGAGATTTCATGTTTCACTTTGCAGGGGTAATTGTATGAGGTTCCACATGCATAACATTTACAAGAAATAAGACATAACATCATAGTGACTTCGGCAGAGATTAGCTACCTCCGGTCGATCCATGTAGTCAATGTCTTGCCAAAAAGGCATAACTTTTCCCCGAAAATGCTAAGCCATTAGGGATGATCCTAGGGGTATTCACCCAAAAGGCGTACTGTACCCCGGAAGCGTGACGACGCCAGGGATGAGCCGAGGTATATTTACCAACATGCGAAACATTACCCTCAAAAATGCTAAGTCACTAGGGAAGGCCGGGGTATATTTACTTACGGGCATAATTTACCCCCAAAAGTGCTAAGTCACTAGGGAGGGCCGGGGTATATTTACTTACGGGCATAATTTACCCCCGAAAGTGCCAAGTCACTAGGGAAGGCCAAGGTACACCAACCAAAAGGCATAATTTACCCCCGAAAGTGCCAAGTCACTAGGGAAGGCCGAGGTAAACCAACCAAAACTAGGGAAGGCCGAGGTATACCAACCAAAAGGCATAATTTACCCCCGAAAGTGCCAAGTCACTAGGGAAGGCCGAGGTACACCAACCAAAAGGCATAATGTACCCCCAAAAGTGCTAAGTCACTAGGGAAGGCCGGGGTATATTTACTTACGGGCATAATTATATTCCGAAGATGCAGGGTACCAAGGACGTCATTGCTCTACCCCGGAAGAGCCAGTCACTTAGGACGTCATTAATTAAACAAATCAAAATGGGATGCATGATATCTCACACAAGTAAAAAAAAAAGATGAGGGAAAAGACATGTTTGGCTTTCTGCCTCCGGTCAACAATGCACTTTGCTGGTGGTCCACAGCCATTCGGAAAGAATTATGAAAAATATATATATAAAGACAAGACAAGATTTAAGTATAATACCATTGACTATACGTCAACAATACTATACTAAGGGACATGATGGCGTATGTGGTCCAATGGACCTAACTCGCCCTATAAAGCACCAGATTATAGGCCACTTGGCAAATCACTCAAGACGACCACTGGATGGAAGGCATGTCCGAATAATACAAGCCGAAAGGCCGTAAGGTACTATTTAAGTATTACATCATTAGTCTTTTACTAATTACAACTAGGGGGACATGTTGACGTATATGGCCCGACGGCCCACGCCGAACGATAAGTGTCGAAAGGCGTAAAGACATTCTTTAAGTATTGCACAATCGGTCTTCAACCAATAGTACAATACTGGGGGGACATGTCGACGTATATGGCCGGATATTTCCCGCCTAAACTGTTTCCCGCCTAAATGCTTCCCGCCTAGTTGTTTCCCGCCTAAATATTTCCCTCCTAGATATGTCACTATCTATGTCTCTCTATATATATGTCACTCTTTACACATAGCAGGTATGATATATCTCACATATTACTATGTCATCTCAATATACATATTAACACATCATGATGCATATATAACATGCTCATACTTATATGATAAATCCTCTACCTACGAGGTTCTGACTTGACCGTCGGAGGGTGGTTCCCGGGGCTTCGGCCTCGGGGCTCCTTCTAACGGGTTCTTTCATGTTTGTAGCACACTTCAAAGCTCGGGACAAGGATGACCGGTACGTGGGAGCCGGTAAGACCAACCCGGCAGAAAAATGTTTTGACTAAGCAATCATAAACTCATAAAATTAGGCTAGTCCAAAGAATGAAAATTATAGAAAAATGAGAAAAAGCAAACCTGGATCTTGGCTTTGACATTGTCGATAGTATGAAACTCACTATTCGGCACTTAAATAATCAGATAACCAGTTCCAAAACAGAATTGAGGTGGGTTTTTGTTAAATTGGGAGATGGGTTATGTCTTTTTTCTTTTTGTGATTCATACCCTTTTAGGATTTTGAATCAAGAAATGATTTTAGTTGATTGATTTTGTGAGTAGTGTGAGAGACTGGAAGGAGTTTTGTGAGTTTGTTTGTGTTTGTGTTTGCATATTTGCGGGAAGGAAGGCAAAAAAGAAATGGATGGTAAAATAGTCATTTCACTTGGAGGGTAAAATAGTCATTTTATATGGTCATTAACGAAGAAAACTAACGAACGTTATCCAAAATCGGGTTTTTGCAACTACAGTAATGGTTCAAGGGCATAACTCGCAAAAAAAATGAAACGTTAAGGACATTTTTCGCAAAAATCGAAAGTTTATGAACATTTTTTTGCAGTTTACTCATAAATATACTATATATACAAAAGAAAAAAAGTGGGTGGTAGGGGGATGATAAAAATCATGGTTGTTAAGATCTTTATATTGATTATAAGATCTTACGATTTTACGACACCACAAAACGAAAACGATCCCGATTCTACGTAAGATCTTTACAAGAAATGATCTTAATAGGATCCCGATTTTGACTATAGTACCTTAAGATCTCGATCGATCCGATCTTACTTTTCTCGAACCACAAGCTAAAAAACAACAAATTTATGTATTATGTTTTGTAGAATATGAATAACAAGAGGTAAATTGTATTGAACACTTCATAATTATAATTTTGACATACATTTTCATGATATATGAAATATAATAATATGTAGATTTGCATAATTTTACAACACTTAATAAGAAAATGACACTGTAATAGAATCTTATGATCTAACGATCACGATCTTGCAAAGACAAAAACGATCCTAGGTACGATCCCGATCTTAAAAACCTTTGATAACATAACTAATTTTAAACATATATTTCATCGAATACACAAATTTTATCTAAATATAACAAAGTGGTATTTAGACAATCACAAGTGATATTCTGAATATAACAGAATATCACTCGTGATAGTCACTAACGTATGAAAACTTACGAAAACGTAAGAAAATAGACCAGAACGTAAGAAAATGGACCAAAACCTAAGAAAATGGACGAATACATATGAAAGCGTATAAACATGTCTGAAAATGGACGAAAACGTATGAAAAATGGATGAAAACGATAGAAAACTGATGAATACAGACGAAAACATATGAAAACGAATGAAAACGGACGAAAACGTATGAAAACGATCAAAACATATGAAAACGGGCGAAAACGTATGAAAACGGACGAAAACGTAACGGTCGAAAACGTATGAAAGCGAAAAAATAAAACACAAATTAAAAAAAACGTGAATAACGTGAATTTAAAAAAAATAATAATACATAATTTTTTTAAAAACGTGAATTAAAAAAAAGACACAAAAAATATAAATAAAAAAGAAATACAAAAAGATAAGAAAAAAACATGGACTTAAGTTTATATATTAAGTCTTAGGTTAATCCCCATCATTAAATCAAACTTAATGTATGGTGAGGATTTATTCTTTGGTAAGCATGAATTTATGAATAAGCAAAATAAAATAACTCTCCGAGTCTAACATTTTATGAGTGGTCACAAGATCAAGATTTATGGGATCCGATCAAGTCTCCATGAATACGTATAGTAGTAAATGAATTTGACCCTATGTCTTGCATTTTATAAAGGGAGATGATTTGTACATTCCAACAAATAATTTTGCCACTCTAAAGTATTGTGTTTGGACATTTATACTCTCACAGTTATCTTTCCAATTTCATCTATGTGAGGATATAAATGTTCAAACACAATACTTTAGAATGTCTCAATCATTTATTGTAGTGTACAAATCACCTCCCTTTTATAAAGCTATTGTTTAATAAAAGCATTTTTAACTAACTATATCATGAAATAGAATGTGTTTAATTGATATGTTAGTTAAATTTAATGAAGGTATATTTTTTTACCAACTGTATTTTTGTCATGTATATAAAGCATGGTTGGGGTATCCTAAGTTAGTGCCAACGTGGCAGATCTTGTCCCCTGATGCTCCGTATCTTTTTGTTGCCTGGTGTGGCACATTCTTTTCCTTCCTCTTTTTGTCTTTATTCAACTTTAATTAATACATATCCTCGCCACTTCAACGAAACAAAAGCAATCAAATTTTGTAAATGTGATAATTCGAACTTTATAACAGTATAAAAGTTTCAAAAAAGTTACTTTATCAAACTAGACGACATGGAGTAATGTTATTTAGGCCTACAATCCATACTTAAATACATGCTTAATGTATAAATTACTTGTACAATTGTATTGTACATTTTCTCTCTGTAAATTTTCACCAATCACTTTTTCAAATCCACCAATCAAATCATTAGGCATATTAATAGGCTTGCTAATTAAGCCTAAGAATCATTTTTCAGACGACATGCATACTGACGAGTTATAAATGTTAGAATATTTCATATTATATTGTGGCCTTAATCTATTTACATTTAATATTACTGTACATAATGTAGGTTGATTTATTTAGGTAATAATTAACTAATTACCATAATGTGACTCCTAAATCTTGATGGGAGATTTGACTAAATAAAGATTATATTACGTATTATAATCTATACATTAATTGGAGTTGATCCCTACCCAATCTTTCACTATAAGTAGGGGATTAGTTCCACCCCATAACATACATTATAATTTCCATCATCTTGTGAGAGGATTCAGTAGAAGATCAAAGTTCCACCGGGTGTTCTATGGCTTTCTCTACTCTCAACTCAAGTAAGTCTTACTTTTATGTTTATTGATTTATTGTTTATGTTATGTTTAAACATGATTATTGGGATTAAATATCAACATCTGGTATCAGAGCAAATGATCTAATCATGTTTATTAATATACGGATATATGTTATGCATGTTGAATATTGCCTGATCTGATTATTTAATTATTCTATTGCATGATTAATTTATTATTCTACATGTTGGTATGTTAAATTTATGAGTCATGCATAATCAGAATGAGGATAATATAAAGGGAAAATGATAAATTTAGGCATCAAAGACCTTTTCCATCAACTATTTTTTATTTGAAGATTTAATTTTCCTTTTTGGGCATAATGTTTGATTTATTTAAAAAAGGTAATAATTAACCTATTCCATAATGACTCTAAATCTTGATGCCCGGGAAAAAGATTCGATGCCCAAAAAAATTTGACCGTTAATTTTTTATTGCACCGTAGTCCTTTTCAACCCACCGTTATTATATTAGTTGCACAAGTAGTCCCGCATAACATCGTACACACTTTTCGTTCGCTTTACACGTTTTCATCTTTTTTCACGTTGTAAAAGATCAAAGTTGTCCACCGGTGTTCTATGCTGCTTTTTTCACGTTGCTGTTTTTGCAAAGTCTTACTTTTATGTTTATTGATTTATTGTTTTTTTGTTATGTTTAAAAACCGGACGAAAACGCAAAAACGACGAAATCAAAAAACGAAGAAATGTGGATTAAAACGGATATCAAAACATATGAAAACGTGCAAAAGCGGACGAAAAACGCGTAAAAACGCGGACGAAAAAAATGATCTAAAATGTTTAAAACGGACGAAATGTGTAAAACGTATAACGTGCAATAAAAAAATTAACGGTCGAACTTTTTTCTAGGCATCGAACTTTTTTTTTCTCGCATCGGTTTTTCTATTGCATGATTAATTTCCTTATTCTATCGGTTTGATTTTGTGTCACAAAAGGAAAATTAGAGTCATGCATAAAAAAAAAAAGTTCGACGCCCAGAAAAGGAAAACGTGGCAACTTTGATGCCTAAATTTATCATTTTCCCTAATATAAACAATTGCTCAGTATAACTTAATACCATTATTTTTTTGTGTTTAGTTGTTCGTTATTTATTATTATGATCACTTTATGAGATGTGTCATAATAAACTTGTTAATGATATTTGGACGAATCGATAATATATGCGAATTCATAAACAGATATGTCTTTATGTGTTCTCATCATATTGGTTGTTTTTTGTGTTTGTTATTAATCATATATAACTTTTATGATGTGCACTGTTTTAATGTAACAAAGTTGATATGGTTCCATCACTATACTGTTATGAAAACGTTCTTCACATTAATAATTGTTTACCATTATAAGCATACATATAACTTGATGATGTACGCTGTATGATTTTGTTGCTGTTAATTTAGAACTTCGATGTTTTATAACAGTGTGTTTGTGTTTTGTTTTATTGCTATCTCATATGTATAAGAGTAATGTATCCGGGTCTAAAACAATGACATCTGCAATATGTTTGTAATAATTAAACTATACACGATTGTGTTTTTCTTTATTTTGATTTTGTGACATTAGTTTGGTCACATCATAATTTAATAAATAAAATTGATTGAACTGTATATATGGGTTCAAAAGAAAGAATCGTTTATTTTCTTTCATAATGTCTAATTAAATAGGGTATTTAGCACATGTTTATCATATTTTGATAACGTGTGTTACGACTACTAATTGTTAAGATTGAATGTTGGCCCAACGGAAAGCAATTAATCAAAACAGTTAAGTGAATTAAAGTCACACTATGTTACGTGTTGGTGTGTTCGGGATTATGGATTACCCCAACGGATAATCATCATTTTGACCGCCAAACGGTATTTTGCAAATTAGATAATTAGTTAGCGAATATTTCTGCCCAACGGTGATATATTTTGTTGATTGATTTTGCATAATTTAATTGTGAGGTTATTAATGGGTTGTTAATGGAACCAACGAGAAGTTAACAATTACATCCAACTTCTAATGTGAATCTAATTTTGTGTTGTGGTTAGATTTCAATGACTAGCTTTTACCCTATAGTTGGTTATATTCATGATACTAATATAGTCTTAATGTGATTTGTACCGTGGAAATAATTTTAGTCCTATATGAGCTTAATGATGAATTTGTTGTTATAGCTTTGACACCTAATGCTATTACCAACTGTGTTTCAGGCATTGAACCTCTAAATGGAACTAATTTTTCATCGTGGAAAGAGCAAGTGAAAATTTCCCTCGGTATAACGGATTTGGACTATGCATTAAGGTTCGACAAACCTAATCCTCTAACGGCCAATAGCACGGCCGAACAGAAGAGGACTTATGAAATATGGGAAAAGTTGAATCGCATGTCCCTAATGATAATGAAGAACTCTATTTCGGTAGCTATTCTAGGAGCCATTCCGGACTCCGAGAATGCTAAAGAGTACTTAAAATCGGTTGAGGAACAATTTAAGGGCTCGTCTAAAGCTAATGCAAGTACTCTTATTCTCAAAATGCTCACCGCGAAATATGATGGTCTTAGTGGGGTTCGTGAGCATATCATGATGATGAATTACATGGCCTCTAAATTAAAGGGCATGGACATGGAAATATCTGAAGGTTTTCTCGTTCATTTCATAATAACATCTCTCCCTGCTCAGTTTGGTCCTTTTAAGATCAACTATAACACGCAAAAGGAGAAATGGAAAATGAGCGAGTTAATGGCCATGTGTGTCCAAGAGGAGGAAAGGCTTAAAATTGAAAAGCCGGATACTGCTTACCTTACTACCACTAAAGGCTACAAAAAGAACAATTTTAAAGGTAACAAAGGTTCTAAATGGGAAAAAGGAATTTCTGACAAGGCAAGTTCAGTTGAATGTATTAAAGGGAAATTTGTTAAAACTATTAAGAAAGGATCCACAAGGAGTAAAGATCTTCTTGAGATTATACATACAGATATTTGTGGACCTTTTATAAATGGCATAGGTGGCCATAAGTCTTTTATTACGTTTATTGATGATTATTCTCGTTACACTTATGTTTACTTGATAAAAGAAAAATCTGAATCTCTTGATGTATTTAAAATCTTTAAAGCGGAAGTTGAAAATCAACTAAACCGTAAGATTAAAATAGTGAGATCAGATAGGGGCGGAGAGTATTATGGTAAACACTCTGATCTTGGTCAAAGCCCCGGTCCATTTGCTTTATTTTGTTAGGAAAATGGAATTGTTAATTAGTTTACTATGCCTTATACACCACAACAAAATGGTGTTGCGGAAAGGCGAAATCGTACTCTTATGGATATGGTGCGAAGTATGATTTGCAATTCTAGTCTTCCAGAGTTTTTGTGGACTGAGGCATTGAAAGCAGCAACTCATATACTTAATAGGGTACCTTCTAAATCTGTCCCTAAAACGCCGTTTGAGCTTTGGACAAGAAGGATACCTAGCTTAAGTCACTTTAAAGTATGGGGTTGTCCAGCTGAAGCAAAGATTTTTAATCCTCAGATTAAGAAACTTGACTCTAGAACCATTAGTTGTTATTTTGTTGGATACCCTGAAAGTTCTAAAGGGTATCGGTTCTATTGCCCTAATCATACCACTCGAATTGTCGAAACGAGGGATGCTGAATTTATTGAACATGGTGAAATCAGTGGGAGTGGTGAAAGAAGCATTGACCTAAAGGAAAGTTTAATGGATGCTCCCAATCATGAGACATCGATACCATTATATACAGAAAGCACAACAGTCTTACCTTCGGATGAGGTTGTTGATGCTCCTGTAGTCAATACACTGCCACATGATCAAAACCCAAATGCACCTATTGACCAGCAACCATTAAGAAGGTCTGAAAGGACTAGAAGACCTGTTGTTCATGATGACTTTGTGACCTATCTAAATGAGGATGATTATGACTTGAGTAAAGTTGATGATCCCATATTCTATAAAGAAGCCATTAATAGTAACCAATCAACTCAATGGCTTGATGCCATGAATGATGAGTTGAAATCAATGCAAATTAATGATGTTTGGGAACTTACAGAATTACCAAATGGCGTAAAACCCGTTGGTTGTAAGTGGGTCTATAAAACCAAATTAGATCCGAATGGAAACATCGAAAGATATAAAGCACGTTTGGTTGCTAAAAGCTACACTCAAAAGGAAGGGATAGACTACAACGAGACATTTTCTCCTGTTTCGAGAAAGGATTCCTTAAGAATAGTCATGGCATTAGTAGCTCATTTTGATTTAGAGCTACATCAAATGGATGTTAAAACTGCATTCCTTAATGGTGACTTGCATGAAGATGTCTATATGACACAACCAGAAGGTTTTGTGGTTGAAGGTAAAGAACATATGGTTTGCAAGTTAAAGAGGTCCATATATGGGTTAAAGCAGGCTTCTCGACAATGGTATTTGAAATTTCATGAAGTTATGAGTAAATTTCAGTTCAAGAAAAATGCAGTGGATCAATGCATGTACCTTAAGATCAGTGGGAGTAAATTTGTCATACTTGTGTTATATGTCGATGACATTATTCTAGCAAGTAATGACTTAAATATGTTGTTTGAGACTAAAAGGTTTCTTTCAGAAAATTTTGAAATGAAAGATCTCGGGGAAGCCTCTTATGTGATTGGCATTGAAATATACCGAGATAGGTCTCGTGGGATATTAGGCTTGTCCCAAAGGGCTTATATTGACAAAGTTCTTAAAAAATACAACATGCAAAATTGCTCTCCAACTGTCGCCCCTGTTGTTAAAGGTGACACTTTTGGTACATATCAGTGTCCTAAGAATGAGTTGGAACAAGCAGAAATGAGGCTTATACCTTATGCTTATGTAGTTGGAAGCCTTAATTATGCTCAAGTATGTACACGCCCCGATATTGCATACATTACGGGTATGTTTGGACGTTATCAGTCCAATCTGGGAATGAAGCATTGGAAAGCAGCTAAAAAGGTTTTGCGATATCTTCAAGGGACTAAGAACTTAATGTTGACTTATCGAAAAACGGAAAACCTATAAGTCATAGGTTACTCAGATTCCGATTTTGCTAAGTGTAAGGACTCTTCAAGATCCACATCAAGGTACAACTTTATGCTTTCAGGAGGTCCTATATCATGGAGGAGTCGTAAGCAAGAACTCACTACAACTTCCACTATGATGGCTGAATATGTTGCATGTTATCACAACACTAGTTCTACTGGAGCTGGTTTATATCTCGAGACTAAGTATTTGTATGTTCGAGAGAAGGTTGAAGACAATAGCATTGTCATAGAGTATATTAGCACTCATGACATGTTGGCGGACCGCTTACTAAAGGTTTACCACCCAAGCTCTTTTTAGAGCATATTGCCGGCATGGGATTATGTGATAGCCAAATTTAAGGATTTTATTGTTTTTATGTTTTCACATCATGTTAAAGTTTGTTATTCTCTAGTTTGCGTACGTTATATTGAGATCTTATGAACAAACGATTATTTGGATCATTTTGAATGGATTGATTTTATTACCATTTTTGTATTTTCCATTCAAATACATTATGGATTATGATTATGATCATGTAGAAAAGCTAATAGTATAATTAGTAGGGGTCCTGTGTCAATAGCGATGCTAGTGACTATGTTAGTTTGCGTTAGTGATTCTATATGATTGTGATGAAGTTATGAAATCAACTTGGCCAATCTAATGTTGTACAAAGTGTAAATAGGAATAAGGCCAAGTGGGAGAATGTTAGAATATTTCATATTATATTGTGGCCTTAATCTATTTACATTTAATATTATTGTACATAATGTAGGTTGATTTATTTAGGTACTAATTAACTAATTACCATAATGTGGCTCCTAAATTTTGATGGGAGATTTGACTAAATAAAGATTATATTACGTATTATAATCTATACCTTATTTGGAGTTGATCCCTACTCAATCTCTTACTATAAGTAGGGGATTAGTTCCACCCCATAACATACATTATAATTTCCATCATCTTGTGAGAGGATTCAGTAGAAGATCAAAGTTCCACCGGGTGTTCTATGGCTTTCTCTACTCTCAACTCAAGTAAGTCTTACTTTTATGTTTATTGATTTATTGTTTATGTTATGTTTAAACATGATTATTAGGATTAAATATCAACAATAAAAGCAGATAATAATACTTGTTACATTGTAATTTTGGTATGACCTTTAATGCAACATTTAATGGTTCAATTTTTAATCATTACGAGGAAAAAAAATATATATGTGTTAAAAATTGGTATACGTTTGAGGATGAAAATATATTTAGAATTAGAATATTAATTTTATAGATCGACATAGTCACTCATCTTTCCATGTTAGTCAAAATAGCAAGTTTTAGTTAATATCGAATCTTTACTTATTTTAGTAATGAATCTCTCGTAAATTCATTCGTGCAATATGCTTCTTTTTTTTTCAAAGAACACACGGGCTAAAATTTCTAAGATTTTGTGGTGGCTAGCTATATGGTATAAGAGAAAAGTTCTTTACAGAACACAATTTATTTAAAGAACGAATGATGCAATCATGGTCTTTCATTTATTTTTCATCCGACGGCCACATTTATCTACATCAAATCTTATTAAATTGACTATTTTGTAAATTACCTCCTATCTCATTTACTCACACTCACGACATACATACATAAGACTCTTCTCTCTCATTATATTCATCATAATATCTAAAGCTTTTCAAACCCAATAATAACCAAATCTTTACTAAATAATATGATTTTTTCAGCTCGCATCGAATGATTCACGGAGTGAAGATGTTTGTTTCATGGAGTTCAAAGATCACAGCTTTTCATCGAACCTACATCCCTTCAATAAGATGTTCTATAGCTCATAATCTTTAATATATTGATCGGTCTTAAATGCGAAGTTAAGATATAATGAATGAAGGTGAGTAGAATCGAGACAATGTTTGATTCTTGTATGAGTTTCAGATGTTGAGAATTATGAAAGTACTAGTGTTTCATCAGTTCAATAGATGCAACATTTGACTGACACATACCATAGAAGTGTTTGACTAGTAAGCCAATAGGCAACTTGTGGACCATAATTGGTATCAGTGATATCGTGTAATGATTACTAATTTGAGAGTTGATTGGGGAGGTGGAAATGTTGGTTTCTTTTAGATGGATATTTTGTTATTGTATGTTTTTAATGTGTATATACTAGGGATGAGCATTTCGAACCGAATCCGGAACCCAAACGAACCGAAACCGCATCTAATTTATCGATCAAACCATCAGATTCTTAAAATTACTGGACTTAAATAGATACCAAAGGAAATACCAAATCGAAATTCCCGTAAAAGCCGAAAAACTCGATTCTGCGACGCAGACGCAGATCGACGACGGTGATTTCGCGACAATTTAGAAAAATCTTTATTCGGGGACGATTGTGCTTTAAGATATACAAATTATAAAGATGAAAAATATAAAAAGAAGAAAGTTTGAGTAAAGTTATGACATATTTAGATCACATGTATTCTTTCGGTGATCACATGATTCTTTTTAATGTGATTTTTGATAGATCACGTGCGGATTTTTTAATGTGATTCTTTTGTCGATTATCACTTATATTTTTTTAAAATAACATATCATATGAGATTTTTCAGGATCACATGATTTTTTGTGGATCACAATTTTGTTTTAATGTGATTCTTTTCATCACATGATTTTGCATGGAACATGTGATTTTTCCATCACATGTTGATTCTTTTAATATGATTCTTTTGGTGTCACTTGTGATTTTAAAAATAACCACATGTGAAAGGAAAAAAAAAAAATCACCGAAAGATATAAAAAGTCATATCTATAGAAAGATGAATTTTTCTCGTCATTGGTGATTTTTTAGCCAAGATTTTAGCGTTTGGCAAGATATGTTATTTTTAAAAAGGGTGAAGTGGGTTTTTTATTAACGAGCTAGATTGACTATTTCATTCCTTTGTTAATTTTTGTTTTAATCTCATCCATTAGATGAAAAGAAGATCGATGGTTGAGATCTTATGATTTGTTCTTTTTATTGGACTTGTTTTGTATTGATCTAACCTCTATGGTATAATTGTATTAGGCCATTCCCCATTTCCACTACATTTGTCCTTCTAACTTTTACATAAAAATTCAAAATAGTAGTGCTCCATCAATACACGTGCATACACACATATGATACATTCATACATCACATTCAACGAGTATTCAATTATTTAAAATTAAGCATAGCTACTTTGACCAGATTAAATATATCACATGTATCAGACTTTGAATATCATTACCTTAGTACTTCATACATTTCACAATAGCTTTTTTTTTTTCTTTTTTTTTTTTTTTTTTTAAATTATGGTTTTCAATTTTATTGGTCGATTAATCCATGATGTTCAAATCCATTGCCACACATATTTAAACCAAGTAAAGGCTTTTTTTATTTCAGGAAATTGATGTGGTCACTTCAGTATTATTTGCACTCAGCAAAAATTGAACATGAACCTTCACACATGTAGTAGTATTAGTCATAAATATTTTAGCACAAAGCAATGGTTTAGATATCACTCTAGTTAATAAAAAATGGTAACCTCCCTTTAGTTGAGGCCATTCCATTACATTGACTTTTTTTTATCATTTACATAAAATTTGAAATATACTAGTAGTGCTCCATCAACACACACATGATGTATATCACCTTTAGTATCCAATGTTTAATACTTGTATAGATTCAAATATCAAGATATTTTTATATTTCATTGTTTTGAAAGGGTAAAATTGTAGATTCACTTTTTTGTTAGGGCCGTGCCGTTACACCTTACCATTTTTTAATCCCATACAATTCGGAACTCGGCTCTAACAAAATGGATCCATTTTATTCTTATAAATATATCCGGTGTTTTGAAACCCAGTTCAACCTAGCCGGTTAAACCATTTTTTGCTCAAAAAATGAATTAAAATGAACCTGTTTTTTTAGGCTTGAGAATCGAGCTTGACCCGCCGATTTTTATGTGATATAAGTCAACCCAGTGCATCAAATTCGGTCGTGTTTCATATTCTTCTTTTCTTTATATTTTAGATAATGTATATGATAAATTAGGATTGAACGTGATAATGGATTATGTTGTTTCTAAGTTTAAAACTTGTATTGTCGTTGAATTGGATGTGTTTGATATTATATAACATAATGTTATATAAACCAAAAATGTGAATGGTATTTGACTTTTTAAGCTTTATGTATGTTTAGTATTAAAAATTAAAATTTTTATAGGTGTTTAGTGAGCCGAAATATTGCAATATACTTAAATGGAATAATAATAAAATATATGGAGTTCAGGAGTGCACGACGACACCAAAAACTAATGTTATAGAGGGAGAGGTTTTTTGATGTTATGGTGAATTTTGGTGTTATGAGAAAATGTGCTGATGTGGCACCATATTTTTCCACGGCACCAGGGGAATAGCACGAGTACACCTAGTGCCCTAAGTATAAATGAGTAGTATTTGAGAAAGGATTATACAAAGGTTATACAAAGCAATCAACTTATGGACACAGGTCAACCTGAAAATGACACTATTGTCACCCTTGTCGTAAATGAAATAAAATAAATAAAATCATTTTCCTTTATGGTAAACTAAATAATATAAAAAGTTGCAGAATAAAAAAATAAAAAAAGAACGTACACGTGAGCATATCTTTGATACGTAGAATTGACTTGACCCACACGTGCGTCTCACGTTTTTTTTTTTTCATTACGCGCTATATTATTACTTGTAATAACGGTTCATAATAAGATGGCATAAAGAACAACGTGGCGCAACCCTCTTTTGAATAAGCAAACCAATTCTACTAAAAATGAAATTTTGTGACTTATGGGTCGCAAAATTACTTTGCACAACCCGTGAACCCTAGTCAAAATTCCACAGTACTGCAGAAGCTTGCAAGACCCAAATGTATCAAAAGAAAAAGGGGTAAATACGTGTTGATTCTCTAAACAAGCTTTCTCGTGTTTAACAACTTTGCTCGATTCCGCTTTCAACGCCACTTGTCCTCAACAAACCCATTGTCCCTTAGCCCAACAAGAAGTGACACTCCGGTAAGATCCACACAAGCATGTTTCCCCCCGGCCCATCCAAACACAAGTATATCACCGTAAAGTAGACCTCCCTTCAAGCGGATCTGTCAGAAAGTTCACGGGGCCCTCTTTTTTAGAAGAAATTCCTGCTCGTTTAAGAACATCATACAAAACATCCCTAACCAAATCATGCATGTATTTGAAACCCGGTAACTCCTTGCAATGGACCGCATGCTCGCCAAAGGAATCTAAACAAGCCTTAACAAACTTAACATCAAATAAAAATTAAAGTTTTATTTTCACGCAATTTATTTTGTCATTATATATATTTCTACCAACGGCCACTTTTTGCCACAACAAACTTAACAAACATATCCAAATCCAATGCACCTTTAATTTTTCTTTCAGGTTAATAGGTGTTACTATTTGATGTGTTTCCTTATTATTCTTGCATTTTGGATATGACATTACATAGGTCTATCGTTTTAAATTATATATTTGATAACGGATCAGTTCACCATGCGTAAAAGAATAGACTTATTTTACATATCAAACTTTTCTACACAACAAGAGGCAAATTTTAGCCGTTTATTTTTCTGTTCAAGAAAAAAAAAAGAGAAAGATTAATAAATATTAAAATTAAAAATTAAATTACATGTATTTTTTAATTTAAATATCTTATAAGTTTATCGTTAGACAAAAGAAATTATACTGTTACGACGAGAATTTAATTATCTTTCTATGAACGGACACTTTGATATACTTTCGATATTTTTTTTTTATTAAAACAATTTAAAAAATCAAAAGTGAAAAGTTCATAATTCAAGTATTTTAAAATTGCGTGTCAAGTCAACATTAGTATACTTTACATTTGTTGGGATTTCTTATCTACAGTGCATAATTACGTGGCACTTTATGGTCGCTATTTTGGGCGGAGCCCCATTCTGTTAACCCGTCCGTTCTATTCATTGCTACTCACATTTCTCTTTTCCTTCTTAGATCCGCTTGGGTATATCTCCGGGGAAAAAAACCGGCGTGCCTGGATCCAGGGAAACGCTTTTGCGTGTTGGTATACCTGCTGGTGAGAGGGGTGCAGTGATCTGTAGAATGGAAACAGTATTTTTATCTGTTTTGTGGATCTCCGTTGGCCACATGGTTTTGGCTACAGTGGTAACTTTGTTTTGGTCCATATATTTTGTGTGTTTGGTAAATCTGACGGTGGCGTTACCAATTTCAATTATTGATTATCGAAAACCCTAATTGTATATTTGCTAATTTTGGAGAAACCATTAAAGGTTTGATTTTTTCCCTTTCTTTAGGGCTTATTTTACTTGATCTTTATGGTACTTATGGTATGATGTCTTATTTAGGGTTTGGTTTTGTGTTTGGTAAATCTGACGGTGGCGTTACCAATTTCAATTATTGATTATCAAAAACCCTAATTGCATATTTGCTAATTTTGGAGAAACCATTAAAGTTTTTATTTTTTTCCCTTTCTTTAGGGCTTAGTTTACTCGATCTTTATGGTACTTGATCTTTATGGTACTTATGGTAGGCTGTCTTATTTAGGGTTTGGTTTTCTGCTTGCCGTGTCTTAGATGAGGCTTGCGTATGTCGATTATCAATCATCCAAAAAACTGATCTGTGGCTTTTAGATTTTCCAAAATTGATACAAGGAGTCATGTTTTTCACTTTTCTTTTTTGCCTATTTTCTCTGTTCTTTATGCTCTGTGGCCTACGTTGTCTTTGCCTTTCATTGTTTTTTGAAGATTGGATGCTGGGTTGCGGTGAGGATTTAAGGTTTTATTTATTTATTTATTTAAAGTTTGTGTGTTGGTCGAATGGGATGTCATGTCTTATGGTTAAACACTTTGCGCGAATTAGATTTTGCTTAAATAGTATAACTTCTAAAAAGATTTTGTGGGTTTGCAATGTTTTCAGGTCTTGCAGTCGTGGAGTGGGTTTGCTGAGGTTGCATCAATTGTAAACACTGTTGCTAAGAAATCACACATTTTGCCATGCTTAGCTTGCCCGGAAAACATGTTTTCGGTGGTAACTTAACTTGGCTGGAAAACATCGTTTGGCACGGTAACTATATGGTTGCAGCCATGCTGTTGTTTTAGTGCGGCCACCGTTTGCATAAAAAAAATGAGTCGATGTGACTAGGGATGGATTGAACGGGTTGGTTAACTTGATGCTCTTCCACCCAAATAGGTCGGGTAACAAAATAGCTTTCCTTTGTATTGATAGCTTAAGTGGCCTGAAAACATGTCTTGGCAGGGTAACCAGATGGTTGCAGCCATGCTGTTGTTCAAGTGGCAATAAAATTTGCATGCCATGAGCTTTTATGCAAATTAGGTTTGCCTTGCCGTTCGTTTTTATGTTGGTCCATGGTGCTGAATTATGACTCTTTGTGTTCCTTTTTTGAGGCTGTAATGATTTGGGGTTTCTTTGGTGAATGTGAGATCGGCCGTATCTTGGCAGGGTGGCAGGCAACTGTTGCAGCCAAGGCGAGCCTATCCTGTTTGCTCAGAGATTCGCCTATCTGAGCTGCCTGCCCGCAAATCAAAATGCGCAATTTTACATTTGCTTGGGACGAGCACATAATAAAAGTGTTTGTTTAAGCCAACAGTCATGCCTGTATGCAGCTGGGTTTTTTTTGTCTCAGCATCTGGTGACACCTACAGTTACGGGGCTATTTGATATAATAGTTACCAAGTTTATTGGTTGCTTATTGCGCTTACAATTAGTGGTTATTGGTATTCATTCTCATGGGCGGAAATGCCTTTCAAGAAGATGGGGTGCGATGCATGTTGGCAGGCCAACCCAGCATGATTGCACCCACGGTTGATGTGCTCTTTTTCTTAACATGTTGCTTTTGTGGCTGTTTGAGCTTGCAGTTGCTATAACTATGGCCATTGTTTTCAGTACGTGAATCCACCTATGTTTGGATCATTATATTGTCGTATAATTTTTTGGAGATTTACCTGGTTGGATCTAAAAGGTAAACGACCCGTGTGAGCATGTTTCTATTCCTTTGTATTCCCTTCTGGAGATATTATGTGCTTTTATTTCTGTCAGTCGGCCTTTTGCGTTGAGGTTGGTTAAATATGATTTTCTCAAACTTTCATTTCATTATTGCAGATTGCGGATAGAGGCGAGGGTCCCATGAATGTTGATTTCTGTGATTGAAGCTTTTGCCATTTGTGCAATGCTGAATGATAGAACTTTGTATTCCTTTTTCGAGGCTGTGATGAATTGGGGTTTATTCGCTAAACTTGAGATGGCGCGTATCTTGGCAGGGTGACAGGCATCTGTTGCAGCCATGGCGTGTGTATCCTCTTTGCTTGAATATTCGCCCATCTGAGCCGTGTGTCCAGCAAAATTCTCATACTTGGCTGAAAAAGCGAACCCAACAAATGTAAAAGTATATAATATTCAAGTGGCATATACTATGTCATGAGGTTAATGACGCAATGATGATGGGTTTCTCCGTTGATCTGCTTTGTCGGCGTGATTTAGCACCCCCTGTGTGTTGGCATGACATTCGCATCCATATTGTGTTTGCAGCCGCGACAGACTTCTGATGCCGCTACGATGTTCGCATTTCTGAGCGTCTCTATGCCTTGTGAATGGTATTTTAACAGGGAATTTTTTTAAAACTAGCCAAAAGGTGGATGCAACATATTTTGCACACCATTCCAGCAGTTGCTGCATATGAGGGTAATGTATGTTTAAGAAAGTTTTTCCAGTTTTTTATGCTGCGCACACTTGCAACAACTATCTTTGCAATCTTATGACTGGCGATATTGCCATCTTCAACAAACTGGTGCATCCAGATTTTATGTGTTACAATAATTAGATGTTGCTTATGGTTGTTGAAATGTTACTTATGGTTAGATGTTCGGGCCAATAAATCAGCTTAGTACTTTGATTTGGGGTTTAATGTTAAAGTCAGATGCAATTGAATGTTCTTCATGTTGTGACGCTTATGCGTGTATTGTGAGGTGAAAATGCCGATGATGATAGTTTCCTGCATTTATGTACATGGTAAGCGTGCTTCATAGGCTCCCATGTTTTGACAAGGCTCCCTAATCCAAATTGTGGTTGCAGACATACTAAGTTTCTGGTACCGCTGCCATATTCGCAGGTCTGAGGCTGTATAGATATTAAAGGGCATAATAAACTTCCCGATTTCAATTCATGACATGTCAGTAGACAGTTTTTAAAAGACACAATAAATCAAGTAGCCTTTTCTTCTTTAAAAGCCACTTTTCCACAAATTAGGCCGGCTTTGCTGGAACGTTGTCCTGTGAGTGTATGAACTTTCTTATACAGCATTTCATCTTAGCGTTCAAAACTGAACATTTGTTTTTTCCCAATTGAGGTATGCCTTTGCACTTCACTAGAGCCATTACAATGTCTTTCAATCTATTATTGTACAGGCAGATGTGAAAACACCAGCGTTACTCTTCCACTTAAGGTACAGGGTTAAGGGACAACTCTGCCACGATTACCAACGGAAGTGTCCACTGTTAATCTGCAGCACCCGGTGCCCACCAACGGAAGGTCCATTAATGTGGTTTGTTTTTTGCGAAGTAGTATAGTGTCGAACAACGAGATTCTGATGCTATTTTTTAAACTAGGCCATGTTCAGTTGTACATGATAGCGGATGGTCATAGCAAACTCGGAAAAGAACGGGTATAGGTAGCTGGTGAGTTTATCCTATTAATGTGGCGCCGATAAAGTATGACTATACTATATATTATGTTTGGTATTTTGTTTTGCATTCATCTACCCTTTACATTTAAACTACAGGTTCAAATGGCATAATTTTAAAACTTTAAATATTTACCTTTGCTGCTCATACACTCACAATAAACTTTTTATAACAGGTTGCGGATTGCACTGCGAGCGGACCGAACCGCAAACACATGTATGTTCAACCAAGATTAATATAGCAACATAAAAGTTTAATGCATTGACTTCTGAAACATGAAAAAAAAGATAGATAAATTGTTCAAAGGCAAAAAACATAAACATCAGCGAGCCTTGGTGGACACACAGTAGCGATCCTACCTATTCACACCATCACTTAAACCCAAAAAACACTTCAGAAACACCGAATTAAAGGATGTCAATACACCATCCCCTTCAACTTCTCGATAAATGACAAAAGTTCCTGTGCTCGATTTTGCTTCTTCATCACATTGTCCAGGATCTCTGCAGCTTCGCTTAAATCTTCAGTCTGCAGTTTTTTTAGCTGCGAGATACTTTGCACAGAAGAATCAAACGGATACAAGAGTTCTAACTCTCCAATCACATACTCCCGCTCAGCTACACGAGCCCTAATGTCTTGAACCTTTTTCAGCAGTTCTGCTTCATCCACCATAGTCATGTTCACCTCTCTTCCAAATCGAACAACCATCATATCCCTCACAAAGCTAGAACCGACGACAACAGCAAGCTCTTCGCAAAAAGGCATGGATGTCTTCATTTTTTTTCTCTGTTTTTTTTATTTGAGGTTTGGCTCAGATTTTCTTTTCTGTGTGTTTTTAGGATGGTGTGTATGTCTTTTAAAGAGCAAATTATGGGTGGGTTATTATTGCTATGATGTCATAGTACATGGCTTATTAGACTTTTGATTTGACTGCCACTATAGAGCCTCCAAATGCAATGAAAAGTAATTATGAGTTGTGATTCCCCATAAACAACCATCAATTAGGAATCTTTTGCCATGGTTTGCATTTTGTCACATGTTAACTGACAAGGCAAATTCATTTCATCTTATGAAAAAAAAACAACTGAAAAAAAACAGATTAAAAAAATATATCTTTCTAGATAAAAAATTGCGGGCCAAAAATAAAAAAACAAATAAAAAAAATATATAAAAAAAAAGACGGAGGAGACAAAAAGGTAAAAACTAAAAACATCAATGTTACAAAATTAAACCATTGTAGGTAGGGAATAAAAACTGATATATCTTAAATGCACAACGGTCAAACAAGTTCAAATTATTTATTTGCTTGCAATCCAGCTTTGTTTATTGAATGGCACGTCAAATCTAGGATCGTTTGTGAAATTTATAGATCATGCTATATAACAACTCGTAAATTTCCCTACCTATTTTCGTGGCTACATTTTTTTTCTCTTTGAATTATAAATTATATATAATAAACTTTTTTTTTATTTATCTCACCGGGCCTCTAAGCCAAAACCGACCCGATCCAATTCATTTTATTTTTCTTGGGCTCGAGCACTAAACTTCCAAACCCAACCCTTTTGTTTTTCTTTTAGGCCTAGCCTTTCGTGAAACTGCCGGCCCAGACGCACCCTTAATATAAATTGGTAACATATTTTGGCACAAGTGTATTTTGGTGCATGTTTTTAGTATTCACAGCCTAATATTGCCAAAGACTTGGTACAAATTTAAGAAAAACTATAACCAAATAACTTTAATATTTTGTATTCCTTCTCCTTTGTGTCTTCACCCGTCACGACAAAACCCAAAACAAATGAAGATAGTCAGCATCCAACTTTCCCTTCACCTTCCCAAAACACCATACCAACAACATGAAACAATTTGTTCCCTCTTTTCCCTGCTGCCTATCGCACGCCACTACAAGGGTCAACCCCTCACACCTAAACTAGCCACCCTAACTACACTATACTACCCTAAACTTGACCTACTTTTGGACCTAACACCTAAGAAACCTAGTAGACCTCAAGCATACTTTTGAATGGTCTCTTCTACTCGACAAAGGCAACCCAAAATGTGCTCCCCATTTGCTGCTATACCACGCACGTTAACAGCTCTAACAAACTCCATCTCTTCTTTTTTCATACCATCTCCGTCTATATAACAAACTCTTAAGACCCTTTTGTTGAACTCACAACTCTCACATCCACTAAACTCACTTAAACATTCCTCTCATCTCACTTCTCACACTCGTCCACTGTGGAAAACGAAATAAGGAAAAAGGGAGGAAAGCAAGCTTCGAATAACTTAATTTCATCACTAAGAGTCTTTTGGGTTTAGCTTGTCACGGGTATAAGATCGATAATAGTTCGGGTGAAGGACGGGTCTTCCTTGTTCGCCTTCATACTCGCTCCTAATCTTCAGCGTTACTCGTCATTACCCCCTTGGGTGTCGTAAGTCCCTCGAAACCTATTTCAATACTTAACATAATTTAGTTTCGTTATCTAGCTTCTTTGAAAAACACCACTTTCCGCGTAATACTGATCGGTCCCAAACGGTCAGGTTTATTACACAAGTCAACCACTTGTGAATGGTTAACCGTAATAAAAGTCAGACAGTCTAGAACCAAAGCAATTAAGTCCAGGAGAGTATAATGTTTCCCCGGGTCGTTAAGTCCCAACGAGCTGTGCGATTGAATAACCAAACGTGTAGTGATCGGGTGATATTGAAAAAGAAAGAGGTTATGATTGATACTAGATAACAAAGGAAAAATGAAAGAAAATTAAAAAGCTAAATTATATTAAATAAACGCTATCACTATTTTTAAAATTGGATTTTCTTGATTTTTCTTTTATAAATTTGAATTAAAAACTAATTTTAAACTTTAAAACTAAATTAAAATACTAAAAATTATGAAAATAAAGAGGAAATTTGTGAAACTATTTTTCAAAAATCTAAAATAACTAAAGAGAATTTTCAAAACTAATTTTGTATTTTTCTGATTTATATTCTAATTTCTATGATTTAAAAACTATTTAAAACTAATTAACTTGCTAAAAATTACTATTTAAACTAGAAAAATTATGGAAAAATAGGTTTTTGGCTTTTTATATTTATCTTAATCTAGGAAAAATGAAAACTTATTTTTTTGAAGATTTTCTGATTTATTTGTATTAAAAGCTATTTAAAAAGTCCTAAAAACTGATTTAAAATAAGAAAAATAGCAAACAGTGATGAAAAATTACGAAAAATTCAGGAAAAGTCTAAAATTATATTCTAAGTCTAAGAAAAATATAAAAACTATGGCTTATGTGTGAGAATATGAGGCTGCAGTGCAAACTGCTTATGAATAAGCACTTAATAATAAGCAAATGAACACTAAAAGGCACAAAATGAACACAGAAGCAAGATTATACTAAAACAACCTAATACCAACCTATTTCAGCTACCCAGAACCTCAAGATAACCAGCTACAAGCTTATGAGTACAAGATCAAACAAGAGAATTTCAGTTCTGAGGTGCTTATTTCAAGCTTAAAAATAAGCTGTCTACCCTAATTGGAACTCAAAACCAGATACCACAATCTCAAGTAGACCTGGCAAGGAGCATATAAACCAAAAATCAGACCAAGACAAGCTCTCATGAGCTTGTTGAGAGCTCTGCACAAACCTGTGCACACTCAGTATTCACTGAGTGTGTGCACATGGCACTTTCAGCTTAATATACAAGCTGATTTGAAGCTTATAAAAAATTACAAAAATTCTACAAAAATCAGATTTCAACTCTTGACCAACTGAAGTTGTTAAGCCCAAAATTTCACTTGAATTAAACCAAAATTGAAGCTATGAAAAATCAACAAAGGTTGGGCAAAACTGGCTTTTTCAACTTTTGACTTTTTTAGACAGAAATTGCATTTGACTTTTATGAACTTGTGAGCTAATTAAGTGGAATGTGGATGATGTTTTAAGCTAATATGAAACTAGATTATACTACTCTAAGGATTTCTAAACCTGTATCCAAGCTAATGCACACTCAAACTAAACCTAGCTATACTTATGAATGATCAAAGCAAATTTTGACTTTTAGAAAATGCCAATGCAATTAACTGCCTACATTGACTCTAATGGACCTAACTTAGACTCAAGCAACTGGTGTTAAACTCTGAACAGGCCTCTATCACAGATTTGAACCTGAATCCAAACACTAGTTAAAATATTGAAATGCAAGCTAAACTAGTCTAGACTCAAATTCAATTCAAGACTACTTCACTACTATAATCAATGAGAAAATTCAGCTATCAAATGTAATAATAACAGTAAAAGAACAAACAGATTCAAGTGAGATAAATTTGAACTCACAAATGGTCCTACTCAACTGCAGCTTAATTGAGAACCAAATATCACTAGCCTAAACCAAATTCAATCCCAATTCAACTCTGCATCAACCTAAATCCAAATCCAACCCCAGCAATTCATCAAATCCTTCTTCCTTAATGAGCCGTTGACTTTTGTTGACTGTGTTTTGATGTTTGAGTAAATTTTGAGATTGAAACAAATTTAAGCTCACAATAAGCTATAACAAGCTTAAATGAGCCTAATCAGTCCAATGTAACAACTTTAAATCAACAAAGCTTAATTTGAAATTTCGACTTTAAAATTGCAAACATGAGAATTAATTCTACAAACTTGAAACTGAGATTGAAATGAGTTCAAATTACATTAAGGTAACAGAATACAAGCAAAGATTTCAACTTTAGAAACTAACTAAGACAATTTAAATAAAAACGACATACATGAAAATTAAAACTAAAAAAAACTACTCTCAACTCTGTCTTTTCTTCCTCTATTTATTCAAGAAAAGTGGTCCCACTTGTACTCTGAGCAAATCCCACCTCTTTTCAGAACCATTGGATCACTGGAGATGATATTGGCCGTTTGATGAATTTTGGCGCCAAAATGGTATATTGCCAGTTGGGTTCGATTGAGTGTAAGGAGGGGGAAGCATTTAATGCTTCTTGGATTGTTGGGTGAGGTGGAGTGATAATGGTGTGGGTTGTGAGCTGGAGGTGAGGGGTGATGGGAGATGGTTTGCAGAGCAGGTGAAGAAGGTGGGATTTTGGAGGGAAAAGGGGAGCTAGGTGTTTGACTGGGATTATATTAATGGGAAGGTAGAAAGAAGTCAGAAATATGGGTGGTAGAAAGTAGAAAGAAGTCAGAAATATGGGTGAAAACCCATATGGTGTGCTATTGTTTTTGATTCCCGAGTCGCTAGCTTGACTCGATCCCCGCATTCATTGGTTCATGGGAAAAGTTTGTAGATCCGGGACAACCACAGGAGGAATGTCCTCTCCAAAATAGTGCTTCAATCGATGACCATTCACTTTAAAATTTGGACCATCGGGCTGAGATAACTCAATGGTTCCATAAGGAAATACTTTAGTGATGGTGAATGGTCCGACCAGCGATTTTAGTTTTCCTCAGAAAATCTTCAATCTTGAATTGAAAAGAAGGACTCGATCACCGACGTTGAAAACGCGGTTCTTGATTTTGGAGTCATGAATCTTCTTTGTCTTTTCTTTGTAGATCAAAGAGTTATCGTATGCTTGATCACGGAGTTCATTTAATTCATTCATTTGAACTTTCCTGATCACCAGTCTGAATATCGAAGTTTGCATGTTTCAAGGCCCAATATGCTTTGTGCTCAAGCTCAATCGGCAGATGACACGCCTTCCCGTACACTAGCTTGTATGGAGTACACCCGATGGGTGTTTTATAAGATGTACGGAAGGCCCAGAGTGCGTCATCTAGCTTATCCGACCAAGAGGCACGGTTTTCGCCTACTGTCCTTTCCAGAATTCTTTTAATCCCTCGGTTGGAAACTTCCACTTGCCCACTTGTTTGGGGGTGGTACGCAGTAGAGAGACGGTGAGTTACACCATACTTTTGCATGACTCTATCAAACTGGTCATTGCAGAAATGCGTACCACGATCACTGATTATAGCTCGTGGAGTTCCAAACCTAGCAAAAAGAGATTTTAAAAATTTCACAACAACTCGAGCATCGTTGGTAGGCAAAGCTTTCGCTTCAACCCATTTTGACAAATAGTCAACGGCCACGAGTATGTATTTATTTCCTCGAGATGAAGGAAATGGCCCCATAAAGTCAATGCCCCAGATGTCAAAAATCTCACACACTTGAATGGCATTTTGCGGCATTTCATTTCTTTGTGAGATATTTCCGTGACGTTGACAAGCGTCACAGGTTTTGACAAATTAGTGGGCATCCTTGTAAATCTTGGGCCAATAAAATCCGGAATCAAACACCTTCTTGGTAGTGTAGTTGGGACTATGATGTCCCCCAGTAGGTCCAGAATGGCAAGCCTTGAGAATGTCATTGGCTTCATGACCATACACACATCGCCTGATGACTTGATCCGCGCAAATTTTGAATAAGTAGGGTCATCCCAGAATTAATGTTTTACATCTTTAAAGAATTTGTTTTTCTGTTGGGACGACATCCCTTTCACCACAAAGTTACCCGCATGGTAATTTGCAAAGTCAAGCAAACCATGGGGTAAAAAAGTCTCCACGAAAAGAAACCACATTGAGTGTTTCGAGAGGAAATGTTTCGTTTATTTCCTTTTTCTCGAACACATCCTGGTGAGGGTTTTCTAGACGGGACAGATGATCGCGCCAGGTTCTCAGCTTCTTTTTTATCACGTATAATGATATCAAATTCTTGTAGGAGGAGAACCCAACGGAGCAATCTCGGCTTTGCATCTTGTTTTGCAAAGAGATATTTGAGAGCCGAGTGATCCGTATACACCACGCATTTGGTCAAGATTAGGTATGGCCGAAACTTCTCAAATGCATACACCACAGCTAATAATTCTTTTTCTGTAGTGGTGTAATGGGTTTGAGCTTCAGTCATAGTCTTACTCGCGTAGTGGATAGGCTGAAAATGTTTGGTTTTACGTTGCCCCAGGACTGCACCGATAGCAAAATCACTTGCATCGCACATGAGTTCAAAGGGTAAATCCCAGTCGGGGGCAACTAGAATGGGTGCTTCCGTAAGCTTTTTCTTTAATGTTTCAAAAGCTTCGATGCACTCAAGTGAGAAGATAAAAGGAGCATCTTTTTCAAGAAGATGAGTCATAGGCCGGGCGATTTTAGAAAAATCTTGTATGAATCTGCGATAAAAACCGGCATGACCTAAAAAACTCCTAATACCTTTGACGGTAGTAGGATGAGGCAATTTGGCAATGACATCCACTTTTGCTTTGTCAACCTCAATCCCGTTTTTTGAAATCTTATGGCCAAGGACTATGCCTTCTTTGACCATAAAGTGGCTCTTCTCCAAATTTAGACAAAGATTGGTGTCTTCACACCTTTTTAGCATTTTTTCTAAATGGGAGAGGCATGTTTGAAATGAGTCCCCAATGACCGAGAAGTCATCCATAAACACCTCCATTGTTTCCCCGATCATGTCGTGGAAAATTGCCATCATACAACGTTGGAACGCGTGCGGAGCGTTACATAGGCCAAAAGGCATACGTCTGTAGGCAAAAGTTCCGTATGGGCGGGTGAATGTGGTCTTTTCTTGATCCTGTGGATCAATGGGGATCTGAAAATAACCCGAGAAACCATCTAGGAAACAATAGTATTCGTTCCTTGCTAATCTCTCAAGCATTTGGTCCATGAAGGGTAGAGGAAAATGGTCTTTACGGGTGGCTTCGTTTAACTTGCGATAGTCAATACACACACGCCATCCGGTAACCAATCGAGTTGGAATTAACTCGTTTTCTTCATTTGTGACAACAGTTATGCCACCCTTTTTGGAACACAGTGAATGAGACTGACCCAAGGACTATCAGAGATCGGGTAAATTAAACCGGCATCAAGAAGTTTGAGAACCTCTTGTTTGATAACCTCATGAATCTTAGGATTCACCCTTCTCGGATGTTGGACTGCTGGTTTGAAGTCATCCTCCATCAAGATTTTGTGAGTACAAAACTCGGGGTTGATACCCTTAATGTCGGAGAGTTTCCAAGCAATTGCTTGCTTGTGTGACTTCAAGACCTTTATGAGAGCAGTCTTCTCCTCCTCCGCTAAGTCCTTAGCAATTATGACGGGTAATTTATCATCACCCTCCAAGAATGCATACTCAAGATGAGGAGGTAGGTCCTTAAGTTCAACCTCGGGAAATTCTTCAGTAGATGTTTGTACGGATTTGATTTCTTCAATCGTGATCTCTTTCGGAGGGAGTGATGGTAATGGATCTTCATTTAACAATTGCTCAAGATAAAGGATATCTCCTTCCGAATCATAAACACCATCATCAATTCCCGGCGGAATTGATTCATCATTAGCAAGAAACTCATCGATCTCTTCTAGAAAGAAGTCACCTCCCTTAAACGGAGTAAGAGAGGGGGAAGGATCGGCAATAATTGGTTGAGAAGATGTGGTGGGATCCCCACTCACAGAATTATGAAAATAACCAAGAAACTCTTGAGAGTACTCCTCTGAAGCAATATCAATTAAATCGATTCGATTAACCGATTCAACATCATAGTTTGAGGAGTACCTCGAAGTTTGATCAAGGTTAAAGGTGACAGCTTCATTACCCACACGTAATGTGATTTCTTGCTCAAATACATCAATGAGAGCACGCCCGTTCTCGGAATCCTCGTCCAACAATGAGAGGAACCCGATGATCGACATCGAAGTCAACAACCACAAAGTCAGCTGGAAAATGGAACTTTCCTACTTTCACGAATACATCCTCGGCGATGCCAAGAGGACGCGATATAGAACGATCTGCAAGCTCAAGAGTCATGCATGTAGGAATAAGTTTTGGAAGAGAAAGTTTCTTCCACACTGAATAAGGCATCAGATTGATGCTTGCACCAAGATCGGCGAGGGCAAAGCATTCAATCATTCCTGGAAAAACACAAGGTAGAAGAAATTTTCCAGGATCTCCAAGCTTCTCGAAGCTTCTTTACAGAAGCTGAGCAGTTCTCGTTCAAAGGAGTTTTAGCCATCTCAAACAGTTTTTCCTTGTTGCTTAACATGTGTTTGAGAGTTGATGCAAACTTGGGCATCAGCATGATAGCATCCGCAAAGCTTATGTCAAAATGTAGTTCTTGGAAAATTTGAAAATTTTTTCCATTTGATGACTGGCTTTTTGCGGAGCTTTTGCTCATTTAAACGTGATGGGTAAGGAATAGACGTTTTGGATTTGGGGTTTTCAACTGGAGCTACAGGAGGTTCAAAAACAACTCCTGGTTTGGATTTGGGTTTCGGGACAACTTGAGGATGGACATGTGCTGTACTTTGTGAGCTAGTGGGTTGCACTTGGTCCTTTGTCGCCTCAGGTTCACTTTCCACTACCTTCGAGAGAGAAGAAGAAGAGGTAGTAGGAATAGCGGGTCCATCATATGAAGCACCACTTCGGGTTGTGATCGCCTTTGCATCGCCCCTCGGATTAGCGATCGTGTTGCTAGGTAAAGTACCTGAGCCCGAGGGTCGATCATTTAAAGACTTCTTAATATCGAAATCGGCTAACCAACAACCTATTCATTTCCTCTTGGGATTTCATGAATTGCTTCAACAACTCATCGATGATGGTCCAGGTTGGAACAATGGCTTGATTTTGTGTAGGAAAATTCTGGCCTCTATTGTTTGGATTAGGGCCTGGATTTTGAAAATTTCCTTGATTATTGCCATGAAAATACCCTGGGTTGAAATTTCCTTGACCTTGGTTTCTATTGAAATTTCCTTGGTTTTGGAAATTTTGACTTTGATTTTGAAAACCGTTATTTTGACTAAAATTACCTTGGTTTTGAAAACCTTGGTTTATTCTATTCTGATTTTGATTACGGTTTTGGTTTTGGTTGAAACCGGGTGGTCCAGGGTAGTGGTTAGGACGGTGGTTCGGGTCCATAGGAGCACGGTATTGGTTGCCTCCTGAATTGGAAGTCCCGCCCACAGCGTTTGCTTCAAAAGGGTTACCATCGGTGGCCATACAGTTGTAATAGGCATGAGGGCCACCGCAAGTAACACATACTTCCACTTTCTTAACTTCAGCAGGAGGTGAAGCTTGTGGAAAAGAAACTTTCTTTTGGTTGGAGAGAACCAAAGCTTGAATTGCTTCCGTGAGTTTGTCAATCTTAGCATCGGTGCTAGATTGACTCAGGGGCGATGAAGCAGAAGGACCAACACTGACTTGGGAAACAACCGGTTTGCTTCGTGCAGTGCGGACTTTAGACTTGTTTTCAATTATCGCTAAAGCTTCTTTTACAGTTTTGCTCAAGAAATTTCCTCCAACGGAGGAATTGAGAGAATCTTGATCAGATTGACTCACTCCATTATAGAAAGTATCGAGTTGCATCAACTCGGAGAAACCATGGTGAGGACATTTGCAGAGCAACTCCTTAAAACGATCCCACGATTCACTGAAGGGTTCATCAAAATTTTGTGTGAACTTGATGATTTTGTTTTTAAGACTCGTGGTTTTAGAAGGTGGATAGAACTCGTTCACAAATTTTTTCACCAGGTCTTCCCATGTTTCGATCGATTGAGGGGGTTGTTTTTCAAGCCAAATCCGGGCTTGTCCCTCGAGGAAAATGGGAACAGAAGAAGTTTGACAGCATCGGTAGGGACATTCTTGTATTTGATGGTAGATGCAATCTTGTTAAACCATCGAATATGAGCATGAGGATCATCCCTCTCAAAACCATAGAATTGACTTGAGGTTACAAGATTTAGTAACCCGGTTTTGAGTTCAAAATTTTTAGCCACAATGGCTGGAATAACAATAGCATCTCCATACCCATCGATGGGTGCCGGGAGAAGCTCGCACATAGGACGTTCTTCCGCCATGATAACGGAAGTAGTGCGAGCAGTCCGGATCTCAGATCCGACCGATGGGGCGAACGTCTACGGATACGCCTTCTTGGAATCCTGACAAGCTCACGAAATGAGCTCACAGACCTAGAAGAGCGAAAAGATACACTAGAGTTAACTCTAAGAAGTTTCAGAGTCAAGGGAATTATGAAAATGGGGTAAGAAGAATCTTTTTGGGTTTATGGTTTTAAGATGTTTTTGGATTTTTGGATTTTTATAAGAAAATATAAACATATATAGATGGTATGAACAAGGAGTGAATATTCAAATCACTAATCTGCTAGACGTAAGATTGTTAGCACAGCTCCCCGGCAGCGGCGCCAAAATTTGATCGGTCTCAAACGGTCAGGTTTATTACACAAGTCAACCACTTGTGAATGGTTAACCGTAATAAAAGTCAGACAGTCTGGAACCAAAGCAATTAAGTCCAGGAGAGTATAATGTTTCCCCGGGTCATTAAGTCCCAACAAGCTGTGCGATTGAATAACCAAACGTGTAGTGATCGGGTGATATTGAACAAGAAAGAGGTTATGATTGATACTAGATAACAAAGGAAAAATGAAAGAAAATTAAAAAGCTAAATTATATTAAATAAACGCTATCACTATTTTTAAAATTGGATTTTCTTGATTTTTCTTTTATAAATTTGAATTAAAAACTAATTTTAAACTTTAAAACTAAATTAAAATACTAAAACTTATGAAAATAAAGAGGAAATTTGTGAAAATATTTTTCAAAAATCTAAAATAACTAAAGAGAATTTTCAAAACTAATTTTGTATTTTTCTGATTTATATTCTAATTTCTATGATTTAAAAACTATTTAAAACTAATTAACTTGCTAAAAATTACTATTTAAACTAGAAAAATTATGGAAAAATAGGTTTTTGGCTTTTTATATTTATCTTAATCTAGGAAAAATGAAAACTTATTTTTTTGAAGATTTTCTGATTTATTTGTATTAAAAGCTATTTAAAAAGTCCTAAAAACTAATTTAAAATAAGAAAAATAGCAACAGTGATGAAAAATTACGAAAAATTCAGGAAAAGTCTAAAATTATATTCTATGTCTAAGAAAAATATAAAAACTATGGCTTATGTGTGAGAATATGAGGCTGCAGTGCAAACTGCTTATGAATAAGCACTTAATAATAAGCAAATGAACACTAAAAGGCACAAAATGAACACAGAAGCAAGATTATACTAAAACAACCTAATACCAACCTATTTCAGCTACCCAGAACCTCAAGATAACCAGCTACAAGCTTATGAGTACAAGATCAAACAAGAGAATTTCAGTTCTGAGGTGCTTATTTCAAGCTTAAAAATAAGCTGTCTACCATAATTGGAATTCAAAACCAGATACCACAATCTCAAGTAGACCTGGCAAGGAGCATATAAACCAAAAATCATACCAAGACAAGCTCTCATGAGCTTGTTGAGAGCTCTGCACAAACCTGTGCACACTCAGTATTCACTGAGTGTGTGCACAGGGCACTTTCAGCTTAATATACAAGCTGATTTGAAGCTTATAAAAAATTACAAAAATTCTACAAAAATCAGATTTCAACTCTTGACCAACTAAAGTTGTTAAGCCCAAAATTTCACTTGTATTAAACCAAAATTGAAGCTATGAAAAATCAACAAAGGTTGGGCAAAACTGGCTTTTTCAACTTTTGACTTTTTTAGACAGAAATTGCATTTGACTTTTATGAACTTGTGAGCTAATTAAGTGGAATGTGGATGATGTTTTAAGCTAATATGAAACTAGATTATACTACTCTAAGGATTTCTAAACCTGTATCCAAGCTAATGCACACTCAAACTAAACCTAGCTATACTTATGAATGATCAAAGCAAATTTTGACTTTTAGAAAATGCCAGTGCAATTAACTGCCTACATTGACTCTAATGGACCTAACTTAGACTCAAGCAACTGGTGTTAAACTCTGAACAGGCCTCTATCACAGATTTGAACCTGAATCCAAACACTAGTTAAAATATTGAAATGCAAGCTAAACTAGTCTAGACTCAAATTCAATTCAAGACTACTTCACTACTATAATCAATGAGAAAATTCAGCTATCAAATGTAATAATAACAGTAAAAGAACAAACAGATTCAAGTGAGATAAATTTGAACTCACAAATGGTCCTACTCAACTGCAGCTTAACTGAGAACCAAATATCACTAGCCTAAACCAAATTCAATCCCAATTCAGCTCTGCATCAACCTAAATCCAAATCCAACCCCAGCAATTCATCAAATCCTTCTTCCTTAATGAGCAGTTGACTTTTGTTGACTGTGTTTTGATGTTTGAGTAAATTTTGAGATTGAAACAAATTTAAGCTCACAATAAGCTATAACAAGCTTAAATGAGCCTAATCAGTCCAATGTAACAACTTTAAATCAACAAAGCTTAATTTGAAATTTCGACTTTAAAATTGCAAACATGAGAATTAATTCTACAAACTTGAAACTGAGATTGAAATGAGTTCAAATTACATTAAGGTAACAGAATACAAGCAAAGATTTCAACTTTAGAAACTAACTAAGACAATTTAAATAAAAAACGACATACATGAAAATTAAAACTAAAAAAAACTACTCTCAACTCTGTCTTTTCTTCCTCTATTTATTCAAGAAAAGTGCTCCCACTTGTACTCTGAGCAAATCCCACCTCTTTTCAGAACCATTGGATCACTGGAGATGATATTGGCCGTTTGATGAATTTTGGCGCCAAAATGGTATATTGCCAGTTGGGTTCGATTGAGTGTAAGGAGGGGGAAGCATTTAATGCTTCTTGGATTGTTGGGTGAGGTGGAGTGATAAGGGTGTGGGTTGTGAGCTGGAGGTGAGGGGTGATGGGAGATGGTTTGCAGAGCAGGTGAAGAAGGTGGGATTTTGGAGGGAAAAGGGGAGCTAGGTGTTTGACTGGGATTATATTAATGGGAACGGTTCAAAACAGATGGGTCAAGGGTATTTTGGACTGGCTCATAATACAAAAGGGTTCAAGGTTCATGGGGTTTGGTATTAATATCAAGGACCAAAGTTGCAATTCCACAAAAACCAAGGACCAAATCTGTAATTTTGAAAAGTTGTTCCAAGGGTCAATCTTGCCAAGTTTCATTAGTACAAGGACCATAAAAGATAATTTTCCATTTTTAAACTTCCAAGGACTATTTTTGCCAATTTTGAAACTTGAAGGACCAAACTTGTAAATTCTCCAAACTTTTTACCCAAGGATCATTTTTGATAAATTTTGATTTTGAAAGGACTTGGGTTGACTTTTATTCCAAAAAAATGCTCAGGGACTGATTTTGTCAAGATTTGAAAGTTGAGGGACTGAAACTGCCAATTATGCAAACTTAGCTCATTTTTCATCTGATTTTAAACATTTTGCATCTGAAACATATAAAATACAATTTTGGGATATTTTCAGTATTTTGATTCATTTCTGAGTGTTTTTAAATGTTTTGCAGTTCAGATTTGACCAAAAATGATGAGTATTTACACACTCATCAAATACCTTAAGCTTTTTAAACTCGTTTTCGATACTCACACGTCACGTATAAACTTGAACCTAAACAAACTTGATGTATCTAAAGTCCTTGTGTGGTAACCCCTTTTGAACTTGGATCATACATACTTATCATATTAAACTTGATGAGTTTTTGGAACCTAAAACATGAACAAAAACTACATATAAACAAAACGTAAGTGTTGGCTCTCGTTTGGACAAGTACCATTCGACTAAAAATAATTATTCGCGACTTTTCTTTTCAAAGCTTACAAGTTTATTTACGAGCTTATCGAAGGTTCGAACCTTGTTCCAGCTTGTTTGCACAATATTAAATGGTTTGTAAAACTTTGAAACTCATTTTATGTTTTGTGTCGAAAATCAAACCAAACCCAAGCCTTATCGAGCCAAACACCAAATGCTTGTTCAAGAGCTTATTGATAAGCTATTATCATAAGCTCACTTGTTGGCAAATATTTACCCAACTGCTGCTTTGTTAACTCGAAAAGGAAAATGAAATGAGAAACACAAAACCAAAAACGCATGCATGAATCTGCAAAGAAATACTACCTCCGTCCCATATTAATTGTCATGTTTTGACTTTCTAAGTATTTCTTTCTTAACTTTGACCTTAAATATTTTTATTTGTGTTATATAATATTTAATAAAAATTATACCAATAAAAAATACATTTAAAACTCAATCTATTCATATATTTTACATCAAGTATTATATAACACAATTAAAAATATATAAGGTCAAAGTTTGAAATAAAAGACTTTGAAAATTCAAAGTGGACGGTCAATATGGGACGGAGGGAGTAGCAAAATAGAAAACAGTTAGTAGCACTTTAAATACACATGGTTTGCAAAATAAAACCAAGAGAGCCCTTGGCTCAGATGGGAAAGTCGCTCCACTCTCACACAATCCACCCAGGTTCGAATCTGGTTGGACGTCTTTTTGTAATTTTTGCTATTTTTACAAGTTTCACCTTTTGACAGTTTTAGCCCCTCCACTTCATGTCTTTTAGCAACTTTCTTAACACTTCTAATAAGTTTTCAAAACTATTACTCCCTCCGTCCCAAAATTATTGTCTAATATTGACTTTTTTAATCTTTCTTCTTTAACTTTGACCATAATTATTTTTGTTTGTGTTATATACTACTTGATGAAAAATATATCAATGTATTGGGTTTTAAATGTATTTTTCATTGGTATAAATTTCATCAAATATTATATAACATAAATAAATATATTAATGGTCAAAGTTGAACAAGAAAGACTGGTCAAAGTCAAACTGGACAATAAAAATGGGACGGAGGGAGTATATAAGATTTAAGATCATTTGAGGACAAAAGATTCTTTACATACCAAGGGATCAATCTCCACCCTCCATTTTTATTTGATCTAATAGATGAGATTAATCCCAACAATTTAAAAAACACACTTTCATCATTTATTTTCAAATATTAATATCTTTCAAACCGTTAATCGTTAAGCTAAAAAAAATATATTATTGCGACAATCATTTAATTATCTTTCTATAGATAGGCACTTTGATATACTTTCGACAATTTTTTTTTTCGTATTTTTCACGTTTTTTTTCAAGTTTTTTCGTTTTTTTACGTTACTGAAATTTGCATTAGAATATCATATATGATAAAACACTAATTTGAATATCACATATGATATTAGTGTTAAATCATATATGATATGTAATATCAAATGTGATATTAGTGTAATATCATATATGATATGTAATATCACATGTGATATTAGTGTAATATCATATGTGATATTACACTAATATCACATGTGATATTCAACTTAGTGTTTTATCATATATGATTTTTTTCATGCAATTTCGAACGTTAAAAAGAAAAAATACGAAAAAACGTTAAAAAAACGAATTTTTTTCTTTTTTCCGAAAGTATATCAAAGTGCCCGTCTATAGAAAGATAATTAAATGCTCGTCGCGACGGTGTAAATATTTTCGCTTAACGATTAACGGTTTAAGAGATATTTAAATTATAAAAAATAGGTGAAATAATAAAATGCTTTTAATCTCAGCCATTGATTTCTTTTTAAATAGATGGTGGAGATGAGTCCCTTGGTATGTAAAAAAAGTTTGGTATGTAAAATAACTCTCCTCATTATATAAACTATATTTTCACATGGCATATTTTTATGACAATTGATTTATAGAGAGAAACTAATATTTATGACCGGGTCATGCCCGATTATTGTCAAATTCTTATACTTAGTCTATTTTCACAAACTAGGCCAAACTACGAGAACTAAAAAAATATATAATTTATGGAAAATAAATTATAAACTTTTTTTTTTTTTTTTTTTTTTCAATTATCGTTCACTAACTAAAAATATATATAAGCACATTTTTATATATGTATAGCGACATGTAACGTTATTTATATAAATACTTAACCTAAAGTATTAATTAACATTTTACTGACAACATATGATTTTCACAAACACTTTTATTGTGAATATTTTCCGTACTAAGTATTTCGGTTACACATGAACCGAAAACCCACTCGTCATGAATACTTTTATATACTCTTATATATAGTACGTTTGTCAAAGAGCCAATACTTACAAAATATTTTGAAACGATTTAGACGTAAACACTGCCACATAAGCAATATTTAACACAACCACTTGTAAACACTTAAATTTATTTACACACTTCGAGTCGTGAGTACACAAAACTGCAAAACTGAGTCTTGCCATCTCGTTCTTAGGTTCCGAGTAGGAGCCACTGCTATATCACACTCGATCTCTTTATGCTTTATTCATCGAACTGCCAAGGTGAGTTTATAGCCCCACTTTTACTTTTATTACTTGCTTTATAAAACTATGGGGTGAGAAACATGCAAAACTCTTTTCGGACCTGAAACTGAAAACACTATTATGTGAAACAACCTTGAATCCCACTATGCTACCGTCAATTCCCTTTGGGGAAGCGCGATTGTTATGAATAGATCTATTGGGGATGACACCCGTTCGAAGTTTTACCGGATAGGCAAACGTCGAACGTATATCATATCGAATACAAGTGTACTGGAAATACACTTGCCGGGCCCTTATATATAATGCTTCTAGATGCACGCACACTGTCGTAGTTTCGGTTGCATGAGCTTGGTACTAGCATAATAGATTTTTACTGCATATAGTATCATTCACGGAGATGCTTATATGTACAACTATAGGTCCAACTTGAATGTTTTAAATTAAACCTATGAACTCACCAACCTTTGTGTTGACATTTTAGCATGTTTTTCTCAGGTTTACTTTTTGACGTGGGCAATGGCAAAGGCATTCGTTGAAGACTGGCATCCGAAGTGTTTTAAAGCAAATCTAATACAACTTTTAATGGGACAACATATATTTTTATGGGCTTTACTTCCGCACTTTGAAACAAGATGTAAAACTATTTCTTAAATTAAATCTATATTTTGAAAATGGAATAGAATTTCCATTCTTTATTATCTTGTGTTGTGTATATTGATTTAGTAGCTCCCCATGACCCGAACGCTTCCGCTGTGAAATTTTGGGGGTGTTACATCCTAGATCTGGCATGCGATTCAATCAACAAACCTACATTGTAGGTGGACAAACAGGCTATACTTGGTCGGTTGATGTGTGTCGTTACATCACACCTTTCACATATGAATATATATTATGCCGTATGGATAAAAATTTATACTCTCTTTTTCATTGCAGGAGGACGGTGAAAACAGAAACAAAAATATCATTTGCAGAAATATGTATTGGATCACCAATTTAACATGGTAAGTCAATTATCATGCATATTTGAAAAAGTGACAATGGTTGGGGTATTTTTTTACTGATTGTGTGTTCCTTTTTTTTTAAATTCAGAAAGGCGGCTCACGTTGGTTCTCAGAAATGAGGCTGCTAAGGTTGTTGAGGTCACTGAAGATGCTCACATTGGGATGCCTCCTGCGCATACGCTACGTCATCACGTACCAAGGTCTTTCACTGCTGCGGTGAGTAATCTGTGTTGAAAATCTGTTAAGACTGATGACCATGCTCGATGAGTGCATTATAATGCTTCTTTTGAGTGTCTACTTATGACCAACAGCCATTAAATTTTGCCATCGTTTGTTTTTCCACTCAATCTTTATTTAAAGAATTGAGCATTTTTTGAATTTGAAAAAATGTTCAATACTTTTGGTGCTAAAGTATGATGCACATGCACAGAATATGGATTCTTTTGTTAATTGATAATACATGTTCGGATTAAATCCAATCAGTAAAACCGTCTTTGGTAATAGTTTTTTATTCTCACCTTATTGTCACTAACCTTCTACATATATCATTCATAACACACATAAGTGTTGCAAGCATCAAAAAACATAAATGGTTTGTGCTTGCAAGATATTCAGTATCCCATAAAAGAAACCCAACATCTTCGTCCACACATTGTCCAAATAAAATACAGCTGAGCCAACCATATCATTGCTTTTCTCCATCACATAACAAGACATATATCAACAAAATTATTGAACCACAAACACACGTAACCTTTATTCATAGTCAACATAAGTTACAGCCATACCAACATAGATTAACAACACCCTGTTAATCTAACACATAACATCACAACATTAAACATAAAGACCATAGGACAAGCCATCATACAGACATACAAGATGCTACCCTAATCATGCAAATCCATTGTAAACACATGGCGGGTTTTCTTGATACGCGCTTGCCTAGCCAAATCAAGGACCTCAATCAGTTCAGCAAGAATCTGATGGTCCCCATCCTGCGCCTCCTCCAAGCATTCAACACCGTCGTTTGCAACATCATCTAAAGGATTCAACCTGCGCCCCTCTTTCAGCAGTTCAGTCCTCCTCTGCAGACGACAACGAACATCATCGCATTTCTCTCCAATCAGCATGATGAACCCCTCATTCTCACCCTGCTCCTGTAGAAACAGGAACTTAAACGCATTATGCAGCTCATAAGAACCGCATGCTGCTTTCAGCTGATCAATGTTTGGGGTGGACACCATTTTCTTAACAGATTCTCACAAAAACTCACAAGGTAGAAAGGCAAGTATGTGAAGCCACAAAAACAACACCTTATATAGGCAAAAAAAAAAAAAAAAAAAAACTGTAGCACTAAGTTGGTGTAACCTAATTGATACAGTGTAGCATTACTTATCATTCCAATGACGCATTCTCAAACAAATCAACATAGAAGCTATCCTGACCTAAAAGCATCTTTGAATAGTTCATGAACCAACCACTAATCTAACATTTAAGTACTGCACACTAAAGTGCAACCTATCTGCTGTCTGCTTTAAACTTTTATCTGTACAGATTCCCTTCATGAACCAGGCACTAATCTAAAATTTCATTAATGGAGAACTTTTCCACTAAACATCAGATGCCAAAACAATAATCTAAAGCAAATTGCAGCATCAATTCAAGCAAGAGAAAATGTTTATTGCTTTCATTTCCATCTTTATATGCAAACAACACATCCTAATTTTTTTTATTTTTTTTTTCATTTTATGTGCAGAAACCATCTACATTTCAACCAGCCAATGAAGCTCAGGAACCGTTGACCTTCCTATGCGATGGAAAAGTTGTTTTCCAGTTACTTGCTCCAAGCAGGCTGTATAAAAGAAGACGCTAGGCTGCTCAAGATTCCTGCATTTCCAGTGGGTTGTTGCGGTGAGTGACCTTTATCTATAATCTGTTCACACTGCTAGCGATAACCGATGAATACATTTTTACACTTCCTTTTGGTATATGGGTATGACCAAAATTCAGCAAAATTTGCCATAGTTGCTTATGGATTTAGATAAATATTTGGTAAGTCCTCATTGCACTTTAGTGTGCAGTACTGAAATGTTGGCTTTGCTATATGACAATAATATCCAGTCATATGACAATAATATACCATGTATTATAAACATGTTGCCTTTCTAATGACTCAATATTATTGTCATACCCATAATATGACTGGAAGTGTGCAACACTGATTGCAATTTAGTGTGCACTTTTGTATACAACTTTGAAATTATTGTAATGACTGTATGTTATTGTAATGACTGAGTATTATTGTCATACCCATGTACCAAAAGCTAGCCTGACCTAAAATCATTTTGGTATATGACTGTATTATCAACATGTTGTCTTTTCTATGGCTAGAAAATCTGATTTGTAGTTCTAAATTTGTGTTCAGATTTTCGTTTGTTTTCACGCAAATTTCATACAACAGCCAGAGATCATCTACAATAGACCAACATCGCTCACGCTGCAATTCAGGTAATCATAATAATTGTGGGAATGAAACTGCAGAATCATTTGTGCCACCATCATTCGTATGTCATGACTGTTTTTTTTAATGAAATGTGAATCTTTGGTTAGCTGTTATTTTCTTCAAGCATGGACTGCACATCTATGCATATTCCAATATTAAAGGCTGCTGATACAAAAAGCTCAAATGAAACATGCATATCCTCTACTTTAATGACATAAACAGTGTATGCATTGACTACTTTAATCATTTGTTCATTTTTTTAATGTCACACCCCCAAATTACCTGTTTTGCAGCGGAATGGAATTCCTGGGGATTGACTGTCATAGCATCACAGTTACAGATATATTGAACGACCTAAAGTGTCGTTTGGAAAATACATCATTTGATTGAGTAAAATAGTCAGAGTTTACAAAGATAGGTCCCAAAAAGATAGTCAACAAGTGCGAAAATAAGTTTGATACAATCCAAACGATGTTTTAAAGTGCATAAAATCCATGTGAGACGCGTCGTCATCGCGACTCTATGATAAGTCCACATGCATGCCATGAAGTGTATGCCTTAGTTACCTGAAAATACATTGCTAAAAGTGTCAACACAAAGGTTGAGTGAGTTCATAGAGTTTGTGTAAATGTTTTATACGACCACCACAAGTATAAGTTATGTATGACAATTATGTCACAAAAATGGTACAATTGCTTAAGCACATGACACCGAAGCTAGACTGTTCCTGATAAAAATGAAATGCATCCGTTGACCAGTTGGGACCACCAACACGGATGGAGGAGTCACCCTCAATAGATCTATCCACTCACCCTCGCTTCTTCCGAAATTAACGGTTCATGATTATGAAATGGGGACATTCAATTGGCAATGAGGTAACTTAAGCAATGTAAATGAATTTGTATATACTTGGTATCGTAATAAAAATGATGTGCAATGTATTCTCCCCCATAGGTTTGAAATAATGTATAAACTTGTAAAACGGGGCTATGAAAACTCACATGGTGCAATGTTTATGATGATATAATGGCAATACTGAAATGAGGCGCAACCTCTAACCGCGACCTATTATGAATGATATGTTCTAATGTAAATCATGAAACAATGTCGTGCATGCAAATTCATATGATATCCATACCACTTGTACATTTGAAAATAATGTTTATCGTCGAAATATATGTTTATGACATCTCGTCATATTATAAAATACTTTACAAGTATTTACGTTGAAGCAACATCCTACGATAGTCGTTTAATGATTTATTATGAAATTATAGTTTTTCGTCGCAAAATAATATACTTTAATAATTTGTGATTGTGACTAAATGACCTCGAAAAGCTGGTCGTAAAATAGTGAATATCGAGTGTTAGGAAATAAACTCAATGGTTTTGGAAAGCTTATAGCATTATCTAAAAGTCTTAGCTTTTAAATTTTCATCATAGAGGTCTTGATCATGGAGAAAAACATAGGTAAAGTAGGGTACTTGTACCAAAAATATAGTTTAAGGGTAGTTTTCGGCAAAGTTTGAGTGACCGTATTTTATTCGTTACAACTCCGTTTGACGAACGGTTGAATGTTTTGGAAAATAGGCTAGGAGAACTTACTTTTACTAGAAGACATCGTTTTATAAGAAGTACTCCATCGATGTTAAAAACGACTCCCAACATGGTCCTTAGCGGCAACTAGTTTTTGGCTATTAGAAAATATATTAGTGTTTTATACTTGTAATAAAAAGTCACGACGACCTTGTTTAAACACGTGTAATTTTATCGTTATAAGTCCGTTTTCTACGTTTTATATGTCCTTAGCTTCGTGTTAAAGTATACTAATATATTTTTGATAAATCGACTCATTTAGACAATGTTTAAAACTCGTTTTTGCCCTTAAATTAACTCTTGACAGCATGCAGTTTTTCAGAAATATAGTTTTCGTCGTTAAACTTGAAAATAGCATAACTTCTTCGTTATAACTCTGTTTTAACCCGTTCAAGCGACCACGGTTTTGTTTTAAAGTATATTTTCTGAATATCTAGCCCAAAATATTTTGTAAACTGTCGAAATTTCCAGATTTAGCAAAAATGATCAGACCCTTATTTATAGTTGTCGAAATTGATTTTTCTCGCGTAATACTTGTTTCAATCACTTCAAACCAACACCAAATCTATTCTAAATCTACCGTATACCTTCTTAGGGTGTCATGGGTTCCTAAACATCATCAAAAATGATATGTTTCAAGGGGTTAATTATAGGATAATATGTACTAATTATAAGTACTAAAAATAATGAAAGTGGTATAAATTCACATGTAACTTGCATGTTTTATTGCAAAAATGATGAAATAACATAAATATGAATATGAAAGAGTTATGAAGATCATGAAATGCTTACTTGAATGATTTAAGAGTTTTTGAGCAAAGTATGCTTAATAATCTTGAGGTTTTTATTTCAAAACCTTAACTAGATTATTTCTAAGACTTGTAAACACTTGAACCTTGAAAAATTATGGATTTCTCTTGATGCATCAAGCATGGCCGAATACCACAAGAACCATGAAGAGGTTTCTTTTCTTTTTCACCTTTTTAATGTGTTTACCATGTGTTTAATTTTAATGAATCACTTATATAATTTGTAAAAGGCCTAGTCATAAGTGCATATGTGTCCATATAAGAAAGATATTTATGAAAAAGATGACAAAGGGGGGGGGGGGGGGGCGGCACATGAAAAAAATGGGGAGGGATGATGTATTTTTTATTAGTACATATATTAAAGTGTATGTATAGTTTGTAAGTTATAAGTATAATTAAGTATTTAGGGTAGCGTTAGCTAAAAATAAATTTTAACGGAACAAAATAAAATATTTCGAAGTCATAAAAATTATAAAAATACATTTCTTACAAGAATTTAGTGAAATATAATTATCGAGTTGAATTTACGAAAACCGTCGTAAATATTTATACATAACAATTTATATACAAAATAAATTAAAAACATCGGGTAAACTAATAATATAATTTTGATAGTCTTAAAATGAGTATAAAAATATATCTGGATAATTATTGGAAGTGCCGGATCAATTTCTCAAAATAATTGATTATGCGATAACGTTTATTTAATAGGAAATTATACGTTTAATGAAATATGCAAATCCATGCATGAACTAATATGATGATGATGTTACCAATGATATGTAGACTAATTCTAGTCTATATGAAGTATCCTCAATGATATTTCATGAATTCGCAGCTAAACCCTTACGGTTACGCGAATTTGATACTCGTAAACCTAGTTTACGATAAATGATGAATAGTGACTCATGAATAGTGATTTTCTCCGGGAATGAATAGTGTTTCATGAATAGTAAAATTTTGAAATAACCTTTCAAAATATCAAATCGACTTAAAAAATGATGAATAGTAACCGGTGAATAGTAATTTCCCGAGATGAATAGTAAAAATTTCTAAAGTTTGTAAAATGACCTGAAATTACGAGTTGTCACATTTAAACCTGTACATTGCCTGCCCATATTCCATTCATAAAGCACATGCTCATTTGAAATTCCACCTATAAAAACACATCCAACAAACATTGATTTACCAAACAATAATTTAAAAAAAAAACACAACATGGATTCTGGCAAAAAAAAAAAGGGTTTTTCTTTTTCATGTGAGTCTTGATATCAAAAAGACATCATTACTAGATGTGCTTACTTTTTCATTTTTAAAATGTGCAGCTACCATCTACATTTCAAACACTAAATCAAGCTCAGCAGGCGTTGACGTTTCTATGGAATGGAGCAACTACTTCCCGCCTGGTTATTGTGGTTCAGGTTCTAAAAAAGAAGATGTTAGGAAGGTTAAACCTCCAAAACAGGTTGTTCAAGGGAATGATGATGCCATACCAAAAACTGCAAAACAGAATGGGTCAAAAGGAAAACAGAACTAAAAATTAACCGTTACTCAAATATGATTTGTATTGGTAGTTTCTGAATGGCTTAGATGCCTTTGAATAAAACTGTGAGAAGGTGGGGTATCGTATTATCACTGAAAATTGCATGTGTTGTTACGTGTATCATCCCGGATGTACTTTATCCAAATGTTGTTTCGTTTACTGCCCTGGAAAGTTGCAGCTACACATTTGTTTCGTACAATAATTATGGGGGTTGTTTATGGCTTTCTACCTACAAAAATGTGTGCCAAAACATACCACCGTACTCCTATTTTGCGCTATGTAGTTAGTGCATATAAATCTAATGTATGCTTTAAAAAGCTTAGCCAGTTTTTTATTGTACAAATTTCTCGCAGCAGCCATCCTTGCAGTCTTATGCCTTTTATCGTTGCTATCTTAGGCAAACTGATCGGTCCATATTTAACGAAAGCACCCGCAGCAACGCGCGGGCTCGAAACCTCGTTATACACATATCTTAAAACAAAGGAAATACATCCGTTTAAAACAAACTAAAATTTATCAGGACGCACAAAGAAATTAAGTAGCTGAAATCCATTTACAGGAAAGGATAGGTTTGTCAACGAATCTTAGCGTTGCTTAAAAAAAAAAAAAAAAAAAAAAAATCACTTCGAGACTTCAAAGATTGGAAGGTTACTATACTTGGGTGTTTTCAAATGCAACAAACGGCCGTTTGGATAGCCACATCTGAGCGTTGTATCTACCGGAGGTAAGGAGCATAGTCTTTATAAATTAATGGAAAGCGGATACGGGTGATGACAACAATTATGATGCTGATGATTTTGGCCTTTTTCCTGCTCAGTTAAAGGCTGCTGGAATTCAAGATTTTTGTCTTAACTAGGTTGCTTTATAGTTTGCGTAAATTGTATCTTTTATGATGGTTTTTGGTTTGGAGGTCTAGTTGGTTGTAGCTGGTTGTCGTTTATGGCATGTCATAAATGATTAGTGGTTGTGTCAAGCGTTTGCTTGCGGTTAATGTGGTACCTAATACCCATTCCATTGTACTTAAACAATTTTTTTAAAATAATATATTTTACTAGGTAGAATTCCCTTTACTAATTAAATTAAAAAAAAAATAAAAAATAAAAAAAAAATTAGAGAATCATAGTGATCGTTATTTGTTGAAGTCAAATGGAGTAAATATGACTCGATTAATTAACTTATCACCAAATAGATAGATATAGTGGTCTTCCCGCCATAATATTATTTATTGAAGTCAAACTTTTAGTACTCTTTTACTATTTTACCACTTGTGATATCCCCCTATATTCACTTGTGTTCATTTTTTTTAACAACCGTTACACATCCATAAAATAAGCTAGCTAGAAATAACTTGCCATTGTCACGTTTTATTGTAAATAGAAAAAAGGGCAAAATGGTAACTTATCCTTGGTTAAAACACTACCACTATTTTGTCCTTTTTGTTCTTTTGCCTTAAAATTTTGGTAATGCTCCTACAACACACACATGATACATTAATTCAACCTGCAGGCTGCATCACATACATGATACATCACGTATTTTTCATATATAATTTCTACTTAATAAGATTAAGTATACCACTATTATATCTTATGTTGATCACCAATATTTGCTTATTACTATTAGTTATTACTACATTGTTAATGCAAAATGTTGATAATCGCAAGCGATTACACTAACTTAGTCATGAAGAAGGTTGTAGTGAGTTGGCGCTGATGTGGCAGTGGTGACTACGATCACCACGGTCACCATTACGCTTAGTCTTAGTAGCTTAGTCCTCCACCAACATATCATTTTTACATTTTTACCAACATTTAAGGTATTACATTTGAGTATTTAGCAAGGACAGATTGGATACACACAATCCCGCCTGCTGTCCTTTTTCATGTATGAAAATCTTTATACTCTTTGCAAAAAAAAAAAGTGATTCAGCTCTTCCTATAGGCGTGTAACTAAAAGTTAGCATTTTTGACGCGTTACCTAACACACACGATCCACACATTTTCCACCTAGGATTCAAACTCAATCCAAATATACAAATAGAAGTAGTTTTTTTCTTGCCTTCTATTGTCATCAAGAATACGAATGTTATCTTATTTCACTATTTTGGACCATTCAAGAGGTGCAATACAGGATCATCAGTCATGTTTGGAACTTTTTGGCCATTTCTTTTGCGGGCCAGATATAGTATATTAATATATAATGAAATGGGTTATCGGATCGAATGAAATAAATCTGTGAATAATGAAACAGGATAATGGGTCGTAACCTCATGAAAAGTGTTACTTTTTGATGCTTACAGTTTCTTGTTTTATTCAAAAGAAGAAAATGGAACTTTTTAGAATACTATTTAACTCATATTTTTAAACGTTAAAAATATCGGCAAGAAGTGTTCCAGGTCAAGCAATTAGCCCTTACCCAAAAAGTTATCATTTTGACCCGTTATCCAAACCCAATCCTCCTAAACACAATAATAATACAGTAATACTTTTTACCCGCTATGAGTTAATGCTAATCTGTCAAGTCTAACTAGATAAATTGGCAAATTTTGTAGAGCTTCCCTGGCTTGGTTTACTATTGGAAACTGGACCAAATAGGTCGCAGGTATACTATGGCTATCATGTCCGGTGGAGGATTCATCCTATCATTGCTACAGATTTACGAGTGGAATACAATAGTTGCTATGTCTTTGGTGTTTTTTACTCGTATGTTCATGTCAGCAACTTTTGTTGCGCTGGAGATCTATGTAGAGGAGGTATGCCTTTCTTTTTGTTATCCGCATCCCATGAATGAGAAATTTTCAATTATTTTCTTATAAAAACATCTCATGTTTGGGATGTGTACAAAGAATTACCTGCACACATTCTTAGGTTATGATAACAAAACTAAAAGTCGTTTATATGGTGTGATATTATAGGTTTAGCCTACAAACTTAAGAGCAACAGGAGTTGGATTAGCAACGATAGCTGGATGGATTGGAGGAATGGTATGGCCTGCGTTAGGAGATCTGCTGGGAACTAGTCATCACCCGATACTACTCATGAGTCTATATGCTTTCAAAATCATGATAATGGGAGTAAGTGCTTTGTTGCTTCCAATTGAAACACTAGGAAGGGAACTGGAAGACAATGAGAATTAGAATAACTTTCCTTTACACGTTAATTCGAGATTATGTTTGATCAGTGAACCTAGTATTTCATTTGTTCATTGGAAGTTTAGGACTTATGTTTGATCCTTTCTATCCACTGGTTTGACTTTTCATCAAAAAGAATGTTGTGACTCAGATTTAGTTTGCAAGGATGTCGTATTAGAGATCATCATATCAACCTATTTGCTTACGAGTTATGAATGAGTCTATATATATGTCTCTGATATGTTTTATATCCTGGGTCAAAGTGTACTTTTACAAAAAAAAATTCACCTTTTTAGATTGTTTTTGTACCCAATATATATCAAACAGGTCAATCATCAATGTATATTTATGATACTTACCTCCAATGACTCGGTTCACACTTACCTCCAATATAAAAAATTGTTATTAAAAGGGGCAAATTACAAAAAAATCAAATATTTCAAAAAATTACACTACAATTCCATTAAAGGCACGTGACCCTCGGGAACCCTCCCTATCTCCGCCCATGTTCATAATGTTAGACGACGACAACTACAACAACAATACCCCAATCACATCGAAATGGGGTATGAGGGAGGTAGAATATGAAACTATTCTTATGATTATTATCAATTTTAAGCAAACTTGTTAAACAAATCAATAACTAAAAAAAGTATTAAAGTATTAGAGTTAATTCCATATATGTTCAATTTAAAACTTAAAAATGTCATATACCTAACTAAAACATCATATTTGTTATATTTACCCGTTTCAATATAGAATTAATTTAAAATGAGTTACATCATTAAATCCCAATTATACCCTTTAATAATATAAATAAATCAGTATGATTCCTCAATTGTTTAATGCAAGATAATGATTTACGGACTTAGAGCATAAGCCATAGGGCATGATGAAGAGCAAAATATCTTTATTTGGGCTCTACCGGATGCCACCTCACTTCTGCACTCCCTTATTGAAGATTCCATGATTCAAAGATAATGATTTAATGAAACACTACCTTTGTGATGCTTGATGCTTTCATTTATGATATAATCTAATTGGATACGTCGAATGGAAACACTTGCTACTTTTTTGGGCAAAAGGTTGGAAATGGAGATCAGATACCGAACCGGAATGGAAATGTAAAAGCCAAACACATAAATATTTCATCATCATGAGTCATGCACCATAAGGTTCGCACCAGGATTAGCTTTCAATCTCTAAGTTAACGATTTGTTGTTGATACAAATGATTTCACATTATAAAAGATCAACCAAGGTAATAAAATAGTTGCAGATGAAAAAACTAAGCAAACTTTATAAAATTTTAGGGTATAATGGGAATTTAATGATGAAAATACATTTTTAAATAGATTTTATAATCAAAAGTTTATATGAGATTATAAGTTTTAATTGGGTATATATGTCATTTTGAGGTTAAATTGGTCATATGAAATTAACCCAAAATATTAAACCTTTTTAAACATATTACCGAATCAGATAAGATAAGGAATCCCAGTTTTATAAAAAGAGATGATATACACATCACAAAATTACATTTGTAATGCACACAGTACAACACCATATATGTTTGCGGTATTGTGATACATATATCATCTTCCTTTTAATAAAGTATCAGTGTTGTTGGTTCTCTTAGGGAGTGTTTGTTTAAGTTAGGCTGTTACACCTAACTACACGTCTACCTAGTGTTTCGGTGAGCTTAATGTACTTGTTGCCTCATGTATTTCTAAAAATAAAATAAAAAAAAAAAAAAAAAAAAAAATACAAGAAGTGAACTTTTTAATTAGTGTTTGGGTGACCTTAATGTATTTTGACAAGTTATACCACTAATAGTATACTGCTGACTTTATATTTAGTCGTGTTTAAGATTTTAGAGATATGTCATAGTAATCTGGTGTTCAATCTGTTTCGGTTTAGACTAAACTTGACAGTGGTACAGTCAATGATAACATGTACGGGTCGTAACAACACTAGTCATGTTTTGGATCGGTCTTTTTGGGGAATATATAATAGTTGTTCATATGCGTGTCTTTTTTACTTAGCTATATGTGTTTTTTTTACTGGGTCGTAAAGCTCTTGATGACATGTTTCGCCGCAAAATATTGAGACCTAAAGGATGGCCGTAATAACTTATTTTATTATTGGCTTACATTAATATAAAAAAGCTTACGCCTCACTTTTTCGGCTTATTATGAGTTTATCGATATAAGTCCATAAAGATAAAATAACCATAAATTCAAGCAAATGAAGCACATAAATTTTTCTAAATTCAAATGAACGCATAAGGTAACAAAATAAGCTAATTCAAACACTCTCTTGTTTCTGTCGCAACACCAAGCAACATTTTTTTTTGTTTAGGTCATATATTTCGGAATACAATGGCTCAATTGAGTTTCATATGTTAGAGCATCCTAAATGCTTCAATGCTTCGCGGGTGAGTCAACAAATATCTTAAAAGATCAGATGTCAAATTGAACAATAATAGCCACTAATTTTATTTCAAAACCTTTTTTTTTAAGAATCAAAATATCTTGCAAAAGTAAAATCGTTAAGTCATAAAAAATACACTATCGCGACGGTAATATTTTTATCTTTCAATAGACGCCACTTCGATATACTTTTCAAGATTTTTTATTTATTTTTATTTTATTTATTTTATTTTTTTCGTTTTTTATGATTTGAATATTAAACCATATGAAATCACTTGTGTTTTGTGACGTGAGTTTTAAAGTTTTAATCAAATGTGATTTGTGATGTGAGTTCTAAAATTCAAATCACAAATTACATGTGATTTTTAAAACTACAAATCACATGTGATTTTTCTGAGCGTACACTTATAAAAAAATTCGAAAATAAAGTTCGTCGAAAGTATATAGAAGTACCACTTTAGTGAAAGATAATTTTATGCTCGTCATGATAATGTAATTAGTTTTATTTAATGATCAATGATTTATGAGATATTTATTTTTTTCTAAAAGAAAATAAAGAAAATAAAGAAGAAGAGGTTTTTTAATTTGTATTAAGAAATGAGTGATTAGGGTTGTCCTATTTAATCTTTGATTTTGTTGTGATATTATTGAACCAAACTCTCGTTGAAATAGGGTTGAAAAATATAAAAATTAAAGAAACTTAGCACATTAAAGCGATAGGTCGAGAATGACTTATTGTCGCTAAACCGTATTCGAAGGTATGTGAGGTGTTCAACCGCACAACCTTATAATTTAATTTCTAATATATATCTGGGGCCTCAAAACGTACCACATACTAATGAAAAACGTAAATACTTAAATAATTAGTGTGATTTTGTTACATTTAGAGGCAATATTTACCCTGATATGTTGCAAATACTTGATTACATTTTGAGGCTACGCTAGAAATATTATGGATAAAATATATATTTTGCACAGGACTTTCACGAACTTAGCGACGACGTTATTAGGTGAATAGGTCTCGACCTGTTGAAAATTTGTAATGTTTGAATGATATATAGTGAGTTATGAAAAAGCTGTAAAAGAGTTTTTGCAAAAGATTGAAGATGACTGAGAAATTTTCAATGGGTAATGCCTTTTATTGGAGACTCGTGATACCCAAATATTATTTTTTCAAATCACGTTTAATTATTGAGTGTACACTTTACTCGATTAGATATTCTCCTAGTACAATTAGCAAAGATCCTTCGAGATATATAGTTTCCTTAATGAATTACATATCCCACGAGGAATATATAAATGCAAATTAGTAGGAGATATGTACACGAATAAAACGTATTCAAATCAACAACAAAATTTCAAAATAACTTTTATGCCATGGGGGATCATCTAATACCCAAAGAAAACCCTAATCATGATGATGAAGATACATTCACTTGCGAGATCTGCTTTGAACTCATATCTTTACCCAACAAAAAATTCATTAATAGCAATCGATGCGTCCACTCGTTTTGCACAGCTTGTATGATCAAATACATCCAAGCTAAGCTTGAAGAAAACGTGCCAGACATCAGATGTCCACATGAATCTTGCAATCACTCTCTTGAACCCTTGTCATGCGGCACCAAAATTTCACACAAACTCTTCAACAGATGGTGTGATGCATTATGTGAGTCGACGGTGTTAGGGTTTGATTTGGTTTACTGCCCGAACAACGAGTGTTCTGAGTTGATTATGCACGAGTTTAGTGATGGTGATTTGAAGAGATGTGAGTGTCCTTCTTGCTTGAAACCTTTTTGTTATAAGTGTAAGGTTCCTTGGCACGAAGGCTATACATGCGAAGAGATGAGGGATGGAAACAATGTGGATTTTGATATTGTTTGCAAGAGGAATGGGTGGAATTGGAAGAGGTGTCCTAAATGTAGGTATTGTATTCAGTATATTGGTGGTTGCCATATCATTAAGTGCAGGTTTGTTCTATTCCTCCATTGCACACACAATCACATGCTAGTATGCTAATGTTTTGTTATACGCATTTATTTATAACTAGGAGACATTGTATTGTCATAACATTCGTGTATTTCAGTAATAACTTAGATGCATCAATGTTAAGAGATATGTACATTACAATATAAAAATTGCATAAAGATCGGTGCATCATGAACCGATGTATGGGGTTCGATCACGTCTTTTAACTTGGTCTATCTATTTTTTCCAATAATTTTATGTTAAATTAAGTAGTGAACTTGTGACTGATCTTAGTTCCGAGTTTTAATTAACGGGAACAATTCATATATTACATGTTTACATTTAACTTCAAGTGAACTTTATATTGGTTTAGCACGGTTATTTTGGCTATCAATCTTAATTTAATATTGTTGCAGGTGTGGAACTAAATTTTGCTACCAGTGTGGACAAAAAGTACCATTTTGGCATACGTTCGATTTTATCTATATGTGTTGCACAACCAAAGACAATGTCTATGATCTCACAAATTCTTTAAAGAAAGAAAAGGTTTAACTCATATGTCGAAAACTCAATTTCTCGATCTTCCTTTTAGACATTTGGTTAGATATATACATCATGACTTCAGTTTCCGAGTTGTTATTGTTAAGCCTTGGTTTATCAATAAGACGATATTTATTTGTGTGCGCCTTTTTTTCTTTCTTTAAATCTTTTGTCATTTAATTATTATTTTGCACTTTCTTTGTTACTCTTATAACTATACTTAGATGGTGATAATCATTGAATATAAGTGTTCTTTTACATGTTATAAATAGTACATATGCCACAACATATATGTTATTTAAAAAAAAAAAAAAAATCGGGTGAAAAGGGAGGGGCCAAAACCTTTACGACAAATAAGAGGTAGGAAATGGACATGCCCACAACTACCTAAGAAAACAACTTCTGCATAGCAGCTATATATATATACAAATCAGGAAATAAAGACAATACAAAGATAACTACATATCAAAACTTTCTATATTCACCTAAACCATAGCCTCATGATAACATTTCCCTTGTAAAGTGCAACAATATAGACCATATCAGATGAGTTACTTACACCAAAATGAGCCATGAGCACACAAAGAAGGGCATCATCATGAAGGCTATAGCCCATCAAATGAAAGGGTCTACTCAGTTTTGATTACATTTCCTGTACCACATTGGATTCTAAACCATACTAGTAGCATCATCATCACTAGCACAGTTTAAAAACAAGATGAACATGCATCATCAAAACAGATCTGTAGTGAGAAATACCCTTTTTTCCACTCGTAACTAAAGCCCTTTTTTCTTGTAGTGAGAAATACCACTAACATTTGTGAAAACCATCCATACCTAGCTCCTGCGACAAAGCAATGCTTGGACCAAAAAGTTTCAACTTGCATTGTCCAAAACTGTTCATCTACCCTCCTCAACAAGAAACCTACATTTTGAAGAGATTATCCATCTTAACACAATGATTATCCAATAAAGAAAGCAGTTACCTAACAAAGGCCTACTACTACTTTATAGGACAGATCAGAGGGTTAAGACTTCAAGCTTCAATGTACTAGGCCATTTGTTGAAATGAGCTGAGCATTCAAAATCTCAGCTTTCTGGAAGAAGCAGAAGGCATGAGAATTAGTTAAAAACCCATTAATTAATTGTAGACTTATTTTGAACCCCAATGTCTGCTATGCATGGCAGTCTGCTGGAAGAAACAATAGAATTCCTTTAATATTTCCATTGATCCAAACAAATAGTAAAAGACATTTACCTTTGAATACCATTCTCTTTTGGACCAATCTCTGCAGGGAACTACCTTATGACTACTTGTCAACTTAGCTATGGAAAACCAAACCCACAATGCTATCAAAACAGACCACTTGTAAGTATAGATTTACCAAAACTAAGGAGAAAGCAGCCAACATATTAGCCATCTGCACCACATATGAACCAAACAGATTGCATCATTTAGTACACACCACAAACTGATTGCATCATTTAGTTAGGGCAAAGAAGCTTCATCTTTCACAGCTCTCTAGCCCCCATCCTAAATGATCAAATGATGAACAGTACACCATTTTTAATCTGTTATGCAACTGCTGCAAGATACATCAATATCACATAGTTTAAAAACTCTGTATGTGGCAGCTGACTTCTTGACTTTAAGACTCATAATCTTCCATTTTATATCCTCTTTTAGGCTCTTAATCACTTCCAACCTCTTTGTATTTTGAAACAGTCTTAAATAACATATATACTATTTTTACGTCCTTTAGACATGTGAAATGTGTGTAAATTTGCTGTTTGGAAATGTTAAGATAGATCTTTCTAGGACTGCAGAATACATACACCAAAGATCATGTTTATTATAAATTTTTACTATTGTTTTTGCCCAAAATATAGACCTTCCGGCTGTTAGTTTGGTTGATTAATTGATGGAATAGTGGTGTTAGAACGTTTGACTGCTTGCTATTCTTTTGCAGCGAATATACCAATTCAGTCTTCGGTCTCTTCTCTTATACTTAGGAGATAGTAACAATTATTTTTAAGTTACAGAAAGACTAGAGTAAAATTTGTGAAATAACAACTAAATATTGATAAACACAAGAACATTGTGAATATTACAGACGGAGATTATATTAAACAAAGTGATTAAAATCATCAATAAGCATCTTAGTAACATATTTCTTTACTTGATGTGTGTAATGGGCTAATTGCTATAATGGATGGTCAAAAGGGGGAAACAAGACATCTAGAACACTTGAGCCCAAAGCCCTAATTTCTCTCATAATGTGTCACTGTGTGTGTTTGTATAGTGTTCGATGAAGTCCATCTCTTGTTCTTTTTGAAGTAGTACCATCCTAGGATGCACATGCGTTTCGCTGATTAACAGAAAAGGCAGATTAAGCAGCATTTCATAATAGAGTAAAATAAAATATAGTTGAGATGTAAGAAAGTAAAGAATATATAAAATGACAAGAGAAAAAAAAATCGAAATTATGTTACTTTTGTAACGAGAAAGTAATTGATAAAGCCATCACATGAACCTTAATATTACTGTGGCACATTACAAGTTCAATGAAAATGAAACAAAGAGAGAAAATGAAAATTAAATGTGTCAATTTCTAAGCCGCGGACCAGTATACAGTTCGTTTATCTTTGCAACAATTATAGTAAAAGTTGAAAAAAAAACTTGTATTCTGGTATTTTCTTTCCGCACTCATAGCAAAATGTCGTTTTACATCTGCAATAACATTAATGATTAATGGTTAGTTTTCACCTATTGAGTCAAGTGTATCGTTTAACTATTCAGAATATCAAATGTGAGTTAAAAAACCGGTTATATACATACATACGAGGGTTTGATTTACTCAATTTATTAACCATCCAAGAAGGTGAACGAAAGTAATAATAATATTTTTAATAATTTTAAGTTTACTTATCAATATAACCAAATTGATTGATTAGTTCACATAAAGTTGAATATATGGATTATATTAAGAAAACATTGATCATCATGATTATGTTAACAAATTTTTTCAAAAAAAATGGAAATCATAGATCACCACTAATTTTATAAGGATACTATCCGGCCTACATGTCCTCACCATTGGTACCCGTAAGAAAAATATAGCTTATTTACACATTGAGTTTTGCCATTTTAATTAAATCTTACTAATAAGCTTTGTTTAGCAACTTAACCAATTAACTGAAAAGTGAAGTCAAAAGAGTTTCTCATACCACAGGGAGACTGCACTTCCATCTTTTGTGGCTCTACTGTTTCACTATAGTGTACTGGAATCTCCAAGATTCTGTGTTCACAAGGGAGATTAGAAGAAGCAGTTATGGTTTTAGAGAGGGGAGCTGCCACCAACAAAAAAAAACTCCCAGAAGGCTGACTTGTATCTGCTCAGATAGATGAAAGTTTCGAAGCTGATAGGGCCACAGAAGGAGCTCCTTCTACAGAAGTGATGCGAAACCAAAATGAAGTTACAGAACCTGTTGTATCTGCTCATATAGATGAAAGTGCCGAAGCTGATAGGACCCCAGAAGGAGCTCCTTCTACAGAAGTGATGCGAAACCAAAATGAAGTTACAGAACCTGTTGTATCTGCTCATATAGATGAAAGTGCCGAAGCTGATAGGTCCACAGAAGGAGCTCCATCTTCAGAAGAAGTGATGCGAAATGAAAATGAAGTTAAACCTGTGGTTCCTCCTTCAGAGATAAATGAGATTGATGACAAGGAAGATTCAGACAGTGATACGACACTAGGATCTGATACTGATCATGCACGTCGAATTGACATAGAGGAGCCGTCAACACTACAAGATCCTTTAATTGGAAACAAAACCAATGGCGATTCAAAAAGAAAACTAGCCATATGCACACTTGTATCAGCAGAGTGGGGGAGAATAACAGTTTTAATATGGCTGTTATATTTTGCCAATTCATATTCATATAGTAGCCTGATTTCATTGCTTTCATCATCATTCACTGAGTTGCCCATTTGGCAATATGGAGCTCAGAAGAAACCAAGCTACTATAAAGATACAGTTATCACCAGCGTTGCAGGTACCTATCATCCTCTTATTAACTATTTTGGACCATTCAGGAGGTGTAAACATATTGGAGTTCATGGGTTCAAACTAGAGGTCTCAAATTCAGCCCGTTTACTTTCGAATGGGTTGATTTGAGTTATCTTGTCCTTTAGCGGGATAGATAAAATATACTGTATTATTTAACTAGGAAAGGTGCTGAAACCGACAAACTGTATCTTTGATACTTACAGTTTCTTATTGGTTTAATTTAAAGACAAGATATAACACTATCGATTTTGTAATTGTATTTATTATATTGGTTATCTATAATAAGCCTAAAGTTTTTGGCAAAAGATGGGTTTGGTTATGTAAATCAGGCCCGTACAGAAAAGTTTGCTATTTTGACCTATTGATCAACCTGTACAGAAAAGTTTGCTATTTTGGACCGTTCATGAGGTGCAATAGATCTGGGATCATCAATCACGGGTTGCAATTTTTAAAATAAAAAAGATTAGTGAATAGTGAAAGGGGTTAACGAGTAGTATATCAAAGTGTATTTTTAATGCTTACAGCTTCTATCTGAAAGAAGCTAACGTTTTTATAACTGATTTAATACAATAAATATTAGTAAAAAAAAACTTTAAAAATTGGACAAAGTGTTGTCAAGACATTCAGCCAGCAGCAAAGATATATCATTTTGACCCCTGACCCAAGCTTAATCCTCCTTGACTTGTAACAAAAAACCTACCATGAGTAATGCCAGTACTGAAGTCTGATTAGATTCTTTTGGCAAATTTTGTAGAGGTTCCAGGGCTTTTTTTAGCATATTTTACACTGGACTGGATAGGTCGTAGGTATACTATGGCTATCATGTCTGGAGGAGGAATCATTGTAATATTGGCACAAATCTACAATTGGCATGACATGGTTAGGAAGTCACTAGTGTTTTGTGCTCGTATGCTCACATCTGCAAGCTTTGTTACGCTCCAGATCTTTGCTGAGGAGGTAATTCCTTCTTTCTATTAGTAGCATCTCATGAACGAAATTTTCAATAATTTTCATTTCAGAATATCTAATGATTAGGATGTTTTCATAATAAAGTTACCTAAATGACTTTGTTTATTGCTGCAATAATAAATGACACTTATTTTGTTGGTATTATAGGTTTATCCTACCAACTTAAGAACAACAGGAGTTGGAGCTGCAGCGGTGTGGGGATGGATTGGAGGAATGGTATGGCCTGCGTTGGGAGATAAGCTGGGAGGTGGTCACAGAATACTCCCGATGTGCCTCTATGCTTTCAAGTTCATAATGTCCGGAATATGTGCTTTGTTGCTTCCAGTTGAAACACTAGGGAGGGAATTGGAAGACAATGATGATTCAGAATAACTTTCTTTTACATGTTAATTCCAGATTATGTTTGATCATTGACTTTAAATTTGATCACCGAACCTTAGTACGTAGTATTACATTTGATATTTGGAACTTGTGTTTAAATGTTTAATCCTTTCTATACATTGGTTTGACTTTCCATGAAAAGAGAATGAAGTGACTGTGTTTTGGTTTGCTGAGCTGAAATGAGTTTTTGTGTACTTTACCGACTTATTTCGAGAATTTAGATCATTCTTGTAATCATCACATAGTTTTAGTAAACTTGTTTAGCTGCATTACTCATGTATAAATAAAACAATAATTCAAAAATAGTGTTGCGGGTCAGCACGCCCCATTTTGACTTGTATAAAAAAATTAAACTTCGTTGATTTTGTACCAATTGATGCCATTTGGTAGTATCAGATCGTGTTTCTTCTGTGTTTTCACTCATTATTTTAAGATAAATGTTGATGGGATGTTTCATTTCCGAAAAACCTGAAAGCATTTTAAATCTGGGTTTTAGTTGGAGGGTTTGGGTTTGAATATCTAGGGTGCAAATCCCGACATGACACAAATACACATGAAAATAAGCGGGATAGTAATGCATTTAAAGGGCTCAGGTCGTAAATTCGGTTGACCAACCTAGCCTATATAATAAACATGTCATGTCTGGATTGAGTTGTGGATAAAGGGGTTACCCACCAACCTATTTGCGACCCAATTACAAGGCAAACAAAGCTCATAAACCCACCAACCCGTTTACAGCCTAGCTACTTAACCCGCCAACTATTTAGACAAACGGGTTATACAAGTCATAACAGGGTTAGTGGGTTTGTAATCGGGCTAGGTTTGATTCTGTTGACACAATTAGTTGCACAGGCAGTTCGGTTTATGACAACAGGGGTTTAAACCAAACTTTTCCTTTTAAGGACCGAGTGTAATTAAAATGGTCTTTTTGAGACCAGGCATTATGGTCACGTGTGGTTGAGTGGTACAAACCACCTGAGGATTTTTTTGTTTGTTTGTGAGAGTTTGTGGAATATATTGTAAGGTATGTTTGTATTAAATGAGTATTTTTATATGTTTAGTTAGGTGGTGACTACTACAACTCTAAAAGTGATGGTAAAGGTGACGTGTTAAAAAGCTGATGTGACACTAAGGTAAAGGTACCGATCAAGTGACTATCACACCCGGCCAGAGCTCAATTGTGGTTTTGGATGTTTCTCCTTATCTATATAGGGGTGTTTCTCCTTATCTATATAGGGGGTGCATTAGTTTAAATAAATTGCAATTCAATATAACCCAGCCATAAGTGTATTTTATTGGTTTGTCAAGGCTTAATAAAAAGTTATGTTGAACATATGCATTAATATATAACTAAAACAATTTGCAATGTCAAAATTCATAACCAGCTCGAATCTGAATTATCAAACTTTGCTATATTATTTTGTTACATGTTCATATTGATTTTTAGTTTCTTGGTTAGTCCTTAAAGGAATGTGAATTTGATGAATATGTTATTCCAAAAAAAGATGTAGATTGGTGGGAACACCTTGACCCGGGTGTCTTTTGGCATCAGTCATTGTTCACCTTACAAGGAATAGCTCCGACAACTCTCCTAGCATAGTGGGGCATCAACTGGAGTGAGCACGAGCCAAGACTTGGAACCCTGAGCTCTTATTCCACAAAGTCTCTCCAGTGTGCCCATATGTTTTGCGGAGGTGGGTACCTATATGAAGTGCCAAGGATGGGACTTGAAATTGAATCAATTGACTAAAGCACAAGTGCTCCAATCATTGGACTAATGCTCCAACCACATAGGCAGGCTATTTAAATAAGAATCATAAGAGTTTTGTTAATATGTGTCTTGACGTTATCTTTATGAGTTGTATTTTGAAAAAAATAAATAAATTAAGAAAATGAAAAGAAACATAAAATTTTATATCGGCGTGTGAGCAATGAAATATTTCAGTGATGAAAAATTATATGTTGTGTGTGGAATAAAGGTGTTTCGATATTAAGCGGGGGCTAAAATAGTCATATTATAATGTTAATGGTGAATTGAAATTAAGAGAATGAAAAGAAACATAAAAACTTATATCGGCGTGTGAGCAATGAAATATTTCAGTGATGAAAAATTATATGTTGTGTGTGGAATAAAGGTGTTTGGATATTAAGCGAGGGCTATGTTAATGGTGAATTGGATGGCATGGCGAAAATGAAAACGTTAGGGACTATTGGCGAAGGTTTTTAAAGATTAGGATTTATAAGTGAAACTTTTGCACAAGTTCAGAGACAATCATATAATTTACTCCAAATAAAATGGGTTGATTTTTACCGTTGTCCTATTTTCTCAAACTACCAAAGACTCAGAGTGAGATATTCTGGATCAAAGTGATAAAAATCATCGATAAACAATTACGTAAAATAATAAGGCTTGAAAAAAGAAAAATTTGCTTAACTTTAAGAATGCAATGGGCTTGAATACTAACTAGGCTGGTAAAAAGGGAACAAAAAGAACATCCAGGAAGCCAGGAAGGTCAGTTGAGCCAAAGCCCAATATGGCTATCTAGGGAAATAATAAGGCTTGACTTATTTATCTCATATGGTGTCATTGTGTGTGTTTACAGTTCTACCAAGATGCGTTAGACTTTTTCAGATTGGCGATAATGCCGATTAAGGAGTTCTTAAGAGCTAGAGTGAAAACAAAATAGGAAAGTACAAAATATACAAAATGGCTTGATCAACTAGAAGTTGTTTAAAAGTTTGCAACACAGAAATGAGTCACAAGTCTATCACATGAACCTAATAATAAACATGACAATGAGATGATTCGTATCACTAGTTCAATAAAAATGAAAATGAGAGAGAAAAATTTAAATTACGTGTCCAAGTGCATGAAACTTACTAATATGTATGCATCATTTCTCTTTGCAGCAATTATAGTTAAGATTGAGCAACAACCTGTATTCTAGTATGTGTTTTCCGCACTCGTAGCAAAATAAAGCTTCACAACTGAAACAACGTCGATAAATTTTGGTTAGCTTCCAGATATTGAGTCAAATGTATCGTTTAACAGTTTACGATATGAAGTGTGATTTCAAAAATTGGTCAATATAACAGACATACAAGTATTTCTAAAGTAGGAATATTTTTAGCAAAAATAAATAAGGGAGCGCAACCAAATTGGCTAATATTTTTTAGGTTACATATCAATTTGACCAAGGGAGCGCAACCAAAAGTTGAATATAGCGTTAAGAAAAGATTGAACATGATGATTATGTTAACATTTATTTTCCAAAAAAAAGGAAATTGTGGGAGACTCGCCAATGGGAGAGTAAATTACTTAGCACAGCATTTTGTAGGTATATGGAGACGGATCTAAACACCTGACCTTCATATTATCCTATGTGTCCTCACCATTGGCTACTATTGTAAGAACAATTTATCATTCATATTCAGTTTACTAAGCCTTTCACCAAAAAAATAGTTATTTTAAGCATGTTAGCCATTTAAAATTCACCTCTATCTTCATCGTATCACCACCACCAGATTCGACCACCGAACCTGCACCACCACCAAAGGATTTTCGGTGGTTCTATCACCGTTTTTGGAGACGCCAAGTCAACAATTAGCAGTAGATTAATGGTGTGTAAGTTTATGGCTAATCTAAGTGGTGCCACCACTAAATCTTCACCCGCCACTGTTCATTTTATGATTAATTAAAGGCGTTAAAACCTTACATTCATCTAATATTCATTTAATAAATACCCACCTGTAATCTTTAAAATTATTAGTTTGTTTTTTAAAATTATTTTGTAAGTCTATGAGTTTATCTTGATTCTTTGCTAATAAATTTGAGTAATTTATTTTATGTGTAATTTGTAATTTGTGTTTCTTGATTTTGTGTTTGTATTTGGACTTTTTGATCCTTAGAAAATGTTAACTAACAGACAATTGTATATACAAATTATATTTAAGAATTAAGAATTTATTCATGGCTGCAAAGAGTTGAGAATATGAGAAGATAAAAGTGCATAGGTGTGTTTGGAAATGTCAAGAAGCAATGACAACTAGTAGGCAATAGCTGGTTTCTGGGTGACATGATACACAAAAAAACCAAATTGGAAAGTTCGGAATACAAAAAAAAAAATAAAAAATAGAAGGCTACACAGCAAAAGAAAATGTGACAAGTCCACTACGTTTGCAAGTAATTATCCCTAAATATAATTTGGGTTAATTGGTTTTGCGGTTTGGTTTAGTTGTTAAAGTTTGTATATTGGATTAAACTTCAAATTTTATTCCTTTCTCAATGTTCATGTAAAAGAAACGCATATAGACATTTCATGTCAGATATATACACATTTAACAATCCAAATTCATAGATGCTATATCATCGTACACAGATGCAAAAACAATTCGATTTTCCATAAAAGTTACTGTAACTAGCAGCAACTAGGTCATACATATTTCCTGTGAAATTAGTTCGATCATACTCAATGTAACTCTTCCATACTTTTATCATAAAATACATGTAACATGTGTATACAACTAAAACAGACTAACATTTTTCAAAATTTTGATTGTGTCATGGTGTGTGATTGGTTGCTTGGTAAATAGAGCAATTAAGGAGAACAAACCTGCATCTAATGAAATTGGAACCACGAATAAGCTCGATACACTGGCCACACTTGGGACACCTCTTCCAGTTCCACCCATTCTGCTTGCAAACAACATCAAAATCGACGTTGTTTCCATCCCTCGTCTCTTCGCATGTATAGCCTTCGTGCCATGGAGCCACCTTACATTTATAACAAAACGATTTCAAGCAGGAAGGGCACACACATCTCATCACATCACCATCACCAAACTCATTCATAATCAATTCTCGTTGTTCGGGCAATAAACCCTATCAAACTCTAACGCTGTCGATTTACATAAAGCAACACACCATTTGTTGAATAACTGGTGAGAAATTTTGGTGCGGCATGATAAGGGTTCAAGAGAGTGATTGCAAGAGTTATGAGGGCATTTGATGTTTGAGAAGTTTGCTTCGAGCTTTACACGAATGTATTTGATCATACAAGCCGTGCAAAACTGGTGGACACATCGGTTGCCATTAACAAATTTTTTGTTCGGTAATGATACGGATTCATAGCAGATTTCGCATGTAAATGTATCATCATCATCTTGGTTAGGGTTTTCTTGGGGCACGTTTCTAAGTAGATCCCCCATCGAATGAAAATAAAATAACTGCTGTGTAAGTTTTTTGATTGAGACTTAAGAGTTTGGGAAATTTGCATATATCTATATCTATACTATATAAAATGGAAAAATGGTCAAAGTGGAAAAAGTGAAAAATGTTGAAAGTTGAATGTTGAAAACATAGTCAATGGAGAGAGAAATAAATAATATAATTAATACTCTTATTAAAACACCCATTACTTAAAAGTACAATAATTTATTCACATTGTACACCCAATTAAAAGCATCTACCAAATTAAAACAACCAATTGAAACCGATCTTTGGGTTGACCCGTTGAAACCGATACCGGGTTGAACTGTTGAAACCGATACCGGGTTGACCCGGGACGCTTCAAACCCGTGGTGACCCGGTTTAATTTGACATTTTTCGACCAACCTATCTGTTTGACTCGGTTTAAATCGTCCTGTTTTTTATCGGAACGGTTCAACCAGTTGAACCACTGAAATCGGGTTTCAATTTTGACAAAATTATATGAGAAATGATGAAGTAGTTGTGGAACCCGTGACAATTTTTTTGAAAGGAGAGCCAAGTAATTGTAGTTTTTGGTTTATTTTGCTTTGACACATGTAATTTGTCATTTGTATAATGTTATTTTAAAAATGTTGCTCTTGCACCATTTAAGGGACTAGCATATATGAATCGTCGTTTAAAGGTTAATATATATTGTATAGCCCTTTGTCCAGTGTATCAATAATGTTATGTAAGTTTATTAAAATCACAAAATAAATTGTATTATTATCTTTAGCGATAATTATTTGTACATCAAACAAATAGCTTTGAACAATGCATAAATATCTATACAAATTGATAGTACAAAATAATCTTATATGGTGATATCCAATTTGCAAAGTTACAATTTTAAAAGCCACACACCAAATGATAAACGTTACACATGTAAAAAAATAGTTATCACCGCCTAAATTACTGACAAAACAAGAAGCGTCACACATGTTGGCTATACCTCTAAACTACAATATAATATTGTCAACTACATAATACCATTGCTTTTTGTAATGCTTGAATCTATTATTACTAAAAATTTTAATAACTTAAAACAATCCTATTAGAAAATATACTCACACATTTAGATCGACTCCACATAATTTTTTTAAAAACTATATATTTATGCTGCTATGCAACCACGCATCAGAATTGTAGTTATTCGAAAACGATTCTCTAATGCTACAAATACAGTTTGTTGAAAGAAACTTATGGGTCATCGGAACTTTGCAGAAAACTAGACATCGCTGCCGCTAGGCGCGGGTACTCGTCTAGTACCCACTAAGTATATTTACATATTTTCTCATAATACAAGTTTTTAATTCACAACGTACAATGATGTTTAAGCATATTTTGGATATATATGCAAGTTTTAATGGGTATATATGTAATTGCCCCGAAGAGTTTTGTTAACCAATTTTAATTATTCGGATAATAAGTAAAGATTTTGTATTGATAAGCAAGTCATTAACTCATAGCTGTCAAGATCGCGAGTTTACACGTAAGATCGTACGATCTTACGTGCCCACCAGTCAAAATCGTGTAGGATCGTGGTAGGATCGCATCAGAGGTAGGATCGTAAGTAAGATCGTAGGATCGCACGTAGGATCGTAAGATCGACACGCGATCCGAGTTCACTTTTTTTTTTAATATTTTAAGTCCATCTCACTTGCTTAGGCAAAAAAAATACATATGTTTTACTAATGTCTAATAAGTAAACCATTATTGTCTCATTTTCTAAATAGATTATAGTTTATACATAGTTTTTTACTTTTCTAAATAGATTATAGTCTAAAAGTGTTCAAAAGTTTAATTTATTTACTTCACTGTGATTAAACTAATCAAATGGTATGTTTTGAAATTCCACTTATGAAACGTTTGTTTTCTTGAAATCATGTAGATGGCTAGTATGTTTTGAAAAATTTAGGACTTATGTTATGTAATATTATTTCCACTAAAGCGTTAATGTAACGATGGAAACTTTACTTTTTTGTGTTTTACTATTACTTTGGTGTTTGAAATTTGAACTTTGTCATTTTCAAGAGGATATTATATAAATTTACCTTTGATGTTGAGTAGAAATGTAAAAGTCGACTTGGATATCATTTGTTTACAAAATATGACTAATTGGTAGGATCGTAGGATCGCGATCCGATCCTACGATCTCGATCTTGCAAAGACAAAAACGATCCTGCGCGGGATCGCGATCTTGACAGCCTTGCATTAACTAGTATAATTTTAAAAAACTCTTTATTTTCATCAACACCAATATCAAAAGCCAAAGAATCAAGTTTTCTCTCTCACTATGGGCGATTCCAACCACCATTCTCCCATCTAATCCCGGCCTAAATCAACCCTCCTAACCGCCTCTCTACTAAAATACGATCTCTGATTTGTGTTCTTGGTATGCAATTGGTTATAGCGTTTTGTTTTTTTGAGGTGGTGTGTTGCGTTTATCTGCCAAAACCCTTATTATACTTTAACTTGTACCATCGTTTTTTTTAGGGTTTTGGATCTTCACATATTTGATCGTAGTGATTTAATGTTCATGTCGATTTATTAATCAATTTTGATTATATATAACGATCTGATGGTTTCTCTAAGTCGGTTTGATATTCATTATAAACTTTGTCGATTTAGGGATTGGGATGGTTTTCTTTAAGTCGGTTTGATTATCCCTTTAAAACTTAGAGATTGGGGTATGTTTATGATGCTTTAAAGTTATAACAGAGTTTTTTTTTAGGATTCTGTTTACGATTCGTATTGAGGGTAAACCCTTTCTAGGGTTTTGTTCATGCTGATGCTGTATGTTGGTTATGGTTCGTACCTGCTGGAGGTTCTTGTTCGATTATTGGAAGTGGGTTGAGAGAGTGTAAGTTTTTATTGCGTTTATGGCAGTTGGATCCCTAATTCTATGAAACCCTTAGGGTTTGTTATTTTTAATCTGCTATTACGATTGGTTTGCATGTTAGGGTGTTTACACCCTATATCACTGGTTTGATTCGTACTACATGAAGACCTGATTGATGTTGTGCACTGCTTTATTTCCTGTCTGGTGCGGTGTGCGAAGGACTTGGATGTTAGGGTCCGTTGCACCTATGTTCGAAAGTACACTTAATGCTATGGCTTGGGGCATCATTGTGATTAATGATTCATTCTTTTTGGCTTCGAACTGGTATGTTTGTGTACGTATTGAATGGTTATGGGTAGTTAGCAGTTGATAACCCTGTGTTGCATCGAATGGGTTGAATACATTTGGTTTATTTTGATTTGCGACATGTTTTAAGGGTTTAGCAGCTGCTATGTGCTTCCTCAATGATCACATGCGTGAAGGGCTGGTGTGCATGATGGTATCTATTCCAATTTTTGTGTGATCATGTGAGATTTATGTTTTAAATGGAAGTTAAGTTTTTGGGGGCTCTTGTTCAAAACCCCATTCACACGTTATGCTGGAAGGTTGGGTCGATTGACCATGTTTATCCTTCAAAGTCGATTTTGCTACGGAAGTCACTCTTATTAGGTTATTAGATTATGCATTTTGCATAATACTAATAGAAGAAGCAATTGGTTGAAGCTGGAAGTTTGAATTACTACGACGATTTGAAGATTCAAGGATTTGTCTACTTGATTTGCATTTTATTTTTATATATAGTCGTTGTAGTTTATGTTCAATGTTTGTTATAAGCGTGGTGATGCAGGTTTTACTGACCAGGTCTTAATATTTATAGTGTCTCGCTATACCTATGGTCTACCCTAATGCACTAACGGGCAGTGTACCCGGTCGTGTGTAGTGTAGTATTCGGTAAAACCGAGGTCGTCCCAAGAGCTACGTGGATTGGAAATTAACTTAAGTCTATGTCATGAGATTAATTGCTTTTAAGATTGAAATAATAAAACTAACTAATAAAACAAGGAAATTAAAGAAAGCAGATAAAGGCAAGAGTTGTAATCAATGAAGAAGAGTGGTGCTAACCTAGTTAATCCTCCTAGCTAGTTATGTCTACGTCTACTTACTTCCAATTACTTCAGGTGGGGTCAAATTCGAGAGGACACCATTTGGTCAATTCGCCTAACCTATCGGCAAAGATGCCACCACAGGAGAAATCAAGCGTCATAAGTCCTGTTGTTCCTGGTCCCCTAAGCCGAGTCATTAAGTACCGCTACATGCTAGATTTATAATAGTGAGTGCCCGGCCGTTAGGAACTTAGACACTCACCCCCTAATTCTTAAGTTCATCCAAACTGTGAAAAACTAGAAGGGGGGGGGGGGGGGTTGAATAGTTTTGCCGATTTTACGTTAGTTTCAAAAACTTTTAGATTCGTTAATATGTGAGATCTTATGGATGTAAAGAAAGTATAGATCTAATGATAAAGCAAGTAAATAAAGTAAAGCGAAGGGAAAGAAAAGACACAACCGATGTATAGTGGTTCGGCTACAAGGACACATTCCTTGCCCTACTCCACTCCCCGAGTCACCTACTCGAGAGTTCAAGCACTATGTCAACAAACTCCTTCACTTGGCGGAGAAGCCTTCACAACGATGCTTACACTTTTTCCGGTACAAAGCTAAATACAGAGTCCGTAGTACGGTGGACTAAACCAACACGACTATTACACAACAAGTATGTGAAATATCAAATACAAGATCTTCGCTAAAGAAATCTTGCGGAGTGACAAATCAATCAAGGACCCCTTGCTTGGATGACTTGTAGAATGCTCGTGATCTCGCCTTAGAGAAGGACCTATATGAGGATCACAAATAGAAAGAAAGAAGAACAACTCTCTAGATCAAGTGATTTATATGTTAGAAGAGAATCAGAGTGTATGAGAGATTTAGTAAGAAGAGGGGTAAGTTAGAATGAAGAAATGGCTCTCTATTTATAGACAAAAATCTTCACTGTTCCCCGGATCCCACGGATCCCTTCCAATTGGGATCCGTCTAGTGTAATCCTAGGGATCCGTGGAACGCTCCTCTTTGCCCATGGGTTTTTTGGTTATGGGTTATGGGTTATGGGTTGGTCCATGGGTTTTCTTTAGATTCAATGTATCTAAGTATACATTGTATCTAGCCAACTTAGGTATGGGTTAAGATCCATGGGTTATGGTTTTACCCATCCTAATAAACTATTACAACAAATGCTTAATTACTACATTTTTGTATTTAAATGGCTATATGTAAATGCTTTACAAAAATAACATGTATCCTTATAATTATACTTAAGATAACATTATATTTGTTATCAACAAAACATAAAGAGATCGCAAAATATTAATAAACGTTTTTACGGTTTATTTGTATTAACAATCTCCCCATTTTTGTTGATGACAAAACATAATGTTATGATGAGTAAAACTTAAGAATAGATGTAAGTTTTGAAAGCCTTAAGTTTTACTTCTTCTCCCCTTTTTGTCGAAACAAAAAGTTAACCCTTGGAAGAAATAAACATAAAAGTGTGGAAAAAAATAGTCCACGTCGCTAACTCCCCATTGACGGTAGCTCCCCCTTGTTTGGGGCGTCAAGTGAAGAAAAATAAAAATCCTACAAAAGAAAGGTTAGTAACATGCTTAAATAATCTTGTGATTGCCAAGAATCAAGATTGGGAGCCAAGGTATGTAAACAAGGCCTTGTAATAAAACAACAAAGTGTAGTGGTTTTATGCCACCTACAAGCATGTAAAAAATAAGAACAAGACTTGTTCTTGAAAATGACTTCAAAAGAAAAAGTACTAAAATAGAAAATAGTAGTAATGATTCCTTCCATGCTTGCATAAGGTTATGGATGGAGGTTTTGATGAGTGATGGTATTGATGCGATCAAGGATGAGGTTGAGTATGAAACGCATTTCTTCCCTAACTTCTATTGCTATTTCCCTAGTGGATTGGCAATGTTCACAATGTAAATGATGTGGGTAATGAGTGCGGAAGTTTTCCGGGTTGTTTTGATTTGAGTTATGCAGAAAATGTGGTGGAAAAATAGGAAAATATGGATCAACATCCGGAATGTTTGTAAATGGTGGTGGAAAAGAACCTAGATGTTCTTGTAATGTGATGGGAGCTAATGGTGGTGATGTTTCAAGATCTTGAAAAATAGTATTTGGAGATGTGGGGGGTGTTGAAAAGACTATTTCTTTTTGTTTAGGTTGTTTAGATCTTGTTGGAGTCTTAAGGAGTTCCAAAAGAGTGACTTTAGGTGGTGATGAAGTTGGTGTACTTGTTGGTGATGAGGGAGGTGCTATAATGGAAGCATCTTGTGGTGAGTTATTTGTTGAGGATGAACCATTTGAGGTTGGTTTTGCTAAACAAAAAGATCGGATACTAATCCGTGCGGATATCCTAGAGTTTGATTGTGGTATTTTGGATGGTGGTAGCACAAAGGTTTGGGTATCATGAAGATGATTGTTTGTACTAGGTGATTCATCTAAAGGGTTTTTGGATGACATGGTGTATTGTGGTTATGAGGATGAGATGGATTATGCAAGCATTTTGGGAGTTTTATATATAGAAAAACAAAGAATTGTAATGAATGCTTGACCCAAAATGTGGATTAAAATCTAATGATTAGATATGAATTCAAGGCATGTGATCATGAGAACACAAGCATTAAAGAGTATACTCCCAAAAATGAAAAAATATAAGGTAAAAATAGCTTCTGTTTCACGGATCCTTCCCTTGAGGGATCCGGCCCAATCGATGAAGGGGATCTAGTGGTGATCAGCAGGCACAAAATTTTCCTTTTTGGAAACATTTTTGCCTAGTGTGTGCCTATATGTAAACTATTTGGAGTTGCGGTTTTCTCGACCTCTAAAAAGAAAAGGAAAATAAACTAGAGGTAAAAAAAATCCTATTGAGATAACCCGGAAACACATATTTAGTACATAAGTACGTAATATTATGTTATCAATGCTCCTAATTCATTTTTGCTTAAATGAATGTACCCGAAAACACATATGAGTTATGTGTCCCTTTTAGCATTCAAAAGACATGAGATGCAATGAAAACGGGTTTTTACTTTGTATTAATAATGAAAAGCGATTTGTCCTAGACGTGAGAAACTTCTTTTGTGAAATTGATACGGGAAGGTATCATCCTTTTAGAAAATATTTTGAAAAGAGGTTTTCTTTGAAAATGTGTATGTGTTTGAAAAAAAAATAAGAAAGCTATAAGTGGAAAAGTTATCTTGGGTTTTGAAAATTCCCGTATTGTTTGTGAGTTGTGCGTGAAATAGAGATCCTAGACTCAGAAAGAAGAAGGCTAGTGTTTACATACCTTGTAGAGTCAAATAAGTTACGACGTTTGTTCCATTAGACCAAGACGAAGTAGGTTGAATTGTTCCCGCTTCAACGGTTTGGTGAGGACGTCGGCTATGTTGTCTTCGGATGCTACCTTCTCAATAGAGATGTTCCCCTTTTGAACATTGTCTCTTAAGAAGTGATGACGAATCTCTATATACTTTGTGCGAGAATGCAATACCGGATTCTTGCTTAAGTCGATTGCACCTTTGTTTTCACATAGGATGGCTATGTCGCTTAGATGAATGTCGTAGTCGACTAACGCTTGTTTCATCCATAGTGCTTGTTGGCATGCTTTGCCGGCGGAGACGCATTCGGCTTCGGTTGTTGATATTGCAAGTGCCGTTTGTTTCTTAGAAAACCAAGATGTTAAACAACATCCCATGAAAGTACATACCCCACTTGTACTTTTTCTATCAACGTAATCACCGCATGGTCGAATCTGCATATACAATTATTTCTACTCCCGTGCCCTTAGGATACCATAATCCTAATTGTGTTGTACCCTTAATATATCTAAATATCCTTTTACGGCTTCTAGGTGTGATGTTTTAGGGTCTTCTTGAAACCTAGCACATAAGCAAACACTAAACATGATATCCGGCCTACTTGCGTGAGGTAGAGAAGACTACCTATCATGCCACGATATTTAGTATTATCTACGGTTCGCGTCTTCATCTTTTGTTGGTGTCGGATGACATTGGAGTCCTAATTGGTTTTGACTCTTCTAGACCGAATTTCTTTAACATCTCCTTGATGTATTTAGATTGATTGAAGAAGATACCATCTTCTACTTGTTTTATTTGTAGACCAAGAAAGAAACTAAGTTCTCCCATCATACTCATCTCGAACTCGTCATGCATGATCTTAGAGAAATCATCACATATGTCTTGACAAGTGGATCCGAATATAATATCATCTACATATATTTGTACTATGATTATATGTGACTCTTTTTTCTTAGTAAAAAGTGTGTTGTCAACTAACCCCATGGTATAGTTGTGTTTAACTAGAAATGACTTGAGTCTATCATACCAAGCTTTTGGAGCTTGTTTAAGACCGTAAAGGGTTTTCTTTAATTTATACACATGTTTGGGTTTTTCAAAATCAATGAAGCCAGGAGGTTGAGTGTAACACCCCCAAAATCACAATGTGACAGCGGAAGACTATTTGGGGTATTACTTAGAGGATAATAGTCATGAGTTATAGAAAACGACTCTAAAGAGACGTTTTTAATAAAAAGTTGTTACCATTTCATAAAACTCAGTGTTTTGGGAACACAAAAGGAAATACCACATGTTTTGAAATTACATAAAAGATAGTTTAAAGGTTTACGAAATGATAACTTTAATTGAAAACAACACCACTTCAAGCGTCCCATGACGCCCACTCCACGCCTTCATGATATTCTAATTAGTACCTGAGATGAACATGCTTAAAAAGATCAACAAAAGTTGAGTGATATTCATAGGTTTAAATAAATGGTTGAACACAAGTAAGAGATGATAATTGCTTTGAATACAATCACCATGGAAAACATAGATTATTATTATGCACTAAGCTCATGACACCAAACTAACTGCATACACCTAATTACAGGTGTAAGTGATAATATTGCCCTTAGATGGAATTGCCAATTCCATAGTTAACAAATATAGTGCGGTTATTTCGATACTTAGAAGTGGTCGTTAATTCCCATTGTACTATCCACAATATTCGCGTTCACTCGCAAGTGATTAATGGTTCATGATGTAAGGGACTTATGGCAAGCAACTTAGGCTATAATAATAATGATCGAGGCAAATACTGCTTTAAGAAAAGACTTGTGTTCTAGTTTATAGCATGCATCTCTCTCGCGGGGTTTGAAAGAAATAAGTAAAGGCGAGGCTATGAACTCACCTTAGCAAAGTAGTATCCGAGTAGTAAAACAGTCAAGTAAATGATGCACCGAGAATCATCGCGCGACCTATAATTTGTATACCAATACTTTAATTAATACCTTTGTATTTTGACTTGATAACATTTATATACACCAAAAGTTTAAGTTATTTATGTGTATTGTTTATTATCGAACATGATTAACTTTGGCTCATGGAAGTGCTTAGAGACACACAAAAGTATTAAAACGAGTGAGTGGAGTGGGTTTGTGTGAATAGGAAGATGATGTACGGAAAATATCATTAATAGGTAGTAACGTATTTAGGTTATAAAGACGTCGTTTAAAATATATATATAAGGAAAGTAATAGTTTTATTATAATGGTAAAAGTAAAATAAATTTCCGTTTTATATGTTATAGTTGTCTTTAAAAAATATATACGACTCGTTTATATGTCTAAAATGTATTTGGTGACGAGGTGTAAGAAATTATTATTGTTCTGAAATAAATTTCTTTTAATATAAATTATGAGTTAATGGTATTTCGTTAGTCGTTTATATCATATGCTTATAAAATGAGACATCGTGAAGATAATATTGGAAGAAATTTTGTCAAGCCGGTAGAGCGAGCTAGTTGTGAGAGCGAGGAAAGGACCGAAAGGACAAGTAATCATAGCGTGTTTAAAATGACGATTTTTGTTATACTTAACGTTATGCAATTTTTATTTGTTTGATCCTAACTTTGTAGACTCTTATGTTAAAAAGAAATGAAATCATATACATATTTGTTTTTGTGAAATTAGTACATGTGTGCATATATTAAGTGGCTTAAGTCCAAGGCTCTTGACATGGATTTAGGCCCAAGAAAGAGATCAACCATGTTGTGGCTCGTGGCCCGGTGAGGCCAAAACCAAGCACCATATAAGTTTTTAAGCGAGGTTCTTTTTTGTATTCCATTGAGGACAAAGGGAGGATAGTCAAGTGAAACAAAGGAGCACATCGTGGGTTTGACGACATAACATAAACAAAAGGTGTTATACCTAGACTTGTATAATCGGCGGTAACATGTTCGCATACAAGATACACAACTCGTGAGTCAAGAACTCACACCAGATTGTGGGTTTCGTGGTATTGGTTCGGCCGAATCAAACGTAGCTCATAAGTGAAAAGAAAGGGAAGTACATGCCTTTGAGAAAGTTTGACGTTAGAAGATGTATAGTCGGATAAAGACAGGTAGGAGGAGAAGGAAAATGCCCTTCGAGTGGCTGCGTTACAGCAGCTAGACACCCCTTTGGGTGGCTGCGTTGCAGCAGCTAGACACCCCTGGGTGGGCTGCGTGGCAGCAATACACACCCTTTGGGTGGTCGCACATAGGTGGAAATGAATGCCCTTTTGTTGGGCTGAAAATGAGCCAAAATGAACACCCCTATTTTGCGTCGTTCTTTGAACCGGAAGAACAACCAAGCGCACCCAAATGGGTCTTCGAAAATCAGCGAAGCGCACCCTTTTGGTGCACCAAACGTACCCATTTTTTGCACAAACGCACCTTTTTGGTGGTGAAAGATCAGGTTTAAAACACCACCTTAACAGGGTTTCATCACAGCCAAACAAAACACGAATAAACCACGGGGACAAGCAAGGAGTAGGTTGAATACGCCAACAATTTGATGGGGAAAAACGAGTCGATTCAAGACTTCTAGCGAGCTAAAGAATTAAGCCGAAAGGATGAGTTATTACAAGCACTAGGTATTATCTTTTTAAGTTCTTATCACACAACAACTGAAACGACTAGAAATCAACATATGAGTTGGAACAAAGTCGAGACCAAGCAAGTTAGCACGTAAGCCAAAATTCAGTCGAACTAAATAGACCTTTAGCTAGCGAACCTAAGCCGAAACACTTAATCTTGATTCTATGTGTTCGACTACATGTTTCAATCTTTCAAGGTTTTTAAAATCTGTGATTTAGACGGTTCTTTTTGTGTGACAGTCTCGACCAAACAACCACATAAGCCAAGTTTTAATAACTTATACACATTCAATTCTTTAACCGATTCTTATCACAATATATTAACAACACTAATTTAATTTCAACCAATTCGTACCAATTTGGTGATAACTAACAGAATGTATATTTGATCAAACCATCAAAATAAATAAATATAACTATATTATTCAAGAAGAGATTTCAATAAAAATTCTTACAACAAAAGGGAAGTGGTGTAGCAAGATGATATCAAAGGAAGTAAAAACTCAAGCAAAGATACTCATGGTTTCCAAAGAACTCGATCAATCTTACTTTAGTTTGTGTGATGGTAGAATGAGTAAGTGTGAGGTGAGCTCTTGAGACCCATGGTTTAAGTAGAGGTAAAAGAGGAAGTCCTTGCCTTGACCATCGAAGGTGGGGATGGATTAGAGTCTCTTTTGGGTGGTATCATTAGCCTTCACATGGCTCTTCCTCTGTCTTCGTCTTCAGTGGTGGTCTAAGGAGGACAAAGAGTCCTTGGTTTTGTCGATTCCTTCATGGGATGAGCCAAGAATGGTTTTCAAAATTGGTTTAAGGTTAACTTTGATGTAAGGAAAAGGAGTTTGAATAGTTAGCTATTTTTGGAGGGGAACATGGCAGCGTGTGCAGGGGAGAAGAGGAGAGGCGAAAATGGAGGAAGGGTGGTAGCAGGTTTTTCAGAGGTTAGAGAGAAGAAAGGGGAGGTGGGGCATTGGGTTTGAGGGGATAAGGGTAGGTTTGTTTTATTTTTATGTTTTTATTATTAGATAGGTATAACTTTATTAGTATTTTGTGTATTGTTTTGGTATTAGATGTATTTTGGTACTCCGTTGTTAATTCGTAAATGTATAACTTTAACGGAACAATTATGTTACTCATATTTCCGGACACGTCATAAATAAACTGTCATGATGACGAAACTTTAGATTTTTATTAGTTCGCTTTTATTTTCTCGCGTTTTATTTTATTTTATTTTATTTTATTTTTTGGTACACGTGCGGACTCATAAGACAAGAAAATCTTTCTTGTGAGACTGATTTATAAATCAGTAAAGATTAGGCATAATTAAGTAAGACTACTCGGATAGGCATAAATTTTTATGCAAGAAAATGAAATGTACATGCTAAAATGCTCAATTTAGATCAAATAAATTTTTGATAAACAGTCTAGTTCATAAATATGAAGATTTAAAATAGTGAAATTTTCCAGGTGGCTACAGTACCTACCCCTTAAGAGGATTCCGTCCCGGAATTCTAGTTTACGGTGGTTGTCGGAGTTGGATTTGTGAACAGATGTGGGTACTTAAATGGTGTCTTGGCGCTCCACGTGTACTCCGGTCCCTCTTTGAGTTCCATCTAACCTTGACGTTAGGGATGCGACTTTGCTTAAGTCGCTTGACTTCCCTATCCATGATTTCATTTGGTTCTTCGACAAAGTTGAGCTTGTCATCGAGCTTAATCTCTTTTAGTGAAACAACAAGAGATTCATCCGACAAGCATTTCTTCAGATTTGAGACGTGAAAGGTAAGGTGCACTCTACTAAGTTCTTCCGGGAGGTCAAGTTTGTAAGCAAGGGCGATTCTTTGAGGATCTTGAAAGGGCCAATGTATCGAGGATGTAGCTTTCCTCGTTTTCTGAATCGAACCTTTCCTTTCCAAGGTGATACTTTCAACATAACTCGATCACCAACTTGAAATTCCATGGGCTTCCTTCTAACATCGGTGTAACTCTTTTGTCGATCTCTAGCAGCGAAGTCGTTGGCAATTTGCACAATCTTCTCGGTTGTTTCTTGGACAAGTTCAGGTCCAGTGAGTTGGGAATCTCCAACTTCAGCCCAACAGACGGGTGATCGACACTTTCGACCATAAAGTGCCTCGAATGGAGCTGCCTTGATGCTCGCGTGATAACTATTGTTGTAGGAGAATTCGGCCAAAGGTAAGTGTTTATCCCAACCTTTTCCAAAGTCTATCACGCATGCTCGAAGCATGTCTTCCAAGGTTTGGATAGTCCTTTCGCTTTGGCCATCGGTTTGAGGATGATATGCGGTACTCATATCCAAACGAGTGCCTAAAGCCTTTTGAAGAGATTTCCAGAAGTGTGAAGTAAAACGACCGTCACGATCAGAAATGATGGAAATTGGTACTCCATGACGGGATACAATTTCCTTTAGGTATAGTTGAGCAAGGGTTTCCATTTCATCATTTTCTTTGATGGGTAGGAAATGAGCGGATTTGGTAAGACGATCAATGATAACCCAAATAGTGTTGTAACAATAGCGATCTTTGGTAGTTTGGTTATGAAGTCCATGGTGATTCTCTCCCACTTCCAAACTGGGAGTTCAGGTTGTGTTAACAATCCGGAAGGTTTTTAACATTCGGCTTTGACTCTAGAATAGGTGAGACATTTCCCAACGTACGTTGCAATTTCAGCTTTCATGTTTGGCCACCAATAAAGCTTCTTGAGATCTTGGTACATTTTGTCAGATCTCGGGTGAATGGAATATTTAGATTTGTGAGACTCATGCATGATGAATTCCCGTACTCCTCCATATAGTGGTATCCAACTTCTATTGCCGAAACATAAGGTTCCATCCGATCTTTGCACAAAACCGTTCTCGTTTTCCGGCATTCCATAGATTCTCGTTGGGTTTTTAGGTTTGAGCTTGGCTTGAGCTTCAAGGATTTTTGATGGAAAGGGTGACTTAATTGTCATTCCCAAGGATCTTACTCGAAGAGGTTTAGGTCGATCCTTTTGACTAAGAGCATCAGCCACGACATTTGCTTTTCCCGGGTGATAACGGATTTCACAGTCGTAATCACTAAGCAATTCTAGCCATCGGCGTTGTCGCATGTTTAACTCCTTTTGATCGAGAATGTGTTGGAGACTCTTATGGTCGGTAAACACCGTACACTTGGTTCCATATAGGTAATGTCTCCATATTTTGAGAGCGAAAACCAAGGCTCCCAATTCCAAGTCATGGGTAGTGTAGTTCTTCTCATGAGTTTTGAGTTGTCATGAAGCATAAGCAATCACCTTGTTTCTTTGCATCAATACCGCACCTAACCCTAGGTGTGATGCATCGCAGTAGACCACAAAATCTTCCACTCCATCGGATAAGGCTAAGATAGGGGCTTCACAAAGCTTTTGTTTCAAGAGTTGAAAGGCTAACTCTTGTTTCTCACCCATCCAAATTCTTCTTTTTCGGGTCAGCTCAGTTAGAGGTTTAGCGATTTTCGAAAATCCTTCGATAAATCTTCGATAATAACCCGCAAGACCCAAGAATTGACGTATCTCGGTAGGGGTAGTGGGGATGACCAATCTTTGGCAGCCGATTTTTGAAGGATCAACATGAACACCATTACTATCTATCCGCATGACCAAGGAATTGAACTTTTTGAATCGAAGTCGCTTGGAAAACTTAGCATACATTTCTTCTTTCTTGAGTAGCTCTAGAATGGCTTTCAAGTGTTCCGCATGCTCTTCCTTGTTGCGGGAATAGATGAGAATTTCGTCAATGAACACAATCACAAATTTGTCCAAGTAGGGTTTACACACTCGGTTCATCAGTCCATAAATACCGGCGGTGCATTTGTCAAACCAAATGGCATCACTTGGAACTCGTAGTGGCGTATCGTGTTCGGAAGCGGTTTTGAAATATCCTCCTCTCTAACTCTTAGTTGATGGTACCCGGATCTCGAGATCAATCTTTGAGTAGGCTTGACCCTGCAGTTGGTCAAACAGATCATCAATCCTAGGCAATGGATAGCGATTTTTCACAGTTAGTTTTCAACTCGTAATCAATACACATAATAAGATCCGTCCTTCTTCTTGACAAATAAGTGGATCCCCAGGCGAAGAACTCGGTCGAATGAATCCTTTTTCGGACGCTTCTTGAAGTTGGTCGACAATTCTTGTAGTTGGAAGGTGCCAATCTATAGGGTGCTCATGCCACGGGTGCCGCTCGACTAGCTCGATTTGGAATTCTACTTGCGACTTGGAGGAAGGCGGGCAAGTCTTCGAAATACTTCGGAAAAGTCTCTAGCCACGGGACGCTTTGTTGTTTCTCATCCGCTTTCTCCTTCCGATTACTTGTGCTAGAAAAATGTGGCATCCTTTTCTATGTACTTTGCGGTTTTAACGCCGCGAGATGATGTTTAATCGGGTCTTACTACGATTACCTTGAATGATTAGAGTTTCGCCATCGAGAGGAATGTGAACGAATTTCTCGTCACAGATGATTCTGGCACGATTCTTGGATAGCCAATCCATGCCAATGACAGCATCGAAGCTACCAAGTTGAATAGGCATAAGGTCTATATCGAACGGGTGATTTGATAAGGATAGGTTGCAACCTCGAAGGATAGTGTTAGTTCCTACTATTTTTCCATCGGCTAGCTCTACTTCATAAGTGGTATCTAGGCGTTGGGGTGATTTTTAACAAAGGTGCAAACTTAGAAGACATAAAGCTTTTGTGCGTCGAATCAAATAACACTTTAGCTAAATGATGGTTGAGTGAAAACGCGTTGCAACGACGTCCGGTTTCTCTTGTGCATCTCCATCTCCTAGCACATAAGCTCTTGCTCTAGCAGGGTTGTTGTTGTTATTGTTGTTGTTGTTCCCGTCATGCTTTGGGCATCTACTGACATGTCCAACATCTCCAAAGCAAGTTATCCCAATGGGTTGAAGGTTACTTCGATGCTTGAGGGCTTCGGCAATCCTTGTGGGTATGGCCCACCTTGTTACACTTTCCACACTTAATGGTACAAGCGTCCCACTGATGATGCGGGTTGCATCGAGTGCACAAAGGGTGTGGTCGGCATAGCCTCTTGGGTAGCGGCATAAGCCCGCACAACTTCTTGCCTACGGTTTTGTTGATTGTGGTGATTGTTTCGGTTTTGGTGGTATGAGTTGGGATTTTTGTTGCGGTGTTGATTGTGATTGTTGCGGCCTTGGTTGTTGTTGTTACGGTTATTGTTGTGATGGAAAGAGTTGTTTGAAGTGTTGCCTCGACGGTCATCAAATTTCCTTTTGTTGTCGTTATTGCCTTGCACGGATCCATGTTTCAGGACTTGATCTATGAGTTGGTAGGAAATTGTGATCACTTCTTCCACGGTCTTAGGGCTTTGATCACGATAACATTGCCCTCAATGCTTCGTTAATCCCCATGAGGTTTTCCAGCAATTTGATATTATCAGAAACCATGGATGGCCATAGGGCTTTTAATTCTTGGAAGCACTTGAAGTAGGTTTTGAGATCATTGCCCTTAGTAGTTAGATGATAGAACTCATCTTCCGGTTTCTTGATCTCGGTCCTGGGCGGTATTGCTTCATCATCAATTGCTTGATTCAGTCAAGTGGTTTTGTAGGCTTCCTCCATGCCAATAGGTTGAGCATGAGCCTTCCACCAAGACAATGCATCTTCTAGCGAGTACCAAGCAAATTTTCCGCAATCTTCCGAGCAATCACTTAGAAGAAACACGCTTTGAATCTTTCGAACCAATGGATAAGGCCAACAACGGTTCCTTTGAAGAGTAGGTTTGCAATTCATGAACTTCTTATATCCATTTGCGATTCACCACGCTTTCATTCGGTTGGCTTGATTTGGGGATTCGTTTGTTCGAACCTCGGCGGGTCTTGCGACAAGCGGCAAATCTCATTAGTAACTAGCCTCCGAATTGCTTCGGGTCATCTCGAGTTGGAGTAGGGTAGAGGTAGCTCTTGTTCTTGCCATTTTTCTAAGGATATACACTGATTTCGAATCATTCAACATAATTGTGAATTATTATAAAAATGGTTTCATAATAGTCAAGATCATCACATTATATCAATAGAGTATAATCATCATAAGAAAGAATCACAATATGTTAGAACCACACAATATATATAAATGATCACTTGATTCACACAAACGATAAATAAGAAAGATCACCATACATAAGAACATAAGGAAACAACCATAAGGTCATAGGTCTATCATCCATACATAGTGATACGATAACCATACAATGTTACACCAATAGCTTGTTCGATAGTTTAACAAAACATGCGATACAAGGCCTTTATTAGTGCCACAAGCGGCAGGCTAAAGTACTAGAAAACTAAGTAGGTGAATCACCGATCTAGAGGCTGTCGGGTGTGCCCCTCACTTTCGGCCAGTCACGGAATAGCTCCGCCAGATCATCGCCTCTACATCTCGCGCCTCAATCTCGCTCAAGAAAGCGTGCACAAGTCTCCATGATCATCATCCTCACCGAGGCCCAGCCAACTCCTCTCTAACATCTTAGCTTCGGCCCGATCCTAATCTATCGACTCCATCCTCTCTCTCCAACACTCAGAATGCCCCACTAGCTCTCTCACTCACAGGCACCAATCCTATCAAGCCTCTCCGCCGTGGTCCTCCCGTTAAGGAGCTCTCCCACCTCATCCTCAATGTTCTCGATACATACCAACGGAACCTCATCAACGAATGCCACAACATCCTCAAGTGATCCTCACCTCGCGGCCTCAGGACTAACAATGGAATGGTATGATGAAGGGTTCTTAAATGTGAGAGAGTCTCAGCGGTAGCAAACAGATGCTCTCCAATCTCCATAGCGCTCGGTTCACCCTCCTCCGACCTCCATCGACTAATGACCGGCATCATGAAGGACCAACGTCTAGCGTCAACCCTCCTATGGGCTCCCGGATCACATGTACAAGACACAGCATGGTGATATGGGTCGGAATGTGCAGGTGAGAAATGGACTCTCTCCCTAAGAGATATCACCGGCTCAGTGTGCATCACCAAGGGTGATGATGCACGGGATGGGGATGAAACCGGTATAGTAGTGGTCTGATAGATGAATGTGGTAGGTGGTGGTAGTGGTGAGGTAGGCATGAGTGGTGGTGTAGGTGCAACTGATGGTGGGAAATCAGAAGATGATGGTATGTCAGAAGGTGGGATGAAAGTGATGGGTTGATGAGTGTGTAAATACTCATCATTTTTGTTCCTTCTGCACTGCAAAAACAGTCAAAAACACTTTGAAAAGTCTCAAAAAGACAGAAAAAATATTTAGACTGTATTTTATGCAATAATTGTCAAAATCTAGTCCATGGTTATTCAAAACAAGTTAATTTTTCACAAAAGGCCCTCAGGGATTTTAAAGCTGTCAAAATTAGCCTTATAAAATTCAATTTTGCAAAATGGCAACTTTAGTCCACGAAATTTCAAAGATTGACATTTACCACAATTTAAATTGGAAAATTAACATGTTTAGTCCTTTGGTAATTCTAACTTGTCAAAAATTGGTCCTTTTGATAAATTTTGGAAAAGTGCGCTTTCGATCCTCTAGTTTGGATGAATAACAAATTTGGTCCTTGTGATTAAATTACCAAACCCATTTCCCTTGACCCGAACCCCTACCACTTGACCTCCCTCTCAATGTGACCCTTCCCCAATAATAAAAACGACCTAAAACCCTTTCCCTTTTTCCCTCCTTCCTTTCTCTCTAACCCAGAAACTCACACCAAGCTTTTACCCAAAAACTCTCCATCCCAGACACTCAACCTTCACCACCCTCCTATTACCCGGTTTTCCCCATTTCCCAAACCCGCTAAGCTTCTTTTCCCCTTCCCCAAGATGTGCCATGGTGGCAATCCTTGGCTACAAAGGATCCAACTAATGGCTTAGATTGTATTCAAAATGGTACCTACCTAATGGACGGCTTGGATTGGATAAAGAAAGCACAAATGTGATTTTGGCTTGCTGCCCTCACAGAAGAAGCACAAAGAAGAGATTGAAGACCATCTTAGGCTTAGTATAAATAGCTTATCATTGTAGCCTTCAAAGGCACCCCTAGTCTTAGTTTTTAGTTTAGTTTCAATCTTTTTAAAATTCAAGTTGTAATTTACTTTCTCAATAATGAAAAGTTTCTTTTTCATCAATTATGTTCTTTAATATTTGAGTTCTTTTTAGTTTCAAAGTTGTATGTTAATCACAATTTCAAGTTATAAAAAAGGGGGTCAAAATAGCTTATTGGAAATCTGTTTAAAAGCCTTTCATCCTTACAGGGGTGTTTGTTTTATGTTCCCAAACCAGTCAAAGAAGCAAACTTTTACCCGTTTGACTTTTGTAGTCAAACCTTCCTTGAGCTTATGGTCCATTTTTCAAGTTTACAGTTGGGATAATGGAGTTTGTAAGATTTTAGTGTAAAAAAATATGGGAAAAGTTACGTTTTCAAATCGTAAACAAGCGGTTGAGTCTTTGCTTTTAAGGCTTGTTTTTCGTTTACCAGTGGTCAAAAAGTGCTAAACTTGTTTTTTACCAAATCCTTGGATGCCCCATTCATTGTAGTTTAAGTTGCAAGCACTCAAATCACTCTTAGGCTAGTTAAATTCGAAGTTCAAAATTGTCCCTCGCCCATTTTTTTACGCGATCGACTAAAAACGACCCAACACAAGGTGATATAAGCTTATTTTCAAACTGAAAACAGCTTGTTCTTGGCCCCCACTTGATTTTTCTTATATCTCTACTATGCTAACTTTATTTGTTGTAGCTTGTTCATGGATTTGCAGCTCACCTCTCGACATAAATAAGCTCCAACAGGGGACCAAGTAATGTGCAAACTGCGGCATCAACAGTCACTCATTTGAATGTTTTTGTATTTGCTTATCAGTTCTTTAGTTAGCATTAGATTCCCTTCTATTAAATTTAGTTAGTTCATGTTATTAGAGCTTATTAATGTTAGTAAGTATCATTTTAGGTAGCTTGATCTTGTAGCTTTAAGATTTCCCATAACTTAGCTTGTTTTGCCAACTGAATTTCCCTTTTGATAGCTTAAGTAGCCAACTGTTTATCCAACCGCTATCACCCCTTAATTTGCTCCAATTATAGCTTATCTAGCTTATGGTACCTTTTCTCTAGCACATTTGTTCCCATTTTGCTAAATTAGGTGCTTTATGCTTATTCGAGGTTTAAAAGTTTGAAAGGGTGTTTGGTTTGAAGCATCCAGGAGACGATGAAGCGCCTAAATGACTTATTTGTGGGATTTGGAAATTCAAGTTTTTCACAAAATTTCCTATTTTGATCTTATTTTTAGTTGCCAAAAAAGAAATTTTGAAAAAAATAGTTCAAAAAAGTGTTGGAGCATGATTCGAACCTGTGTCTCCACTCAAACCCCATCATACAACACACAAACCATCTAGCCCTTTGGGACTTGTCTCACAAGTTTTACACAAACAATTCATTTAAATACTTGTACTTAGTTTTCAATATAAGCTTTTCTTGGCTTAATTCCAGCTTATTTTCCAAAACAAAGTCAGTGTCTTCTTATTTTTCTTAGATTAAGCATAGATCAAAATAGTTTTTGAGATTTTTCCAGAATTTTCTTAATTAGTTTACTATTTTTAATAATTTAATTAGAGTTTAATAGTTTTAATTCATAATAATTAAGTTAAAAGTCAAAAAATACCCGGTCTTTTTCTAAAATTATTTTTAGTCAATTAGGACGTAGGAAAATTAATTTCACACTCGTAGCCCTTAAATTGCAAAAATTTTACGTTTATGGCTCGGGGGTGTTTCTCGCTTTCGTTTTTACGTTTTTACACCCTAGGACTTAGTGTAGCTTCGTTTTATCATTCCTTAGGCTTAGTGATAGTTTATTTTTAGTTTAATAGGGTTCCCTTTCCTTAATTACCTTCCCGTTAATTTATTTATAGAAAACGTAACTCAAATCAACAAATCATCAAAACCAATTCAAGTTCAAATCACGAAACTCAACGAATCCTTCCATTTCACACCTCGTTGGGACACGACCGGAAATCACTTTCGGTATCACTTTTATCACACCCGTAAGATTTGGCACGTTAACCTTTTTCCTAAAGGGTTGATTTGTCGAATTTTACGGTTATTTTGATATACGTTGATATTGTGTTTTTCACCACTCACTTTCAAACGAACCAAATTTTGGCGCCTGCGGAGGTGTGTTGCGACAATATCGTGATTTTTGCGATTAGTGACTTGAAGATCCTTCCTCGTGAAGTTATTGTTTTTATAAAATACAAAAATACAAAAATATTTTTCTTTTCTTTGTATATATATGTAAAAGATTAAAAATACAAAAGATTTTTGCTTGTTGTTTTAAATAATATAGAACACACAATCAATATAACATTCTCCGGTGTTATCATTATAAGTTTCCGAACAAAAGATTTAAAACTTGCCTTTGTGTCGCTCGTGATTTGGTTTACTTTTATCGGTTTGACAAACGTGTGAGGGTATAAGGACGGCGACATTAAATTGCGGTTGTAAAGAGAGGGGTTTTAATAAGCTTCGCGCTGACCTAATAAGTCTCTCCGCTCCTTTGTGCGTTTTACTTATAGAAGTGATCATTTCACGTGGGATTATTTTTAAGTTCACCGTGTTTTGCCTCGGTCTTGTTTTAATTGAAAGTGTTGTTTTTGGAAGTGCATGCTTTTCGTTCTTCTAGATCATTGAGCCCTTTTCGTGATCTAGCGGTAATTCCTAGAAACGTTCTCATAGACGTCTTTGCCCGAATAGTCGAAGAGATTCGTACTATTCTAAACAACAATATGGCGAACGAACGAACTATGGCGGAAATGCTCCGGGCACCCACCGAGGTTATGGAGATGCCATCGTTTTACCATCAATTCCGATCACTTTGAATTGAAGACGATTTGATCCAACTTGTGTCTACGAATCAATTCTGCGGGTTTGATCGAGAAGACCCGTATGCACACATCCGTTGGTTTAACAAATTGACCTCAACTATCAATTACAAGGATGTACCACAAAAGTGATCAAACTGATGCTATTTCCGTTCTCACTTGAGGGGCAGCCCGGATTTGGCTGGAAAAAGAACCCCCTCGAACCATCGAAACTTGGGAGGATCTTGTTCAAAAGTTTGTCAATTATTTCTTTCCTCCATCAAAGCGACTAATCTTAAAATGAAATTTCTGTATTTCGTCAAAATTTCGATGAAAACTTTGGAGAGGCATGGGAGAGATTCAAATATCTCCTCGAGAAATGCCCCATCATGAATTCACGAGACTTCACAAGTTAATATCTTTTATAATGGGTTGAATGGTAACGATCAAGATTCTTTGAGCAGCGCGCAGGTGGCAATATCTTGAATCGTAAGCCTAAAGATGTGATTGAGATTTGAGAAATAAAATCAAAAGTTCCTATTTCTCGCAACAAAGTCAATATTCGAACACTCCGCTTCTTCATCCATTAACTCTTCGAGTTAGCGCTCAGTTAGCGCTCTAACGGACGTCATCCGCTGTATGATGATGAAAGAGGTAAAGGAAATCAAAAGCGAAATTCATAAGCCGGAACCAATCAAAGACGTGAACAAGGTGTGTGAAACTTGTAGTGGTCCACAGCGTGATATGATTGTCAAGCAACCGATGCTTCTCTTTACCAAGCTCCGTAGCTTCGTAAACCACAATCAATACCGACCACAAGGTGATCCTCACTACCGTGCACCTAGCAAGTATGACACCACCGGTTTTCCTCTGTGCAAAACCATGGCAATCAAAATCGCTTTGTTACGAATCAAGGACAAAACTTCAATAACTCTCAAAATTTCAATCAGAACCGGAACAATTTCAACCAACCATATCAAGCTCCAAATCAGCAAAGTTATCAACAACCTTCTCAAGCTCCCTACCAAATGACTTCATGAAAATTACTGAGTCAAGCATACGTTCAATGCAAACTCGGATCAATAACATGAGTTGAGCTAAAAAGGAAATTGATACCACAATGTCTCGGCAGTGGATGAGTTGAAGAATATGATGAGCGGTTTCATGAACATGAATATGAACAAAGCCGTCATCGGAGGACTCCCAAGCAATACGAATCCAAATCCAAATGTGAAAGCCGTCACCACCCGTAGTGGTAAGACGCACAATGGACCTTCGACTCCAATGCCTCCTCCACCAGAAGCAATGAGTCAAGTTACCAAGGATACAACGGACAAGGTGCATTTCTCAAGCCCACGAAGTCGCAAGACACGTCCACACCCGGTAGTCCAAGCTTTAAGTCCGGAACCCGAAGTTCCAAAGATAAATTCGAGCGAAATAACTTCCGTCCCGGCTCAAAAGTCTAGTCAGCTTCCTTACCCATCAAGATTGCATGATGAGAAGCTCAAAGACAAAACCAAAGAGCAAATGGAAAAATTTTTCCAAATTTTCAATGAACGCACTTTGATATAAGCTTCGTTGATGCTCTCGTTCTAATGCCCAAATTTGCATCCACGAAAAGCTTCTTGAGCAACAAAGATAAGTTATCCGAGATGGCTAAAACCCCTCTCAATGAGCAATGCTCACGGTCCTTCGAAGCTTCCCAAAAGCTTGAAGACCCCGGAGTTTTAATCCCGTGTGATTTCTTGGGATGGTTCAATGCCGCCTGGCGCGATCTTGGCGCAAGCATTAACCTCATGCCACTCTCAGTATGGAAGAAACTGTCTCTTTCTAAACTTACATCCACTTGTATGACACTCGAGCTAGCGGCCGTACAAAACTCGTCCTTGGGATAGCCGAGGATGTCGTGGTGAAAGTAGGAAAGTTTCACTTTCCTACAGACTTTGTTGTAGTAGACTTTGATGCAGATCCTAGAGTTCCCCTCATCTTAGGGAGAGCTTTCTTGAGAGCAGTGCTTTAATTGATGTATTTCTTTGAAGAGTTGACCATACGGGTTGACAACGAAGAACTCGCGTTTAATATCAACCAGAACTCCAAACCTCTATACAAACATAGTGTTGCCACAATTGATCAAAAATCTGAAAGAATCAATGCAACACTCTCAAATTCACTTAAGAGGAGTCACCAAAAGCGTCTTGAGCTAAAAGCTTTGAAAATCAACCCCGGTTCAAACAAATGGTTTGAAAGTTGTCCCAAGGAAGTCAAGAGTGTTCTTGATGATGATGATCTAGAATCGGAGACTTTATCGGAGTGGTGGAAATTGCTAGCTCTAAGAGCACACCACTTGTACCACCTCGGAATCGGTTTATCGTATTGAGTTTGTTAACTCTGTGAATGAAACCAAACTCTCTTCAGTTTCATCTGGATTGGATGATGATGTTTGTGATCCAATGGGAGACATTCTCCCCATTGAAGAATTGCTCAAAAATGATCCATCATTCCCTAGTCTTATTATTTCCGACTCTTCCATCCCTTCTCTCACTCCGGATGAGGAAGATGACAACTTTTGGAATGAAGTCGATGCCTTTCTTAGTGATGAGTCGATTCCAACAGGATCGATAATACTTACTTTGATTCGGAGGGGACATCCTTTTTCGGAAAATCGTTGATTGAAGAACCGTTTCCAACCCTCCTACCGGTAATCGTGACAATCACCACACAAACTTCAAGACTAAGCTTAAAAATGTCAAAAATGGTGATTTGCTTTTCTTGATGAGGAATGGACATACATTCTCATGCACATCTTTATTCCATTCTTCACAGATGGTGTGGTTGCTCTTTCCTTTTCTCTTTCGGAATGAGGACACCATCTTTGACCCCGTATCATCCTTTATAGTTTCTACTATTAACAATACGCTGGTTGTATCTGTCGGTGTGGAACTTTCGATGTTCATATCTTTATTAACACTGTGAACGAAAGTCCGATCGAGATTGGTTTTCCACGTTGCTTCCCAAGAACAAATGAATACGGGATCGAGTCAAGCTAGCGACTCGGGAATCAAAAACAGTAGCACACTATATGGGTTTTCACCCGTATTTATGACTTCTTTCTACTTTCTACCACCCTAGTGTGGAGGAGTTGCCCATTTGTATATAAAGTTTTCCAAAAAAAATCAAATAATGGCCGTAGTATTTCCTTTTACGTTCTATGTTTGGCAAGCCGTGTACTTTGAATATTGAGGGCAATATTCATTTCTAGTGGGGGGAATTCTCACGAATTTTATCATGTAATTATACCACCCTTTTCCCCCATTTTTGGCCAAATTTTTTTTTTTGGAGTAAGTGTTTTGCACTTACTGGATTCTGATTATCGATCATGTCTGTCTAATAAACAAAAGGATTGGCTAATCCAGAGCAAACGCTCTTGGTAAAGATATCTAAAATCTGTTGACGGCTTGCAATTTGCCCAAAATTGTATGGTGTTCAACTCACCATATCTTTAATTAGTGAAGAGTTGGCTAGCCATAATTGGTAATCGACTCACCAAAGATATCTTATCTAAGAGTTGGCTAGTCCGAAACAAACTTCGGTAAAACAAATCAAAACCGTTGGAAGCTGGTGGTTTGCTCAAAATCATTTGGTTATCATTGTACCAAGGTTCTTACTTGAACTAAAACATTTGGCTACTCCAGAAGTAATGGCTTTTGGTAAAGAGATTCAAATCCATTAAGTTTTCGCAAAAGATTGCTAGGGACTAGCAATAGTTTAGTGTGGGGATTGATGAGTGTGTAAATACTCATCATTTTTGTTCCTTCACTTGCTGCAAAACAATCAAAAACACTTTGAAAAGTCTCAAAAACAGAAAAATATTTAGAGCGTATTTTATGCAATAATTGTCAAAATCTAGTCCCTGGTTATTCAAAACAAGTTAATTTTTCACAAAAGGCCCTCAGGGGATTTTCAATTTGTCAAAATTAGCCTTATAAAATTCAATTTTGCAAAATGGCAACTTTAGTCCCCTGAAATTTCAAAGATTGACGAGAATTTACCTGGACAATTTAAATTGGAAAATTAACATGTTTAGTCCTTTGGTAATTCTAACTTGTCAAAATTGGTCCTTTTGATAAATTTTGGAAAAGTGCAGTTTCAGTCCCTCTAGTTTGGATGAATAACAAATTTGGTCCTTGTGATTAAATTACCAAACCCATTTCCCCTTGACCCTTGAACCCCCTACCACTTGACCTCCCTCTCAATGTGACCCTTCCCCAATAATAAAAACGACCTAAAACCCTTTCCCTTTTTCCTCCTTCCTTTCTCTAAACCGAAAACTCACACCAAGCTTTTACCCAAAAACTCTCCATCCCGGACACTCAACCTTCACCACCACTCCTATTATCCGGTTTTCCCATTTCCCAAACCGCTAAGCTTCTTTTCCCTTCCCCAGATGTGCCATGGTGGCAATCCTTGGCTACAAAGGATCCAACTAATGGCTTAGATTGTATTCAAAATGGTACCTACCTAATGGACGGCTTGGATTGGATAAAGAAAGCACAAATGTGATTTTGGCTTGCAGCCTCACGTAAGAAGCACAAAGAAGAGATTGAAGACCATCTTAGGCTTAGTATAAATAGCTTATCATTGTAGCCTTCAAAGGCACCCCTAGTCTTAGTTTTTAACTTAGTTTCAATCTTTTTAAAATTCAAGTTGTAATTTACTTTCTCATTAATGAAAAGCTTCTTTTTCATCAATTATGTTATTTAATATTTGAGTTCTTTTTAGTTTCAAAGTTGTATGTTAATCACAATTTCAAGTTATAAAAAAAGGGGGTCAAAATAGCTTATTGGAAATCTGTTTAAAAGCCTTTCATCCTACGGTGTTTGTTTTATGTTCCCAAAACCAAATCGAAGCAACTTTTACCCGTTTGACTTTTGTAGTCAAACCTTCCTTGAGCTTATAGTCCATTTTTCAAGTTTACAGTTGGGATAATGGAGTTTGTAAGATTTTAGTGTAAAAAAAAATATGGGAAAAGTTCTGTTTTCAAATCAGTAAACGTGAAAGCTTGATTGGCTGCTTTTTAAGGCTTGTTTTAGGTTTACAGTGGTCAAAAGTGCTAAACTTGTTTTTTACCAAATCCTTGGATGCCCCATTCATTGTAGTTTAAGTTGCAAGCACTCAAATCACTCTTAGGCTAGTTAAATTCGAAGTTCAAAATTGTCCCTCGCCCATTTTTTTCTCATCGACTAAAAACATTGACCCAACATGGTGATATAAGCTTATTTTCAAACCGAAACAGCTTGTTCTTGGCCCCCACTTGATTTTTCTTATATCTCTACTATACTAACTTTATTTTTTGTAGCTTGTTCATGGATTTGCAGCTCACCTCTCAATTATAAATAAGCTCCAACAGGGACCAGTGGTACATGAAGCTTAAAAGATAACAATGGTCACTCATTTGAATCTTTTTGTATTTGCTTATCAGTTCTTTAGTTAGCATTAGATTCCCTTCTATTAAATTTAGTTAGTTCATGTTATTAGAGCTTATTAATGTTAGTAAGTATCATTTTAGGTAGCTTGATCTTGTAGCTTTAAGATTTCCCATAACTTAGCTTGTTTTGCCAACTTAATTTCCCTGATAGCTTAAGTAGCCAACTATTTATCCAACCGCTATCACCCCTTAATTTGCTCCAATTATAGCTTATCTAGCTTAAGGTACCTTTTCTCTAGCACATTTGTTCCCATTTTGCTAAATTAGGTGCTTTTCATGCTTATTCGAGTTTAAAAAGCTTAAAGGGGTGTTTGGTTTGAAACTATCCGCAGACGATGAAGTTTGCCTAAACAACTTATTTGTGGGATTTGGAAATTCAAGTTTTTCACAAAAGTTCCTATTTTGATCTTATTTTCAGTTGCCAAAAAGAAATTTTGAAAAAAAAAATAGTTCAAAAAAGTGTTGGAGCACGATCAACCTGTGTCTCCACACTCAAACCCCATCATACAACACACAAAACCATCAGCCCTTGGGACTTGTCTCACAAGTTTTACACAAACAATTCATTTAAATACTTGTACTTAGTTTTCAATATAAGCTTTTCTTGGCTTAATTCCAAATTTTCCCAAAACAAAGTCGTGTCTTCTTATTTTTCTTAGATTAAGCATAGATCAAACTAGTTTTTGAAATTTTTCCAGAATTTTCTTAATTAGTTTACTATTTTTAATAATTTAATTAGAGTTTAATAGTTTTTAATTCATAATAATTAATTTAAAAGTCAAAAAAATACCCAGTCTTTTTCTAAAATTATTTTTAGTCAATTAGGACGTAGGAAAATTAATTTCACACACCGTAGCCTTAAATTGCAAAATTTTTACGTTTATGGCTTCGGGGTGTTTCTGTTTTCGTTTTTAACGTTTTAGCACCCTGGGACTTAGTGTAGCTTCGTTTTATCATTCCTTAGGCTTAGTGATAGTTTATTTTTAGTTTACTAGGGTTCCCTTTCCTTAATTACCTTCCGTTAATTTATTTAGAAAGCGTAACTCAAATCAACAAATCATCAAAACCAATTCAAGTTCAAATCTAAACTCAACGAATCCTTCCATTTCACACCTCGTTGGGACGACGGAAATCACTTTCCGTATCACTTTTATCACACCCGTAAGATTTGGCTCGTTACCCTTTTTCCTAAAGGGTTGATTTGTCGAATTTTCTGATTTTTTGATATACGTTGATATTGTGTTTTCACCACTCACTTTCAAACGAACCATGGGTGCCCCACTGTTTCGGCGGTATGCATAAAGGTAGCACCATCCTCACGGTAGCGGAATGGTGGCCAAATGGCGAGCTCGTAGGGTTTGAGAACCCTAGCGCAACTGCGTGAGTAGTGGTGATGGAAGTAGAAGACAGGAATCGATGGGTGAGGGTGTGCGGGATACAATGTCGGAAGGTGATAGCCCTGCGTGACTCGGATATCGTCATAAGTGGGACCAAAACGGGCGGTCTTGGGTATGGTCAAGGCAGGTGGGGTGACGACTTCACACCTCCTCGAAGGGCTCGATCTCGGAGGACAGGTGCAATGATAGCCGGTGCCAAAGGAGTAGAGGCAGAGGACATAGTATCCTCAATCTCAACGTCGGTCGGTCGATAGGATGAGTAGCGGTCGACATGAATGCTGTAACAACCCAAAAGAAAATGTACATTTATAAGTATAAATAATGCCATGCAATAAATAAGATTTAGTTAGTCGGTATAATCATACGCCAAAATCTAAATGCCTAACAAAATGAAAGCTAGCATTATAAGTTTTTATCATGCAAAGTTTTACTAGTCATGTATTATCCGGCGAATCTCATAATGTAATAGTGCAGTAATTGGCGAATCGTGAAGTGGTGGTGTAAAATGGTCCATTTGAAAACGTGGTTATAGTCCAATTTGTTTTAAAATACAAGTTGGTTCTCTATAACCTAGGCTCTGATACCAATCTGTAACACCCCCAAAATCACAATGTGACAACGGAAGACTATTTGGGGTATTACTTAGAGGATCATAGTCATGAGTTATAGAAAACGACTCTAAAGAGACGTTTTTAATAAAAAGTTGTTACCATTTCATAAAACTCGTGTTTGGGAACACAAAAGGAAATACCACATGTTTTGAAATTACATAAAGATAGTTTAAACGTTTGAAATGGTAACTTTAATTGAAAACAACACCACTTCAAGTCCCATGACGCCCACCACGCCTTCATGATTTTATAATTAGTACCTGAGATGAACATGCTTAAAAAGATCAACAAAAGTTGAGTGATATTCATAGGTTTAAATAAATGGTTGAACAATAGTAAGAGATGATAATTGCTTCGAATACAATCACCATGGAAAACATAGATTATTATTATGCACTAAGCTCATGACACCAAACTAATCTGCATACACCTAATTCTTGGTGTAAGTGATAATATTGCCCTTAGATGGAATTGCCAATTCCATAGTTAACCAATATAGTGCGCCCGGTTATTTCGATAACAGTGGTCGTTAATTCCCATAGTACTATCCACAATATTCGTTCACTCATGAGTGATTAATGGTTCATGTTGTAAGGGACTTATGGCAGGCAACTTAGGCTATAATAATAATGATCGAGTGACCTCTGCTTTAAGAAAAGACTTGTGTTCTAGTTTATAGCATGCATCTCCTCGCTGGGGTTTGAAAGAAACAAGTAAAGGCGAGGCTATGAACTCACCTTAGCAAAGTAGTATCCGAGTAGTAAAGAAGTCAAGTAAATGATGCAGAGTACCGTCATGCGCGACCTATAATTTGTATACCAATACTTTAATTAATACCTTTGTATTTTGACTTGATAACATTTATATACACCAAAAGTTTAAGTTATTTATGTGTATTGTTTATTATCGAACATGATTAACTTTGGCTCATGGAAGTGCTTAGAGACACACAAAGTATTAAAAGGCGAGTGATGGGTTTGTCGAAACCGGAAGATGATGTACGAAAAATATCATTAATAGGTAGTAACGTATTTAGGTTATAAAGACGTTGTTTAAAATATATATATAAGGAAAGTAATAGTTTTATTATAATGGTAAAAGTAAAATAAATTTCGAGTTTATATGTTATAGTTGTCTTTAAAAAAAATATGTACGACTCGTTTATATGTCTAAAATGTATTTGGTGACGAGGTGTAAGAAATTATTATTGTTCTGAAATAAATTTCTTTTAGTATAAATTATGAGTTAATGGTATTTCGTTAGTCGTTTATATCATATGCTTATAAAATGAGACATCGTGAAGATAATATTGGAAGAAATTTTGTCAAGCGGGTGAGCGAGGACAAGTAATCGTGGCGTGTTTAAAATGACGATTTTTGTTATACTTAACGCTATGAAATTTCTATTTGTTTGATCCTAACTTTGTAGACTCTTATGTTACAAGAAATGAGATCATACACATATTTGTTTTTGTGAAATTAGTACTTGCGTACATATATTAAGTGGCTTGATCCAAGGCTCTTGACATGGATTTAGGCCCAAGAAAGAGATCAACCATGTGTGGATCGGTGGCCCGTGTTGAGGCCAAAACCAAACGCACCATATAAGTTTTTGAAGCGGGTTCTTTTTGTATTCCATTGAGGACAAAGGGAGGATAGTCAAGTGAAACAAAGGAGCAACATCGTGGGGTTTGTGACATAACATAAACAAAAGGTGTTATACCTAGACTTGTATGTCGGCGAGGCGTGAGGTTAGCACACAAGATACACAACTCGTGGTCAAGAACTCACACAGTTGTGGGTTTTAGGTGGTCAGGTTCCACCGAATCAAACGCTCATAAGTGAAAAGAAAGGGAAGTACATGCCTTTGAGAAAGTTTGACGTTAGAAGCTGTATAGTCGGATAAAGACAGGTAGGAGGAGAAGGAAAATGCCCTTCGAGTGGCTGCGTTACAGCAGCTAGACACCCCTTTGGGTGGCTGCGTTGCAGCAGCTAGACACCCCTTTGGGTGGCTGCGTGGCAGCACGTACACACCCTTTGGGTGGCTGCACATAGGTGGAAATGAATGCCCTTTTGTTGGGCTGAAAATGAGCCAAAATGAACACCCCTATTTTGCGTCATTCTTTGAACGAAGAACAACCAAAGCACCCCAAATGGGTCTTGAAAATCAGCGACGCACCCTTTTGGTGCACCAAACGTACCATTTTGCTGCACCAAACGCACCCTTTTGGTGGCCGAAAGATCAAGTTTAAAACACCACCTTAACAGGGTTTCATCACAGAAACAAAACGAATAAACCCACGGGACAAGCAAGGAGTAGGTTGAATACGCCAACAATTTGATGGGGAAAAACGAGTCGATTCAAGACTTCTAGCGAGCTAAAAATTAAGCGAAAGGATGAGTTATTACAAGCACTAGGTATTATCTTTTTAAGTTCTTATCACACAACAACTGAAACGACTAGAAAACAACATATGAGTTGGAACAAAGTCGAGACCAAGCAAGTTAGAACGTAAGCCAAAATTCAGTCGAACCAAATAGACCTTTAGCTAGCGAACCTAAGCCGAAACACTTAATCTTGATTCTCATATGTGTCGACTACATGTTTCAATCTTTCAAGGTTTTTAAAATCTGTGATTTAGACGGTTCTTTTTGTGTGACAGTCTCGACCAAACAACCACATAAGCCAAGTTTTAATAACTTATACACATTCAATTCTTTAACCGATTCTTATCACAATATATTAACAACACTAATTTAATTTCAACCAATTACAATTTGGTGATGATAACTAATATGTATATTTGATCAAACCATCAAAATAAATAAATATAACTATATTATTCAAGAAGAGATTTCAATAAAAATTCTTACAAGGGGAAGTGGTGTAGCAAGATGATATCAAAGGAAGTAAAAACTCAAGCAACGAGACTCTTGGTTTCCAGCAACTCGATCAATCTTACTTTAGTTTGTGTGATGGTAGAATGAGTAAGTGTGAGGTGAGCTCTTGAGACCCATGGTTTAAGTAGAGGTAAAAGAGGAAGTCCTTGCCTTGACCATCGAAGGTGGGGATGGATTAGAGTCTCTTTTGGTTGGTATCATCAGGCCTTCACATGGCTCTTCCTCTATCTTCGTCTTCAGTGGTGGTCTAAGGAGGACAAAGAGTCCTTGGTTTTGTCGATTCCTTCATGGGATGAGCCAAGAATGGTTTTCAAAATTGGTTTAAGGTTAACTTTGAAGGTGAACTAGTTAGCTATTTTTGGAGGGGAACATGGCAGCGTGTGAATGGGAGAAGAGGAAAGGCAAAAATGGAGGAAGGGTAGCGGGTTTTGAGGTTAGAAGAAAGGGAGGTTGGGGCGTGGTTTGAGGGATAAGGGTAGGTTTGTTTTATTTTATGTTTTATTATTAGTATTATAACTTTATTAGTATTTTGTGTGTTTTGGTATTAGATGTATTTTGGTACTCAGTTGTTAATTCGTAAATGTACTTTAGCGGAATGATGAGTGCTTATTCACTCATCATTTTTACCATCTAAGACCACAAAGGCGTCCAAAAACACGAAAATATTACCAATTATGCTCAGATATCCTTGGGTGTGTTTTTATGTGTTTTCAGGTACAAAGGATCGAAAACATGGCAAAACGGACGAATTGAGCTTGGAATGGAAAACGTGCTTAGCGGACGAGGGCTAGGGAGTGGATTTTCTACATTTTGGATCGAAAGCATATTTGGAGTGAGTGGGGGAAAACAAACCAAACTAAACTCGAACCCAATTCACCAATTCACCCGTTTTTCATTAAAAACAATTATCTTTTTTTTATTTAAAACCATTTTTTAATTTAAAACCATTTTTAAAACCATATTTTTATTTATAACAATTATTTTTATTAAAAACATATTTATTTAAACCTTTACATAAGACCAAAAACTAAACTTTACTAAACCTTTTTAAAACTAAACAATAATCCCATTTAAACACTTTTACCCTTTTAAAAAACAAAAAAAACAAAACTACTCTAACCCATAAAAGCGTTTTTTACCCTTCACCCTTTTTACAATTTCACCCAACATCTAACGAAACAACTTTGGCCAAACACTTTTACCCATCCCTCTCCCCACATTCACCATGTCCGGAAAAGTCCAAGACATCTTCACATGTATCCTTACATGTCACCAATCCGTGTGAGTAAAATAGGCCAAAAGAACCAATCAAGGGGTGAGATTGAAAGATTGGGTACCAAGGAATTATCAATGGTTCTGATTTGTTGAAAAGAAGCACATGGACTCACTTTCTCAATTCTCTCTCAAAATAAACACAAACTGAAGACAGAAGCAAGGTAAGACTTTTATAAAGTTTAGTATAAATAGGTAGGATAGAGAATGGAAAACTTTGTCTAGAATTTCTAATTCTAGTACCATTTTTATTTTTACTACTTGTAACTTTAATTTTTATTGCAATTTAAATTCAGCTTTTTTAAAATTCCATTGCAACTTTTTAATTTTTCATGTTCTTGAATTAAGTTAATTGTGATTTCAAAGTGTTTGTTAAAGTTGGTTAAATTCATTTTGAGTTTGTGTTAGTAATGAAAATCGCGTTTTTAAAAGTCTCTACATCTTCACAAGTTCCAATCTGTTTTACTTGCCCCAAGGGGTGTTTGGATTAGCTTGTTCCTGGATCAAAAACCCATTTTGACCCATTTTGGTTCTTAAGTCAGTTTTGTTTAGTTGATTTAACAATCTTTTCAAGTTGTTGTAAGTTAGTTATTAGCTTTAGAATAGTTTTTTTTATTGCTTTAGTAATCATCCCGTCCCCATATCACCTAGTCCCACCAGTCATTTGTTTTGCTTAATTTAGGGTAGTTAGAGTTAGATTTATGACTTGATTTTGATTATGCAAGTAGTTAGTAGTACTAATGTTATTGTATGTAACGTAATCAAACTTTGTTGCTTGTTATCAAGCATTTTAAGCTCAAAATTGCCCTTTTGGACTGGCTTTGAGCTAGGTATTGAATAAGGGAGGAGTTTGAGCTTATTTCATTTTTTTACTTGCTTATTATGTCCATTTAGTGCTCATTAGATACATTAGATTAGTTCCTCACTAGTATGTAGCTTAATGTTAGCTTTTTGTAGTTTTATATGTCCTAGTAGCCTTTAGCCGAACAACCCCTTCCCATTTATGTTTTTAGTTTCAATGTCTGCTTTGTTTCAAAAGTTGTTAAGCAGAATTATCTCGGCTGTCAGTCTAAGTTTTTATAAAAAAATGCTTATTTAGTCTTTATATTAGTTTGCAAAAGAAAAAAAATGTGGCAAAAGGGAGGTCAAGGTTGAACATCGACCTCCCACTTATATGAAGTGATAGTGTACCTTGCCTTGGGACTTTTCTTGTTATGCTTTGCAACATTAATCCATTTAAGCCTCGATATAGCATATAGCTTATTCCTTTGTTTGCTTATTAAATTTGCTTATCCATTATTTCTTTCTATTTTTATAATTTTACCAGCTTCTATTTACATTAAAGTAGTTTCACAACAAATTTTATAATTTTTCATTGGGTTTACTATTTTTAATCATTTAATT
>OU343221.1:276272279-276390816 GCA_910596185.1 Chrysanthemum makinoi
TGTCTCGGCCTGAAGTTGTTTGGGAAAAGTCATGGAGACTTTTAGCAGAAGACGTTTTAGATAAAGAAAGGCGGAAACGAAATCATCCAGGTATGAGAACTGTTTTTTTCCAACATGTTAACTTTAACAATCAATTTTGGTTTCTTTATACGAGAAATTCAACTCTTAGAAATGCCGTAATGATTTCATCATATATGTTAGGAATTAGAAATTCCGGGTATTAAAGAGTCGGTCACCTCAAGTATATGTAATCATTAGAAAGCTCGTAGTCGTAGTTATTTTAAGTTAAGTAGTATTTAGTTAAGTAACACCGTGGAGGACGGACGGGTCTTTACCCACTGTATGCCTGATCCACAGCCCGTTGTGTGGCGATTTATGTAAGACTATAAATACTCTCTACCTTCCAAGGTAGAGAGTTGGAGCTCATAATAATATCTTTCACTTTCTCTCACTAAGTTCCCTAAACCTCTAACTTTCTCTCTCTAGAATTCCATCTATATGCTACTTTGTGTTATGGTTTGATGTGTATGTGAAAAGTTATATCTTACAATTGGTATCAAGAGCCATGGTTAGATCATATCTTGCACATCTTTGGATTTCTAGTGGTTTTTAGGTGGTTTTTGAGTTTGAAAAAGTTTAGTGGTTTTTGCATCATTTGGTTGATTTCTCGTGTTAAAGTTCGATTTTGTTAGTACTTTTATGTTTAGAATCATCACAAGTGTGTAGGTTTTCATTTGGTAAGCTTAAATCATCTTGGTTGGGTTGTTTTTGGATTGAAAAGTGATGTTTATGTGGTTTTTCATGCTAGCGACTTACTTCACGGATTAGTTTCTTCGTAGCGACTTGCTTTACAAATTTGTAGCGAGTTACAGTTCTAAACCTAGCGACTTAGATCTAGCGATTTACAGTACAAGTAGTGGACTCTCCACTACGGGTAGCGACTTGGTGATAGCGACTTGGTCGGTAGCGAGTTGCTCTTTAGCGACTTGTATCTTTAGCGACTTGAGTAGCGAATTGCTGCCAAAATTTTGCTAGCGACTTGAGGCTTAGCGAGTTACTACCTAGCGACTTGCATTTGTCTAGCGACTTGGGACTCTAGCGACTTAGTGGTGTAGCGAATTAAGCGTTAGCGACTTAGTGCATTATCTTCTAGCGACTTAGTGCATTATCTTCTAGCGACTTAGTGCATTATCTTCTAGCGACTTGAGTGATTGTTTACGGTTTTCTCTTGATTTAGTAAAATCCCGTGAAAGAATCTATTTCCCGGTTTAATCATAGAGTTATAAAATCCCGTATAAACTGTAAACATGTCTACCAACGTTCCTACTGTCATCTCCACTGTTGCCGAGGATGTTCAAGCAGCTGGCTCAGATACTCGTCCACCCATGCTTGACAGAACTGACTACGATTCTTGGGCTCAACGAATCAGATTGTACTGCCTTGGGAAGGAAAATGGTGTCAACATTCTCAAATCCATTGATGAAGGACCATATCGAGTTGAGACGACTAGAGACATACTTGATACTAATGAAGATGGTACTCCTGTTTACGGAATGGACAGACCTAAAATGTATGATGAGCTTGAGGATAAGGAGAAAAAGAGATTCGATGCAGATATCAGGGCTTCAAACATTGTTCTTCAAGGTCTTCCTAAAGACATCTACAAGCTGATCAATCATAACACTGATGCAAAGGCAGTATGGGATAATGTTAAGATGCTTCTCTCAGGTTCAGAATTAACTATGGAAGACAGAGAATCCCAACTCTATGACGAATTTGAACACTTCAAGATGAAACCAGATGAGAGTGTCTATGAGTACTATGTGAGATTTCATAAGTTAGTGAATGACATGAGGAACATCAGAATGACTATGCCTAACATTCAGCTGAACTCAAAATTTGTGAACAACATGAATCCCGAATGGCACAAGTTTGTCACCGCTGTGAAGCTCACTAAAGGATTGAAGAATACAAACTATGAGCAACTCTATGCCTTCCTCCTTCAGAATGAGAGACATGCTATGTTTGAAAAATTGATTCTCAATCAGTTCAAAACCAACCAGGGAGAGACAAGCTCGTCTAATGACTCAACTGCCTTCTACTCAAACATCGGAATCACAACCAAAGCATCACAAGTCATACCCTTGGGTAATGGTAATCACAAACTCATTCCTGATCCTATGTTCAAACAAGCTGATGCTGATCCACACGTGGGTAACTTCATTAATCAACTAGCTCTTCTGATTAGTCAAAACATGAATTCTCTCCCACAAACCAACAACAACCTCAGAACAGCATCTAACCCACACAATCAAGCCACTGTTAAAGATGGAAGGATCGTGGTGCAACCAGTTCAGGAAAGACAGTATGATCAGGGAAGAGGTGGAGCTGGTAGAGGTTATGTTGGCAACCAGAATCGAGGAAGGAATGGTAACCAAGGTCAAGCTAAGCCAATCAAATGTTATAACTGTGGTGGTGAGGGACACATTGCAAGGAACTGTACATCTCCAAAGCGTCCACAGAATGCTGATTACTTCAGAGATAAGATGCTGCTGGTACAAGCTCAGGACAATGGTGCTGCTTTGGATGAAGAGGAATTGCTGTTTCTAGCTGAGGGCAATGCCAAGACCTATGATGCAGATGTGGATGAGCAGCCTATTCAGGAGATAGGTCACAATCATCAGAATGCCTTTCAAGTCGCTGATTGTGATGCATACGACTCTGATGTGGATGATGGACCTACGGCACACACAATTTTATGGCTAGCATTTCTCCAATGGTCTCTTCTTCACCACTAGCTGGCCCATCCCGAGACAAACTCATCTCAGAGGTATTAAAACTATACGATAATGCTGATGTGCAAAAGATGCATGACAAAGTACATTCAACTGAAACTATTGAATCAAATGTTGAAAATATGGGTAATATCGATATTATCCCATATGATCAATACGTGAAACAAAGTGAAAGTGAAGGTGTACCAAGTGATGCATCTTCTGCAGTCAACAATGACTATGTTTTTGATGAATACACTGCATGTGCCCCTGATGATTCTGTAATTTCTGAACTAAATGCCTATAAAGAACGTGTTGCTATTTATGAACAACGTGCTAAATTTGAGTTGACCACTCGTGAGCAGGAAATGGATGACCAAGTGCGTACAGTCATTAGAAAAAGTAATTTTAGAGAAGAAGTATTGAAACAAGAATTAAATTCCTTGCAAGAAAAACTTTCTAAAACAGCTAAGCAAAAACAAGAACTTCAAGAAAATGTGAAAATGCTTAAGCAAGAATTTAATGCAAAGGAATCAAAACTCTTGAGAGATTTTTCTAATCTGAAAACTTTGAAAAACAAACTTGAAAACAAGTTGTACATACAAGGAAACACCATTCAGACGGCTCACATGGTCACTAAACATAGAGTCCTAAGCGATAAGCATAGTGTTCCCATTATAGATAAACCCAACCCTGAGTACGGAAAGATAGCAAAAGCAGCTCAAAGTGTGATCTATGATGGCAATGAGATTCTTAAACCTAGACAGAAACCTAGTTGCGTTGAGTGCACTGAGGAGGATAAGAAATCAGATGAAGTCACTAGGGAAAGGATGAACAAAAAATTAGATGATCCTAAATGCAAAGAAAAAAAATAATTATCACTCCCCATGACTACAAAAAGGAAAACTGGATTTCCTTGAACATGTTTAAGCCTCAGACATTGTTGACTCCCGAACAAGTTTTCTGGAAAAAGGATTTAGATAAGCAGAAAGCTGATAATATTGTTGAAACAAACCCTCCCCTATGGAAAATGCCTAGAGCGACTGTGTATCCTCCTAATACACCAATGCATCTTGTTCCTAGAAAAATTGCCACTAAAAGCAAGACCTTAATTAGCCAATATGTTATATTTCAACTATTTGTTGATTTTGAGAAAACTTGCAAGAAAAGGATCACACCCACTGGTATAACGGAAGGAGAAAGGGGTTTTGAGCAAATGAAAGAATGTTATTTAACTGAGGTCATGCCTTTCTTTAAACTTCTGAAAGATCACTTTGAGAGTCTTAAAAAGGGGATAGAAACTGATATCAAGGGAATGGAAAAGGAATTTGATGCAATGGTAGTTGAAGTTAGTGATTATGAGCGTGCACTAAAATATAATGAGATTGAGAGGAAGAACTTGCATACATTAAATGAGACTCTTATTACTGAATGTGTTGCTCAAGATATCTTTTTCACTGCTTCAAATTGCTCTATTAATGCTTCCAAATTTCATGAACTATCTGTGGCCCTGAAAGTCTCCCATGATCGTGTCATTGAGCTTGAAAAAACTAATTCTAAACTAAACGAGAAAATTGAACTGGATGATCACGACAATTTGGTTAAACATTTTTCTAAACTGGAAGTTGAGCATTTTAATTTACAACTAAAATATCAACATCTTAAAGAAAATGTTAAAACTTCAAATATCAAGACATCCTCAGATGCTCCAGAGTTTGATGCAGTTTTTCAAATTAACAAACATGATGAACAGATTCAAGCTCAGTGCAACACGATCAGAAAGTTGAAAGCCCAAATCTCTCAATTAAAGGGTCAAACGAACAATATGACAGGCTCCCAAATCCCTCCTCCTTTAGATTCTCAGAATTCTCAAACTTTTCATCTTCAAAACTTAGTTGATGCCTTACAAAAGGAAAACGAGAGTTTTCTAGAAGAAAATGAAAAAGTTAAACGACATTTTAAAGAGTTATATGATTCAATAAAAGTCACCCGTGACCAAAACAACGAAAAAATAACGTCTCTACAAAAGGAAATTGAGAATCTGAGAAGTCAGGGAAATGGGAAACTGCCACTTGTTTTCAATAAGAATGTTGTCTCAAAGTCACCCTTAGACTGCAAATACACTGTGACAGTTAAATATATTCCTCCTCATCTTAGGAATAATGAACATGCTTTTCATGAATACTGTGCTCACCTTAAGGATAGTCTAGAATGTCTCCGTGAGATTGTCGAAGAGGATTTCATTAACAAACCTCTTGATAGTGAAATTAGGTTTGCTTGCCTCCAGGCCAAACGATCTCAAGAGTTGCTAGAATGTGTAATTGCCACATGTCCCAAATCCTTAACCTTAGGTGCAAAAGGCAAAGCTGTGATGCCTTGTTCTATGCCTAGTGCCAAGCAGGAAATCCGTTCTATGCCCAGTCTTAAGAAAGGAAACACTAATGTGCCTTCAAGTAGTTCAGATTCCAGATATGTTAGTGCTAAGAAAGTGAACTTTAGTGTGCCTGCAAAAAGCTCAAATCACAGTCTTAAAGTATACACTAATGTGCCTTCTAGTACTTCAGATCCTTGCACATCAAGTTCAGGAATGCAAAAATTAGATCAACCAACTAATGTTCCCATTCCCTATACAGGAGTAATCAGTGACTTTAAAGCGAGCAGGTCAAAGTCTCAAGACAATACAAGGAATGATAGGACCTTGCAAGCTAAGAATGTGCATTGGAAGAGAGTAGAAGACCAATCTAGGAACTTTAAGCTTGAGTTGAATAAAACGAATCGTGTTGATTCTAGTATTAGCCTTAGGCGTACTGTAATTAATTCGAATTCTGATACTATCTGCAAACCTTGTAATGCTGTCTGCTTGAATTCTGTTGCTAATCATGAATGTGGTGTGAATGCTTTGTCTAATGCTGTCAAATGCCCAGTTAAAATTGTTAATGCTAATAATCGTGCAAATAAGGCAAAAAGGCAAAAACGAAAGACTGTTAGAAAACAGTGGAAACCCACAGGAAGAACTTTTATAAAGATAGGTTATTATTGGATACCTTTTGGCCATAAGAATAATCAGTTTTGTTCTCAAACTGCTAAGATTATGCCCACTAGAAAATGGATGCCTACTGGTAGAACTATTCCCTTAAGAAGTAAACATACTTTGAATAGGTCAAATACAGACACCAGCATTGCATCTATTCCCAATGATTCCATTGCTTCTACTTCTGATATGGATGTTTCTGTTTCTGATGTGGGTGTTCCAATTACTGTTACTAACCAAGTGGAACCCATTCTTGCATGGGGATCCCAATTATCCAGTTATCCATTCTTGTCTGTGTTCAACTGCAGATCATTCAAATCGTTCTGTGGTACCTGGACTCAGGCTGTTCCAAGCATATGACTGGAGACCGGTCGCGGCTCATGAACTTCGTGAGCAAATTCATCGGGACTGTTAGATTCGGTAATGATCATTTCGGTGCAATTAAGGGTTATGGTGATTATGTTGTTGGTGATAGTGTTATCTCTAGAGTATACTATGTGGAAGGTTTGGGTCATAATCTGTTCTCTGTTGGTCAATTCTGTGATTCTGATCTAGAAGTAGCCTTCAGAAAACATACCTTCTTTGTTAGAGATCTTAATGGCAAGGAACTGTTAAAAGGAACTCGTGGTTCAAATCTTTACACCATCTCCATAGAAGATATGATGAAGTCTTCTCCAATTTGCTTGCTGTCAAAGGCTTCTAAAACAAAGTCATGGTTATGGCATCGACGTCTCAATCACTTGAACTTCGGCACCATCAATGATCTCTCCAGAAAGGACTTAGTTGTAGGTTTACCTCGTCTAAAGTATGAAAAGGATCATCTTTGTTCAGCATGTCAATTGGGAAAAAGCAAGAAGTATGCCCATAAACCCAAACCTACTAACTCTGTCACAGAAGTTCTTCATACAATTCATATGGATTTATGTGGACCAATGAGAGTGCAGAATATCTTTGGGAAGAAATATGTATTAGTTGTAGTTGATGATTACTCTAGATTCACCTGGGTCAAGTTCTTAAGGACAAAGGATGAAACTCCTGATATCATCATCAAACTTATCAAACAGCTGCAGGTTCGACTTAACAAAACCGTCAGAATTATCCGGACAGACAATGGAACTGAGTTTGTTAACAAACAACTTAGTGAATTCTATGAAAGCATCGGAATCAGCCATCAAAGAAGTGTTCCACGAACTCCTCAACAGAACGGTGTAGTTGAAAGACGAAATCGAACTCTTGTAGAAGCCGCTCGAACAATGCTGATTTACTCAAAAGTTCCAATGTTTCTCTGGGCTGAAGCTATTGCCACTGCATGCTACACACAAAATCGTTCCCTGATTCACACTGTTCATGGAAAGACACCATATGAACTTGTCCACAACAGAAAACCTAATCTCTCTTTCCTTCGTGTGTTTGGTGCATTGTGTTATCCAACTAATGAGGGTCAAGACTTAGGGAAACTTAGGGCTAAAGCTGACATTGGAGTATTTGTAGGATATGCACCAAACAAAAGGGATACCGAATCTATAACAAAAGAACCCGAAATATCATGGAAACCATTCACGTTACGTTTGATGAGCTGACCGGTCAAATGGCTCCTGGACACTCCAGCTCAGGACCCGCACTTCAAAACAGTCCCATTGGTTCATCTCTTGTTCCAAACTCTTCTCAAGAAACTCCATATGTACCTCCATCTGAAGATGATTTAAAGAAATTGTTTGATCCTATGTTTGATGAACTGTATGATTCAATTACTAATGAGGTGTTGATCCCTACAACAGAGGATGCTCATATTCCTGTGAATGAAGTCAATCCTTCAGTCTCAATATCTTTAAGTCAAGAAGCACCTGCTGCTGATCCTTCAGTCTCATCAACAAATCATCATTCTTCAAATGTACATCATGGAAATGTTTCTGGCATCAATGATGAAGTTAATCCCTTTGCTACTCCTGAAGATGCTCCATTTGAAAACATATTTGCTACTCCTGAATCATCAGAACCATCTTCTTCAGAAGACATCGACTCAGCTACCTCAGTTCCTCAACAACTGCCACATGAACACCTTAGAAAATGGACTCACGATCATCCTTATGGTGTTTCTTCAACTCCGTACTATCTAAGATCGAACCAAAAGATGTTAAAACCGCCATGAATGAAGACAGCTGGTTCAATGCCATGCAAGATGAAATTCATGAGTTTGATCGACTTGATGTATGGGAGTTAGTACCTGCTCCAGACTGTGCTATGATTATTGCCCTTAAATGGATCTTCAAAGTGAAACTTGATGAGCATGGTGATGTGTTGAAAAACAAGGCCCGATTAGTTGCTAAAGGATATCGTCAAGAGGAGGGTATAGACTTTGAAGAATCATTTGCTCCAGTTGCTCGAATCGAGGCAATCAGAATCTTTCTGGCTAATGCTGCTAGTAAGAACATGGTAGTATATCAGATGGATGTGAAGACGGCATTTCTGAACGGAGATCTTAAAGAAGTCGTCTACGTCAGCCAACCTGAAGGATTTGTGAATCAAGAGCATCCTACTCACGTTTATCGTCTGAAGAAGGCTCTTTACGGTTTAAAGCAAGCTCCAAGGGCATGGTATGATACACTGTCAAAGTTTCTTCTATCAACCGGATTCAGCAAAGGAGCAGTTGATCCTACCTTATTCACCAGGAAGTCAGGCAAACATTTAACTCATGTTCAAATTTATGTTGATGATATTATTTTTGCCTCGACTGACCCAATGGAATGTGATCGTTTTTCAAATGAAATGAGTTCAAAGTTTCAAATGTCAATGATGGGACAAATGTCATTTTTCTTGGGATTACAAATTTCACAAAGTCCCGGAGGCATTTTCATAAATCAATCTAAATATGCAACAGAGATTTTAAAGAAATTTGGATTTGATTCAAGTGACCCTGTTGACACCCCCATGATTGATCGAACCAAACTAGATGAGGACCACTCAGGGATCATGATTGACCAAACGAAATATCGTAGTATGATTGGATCCCTGATGTACCTCACAGCTAGTAGACCAGACATCTTGTTCGCTGTTTGCATGTGTGCTAGATACCAGGCTAAGCCTACTAAAAAGCACCTTGAAGCAGTTAAACGGGTCTTTCGGTATCTCCAAGGAACCATCAATATGGGACTATGGTACCCGAAGGACACCGGTATGTCACTAACGGCCTATGCAGATGCTGATCATGCAGGTTGTCAAGATACACGTCGAAGTACATCTGGAGGTGCTCAGTTTTGGGTGATAAGCTTGTGAGCTGGTCTTCAAAGAAGCAAATGAGTACTTCTATTTCCTCTACAGAGGCTGAATACATAGCCATGTCATCCTGTTGTGCTCAAATCTTATGGATGAGATCTCAATTATCGGACTATGGCTTTGTATTCAACAAAATCCCTCTGTACTGTGATAATAAAAGTGCTATTGCTCTCTCATGCAACAACGTTCAACACTCAAGAGCAAAGCATATCGACATTCGACATCATTTCATCAGGGAACAAGTGGAAAAGGTGTGGTGGAACTATATTTTGTGAGGTCTGAATATCAGTTAGCAGACATCTTCACCAAAGCTCTTCCAAGAGAACGTTTTGAGTTTATTCTTCCACGTCTTGGCTTGAAAAGCCTTCAACCAGATACTCTCAAACGTCTTCAGGAGGAAGACGAGGAGTAAAGGTCTATCTTCATCTATCTCTTGTAAATATTTATTCGAAAATCAAAATACAAAATTATAAAACCTTCAAAATCAAATAGAAAATTATAAAACTTTCAAAATCCATAAAATCGAAAAATCTTCAAAAAATTTGTCAATTTGTCATGTTTTTTTTTCGATAATATCTACGGTCTTGATGTTGTCATTCAAAGAATGACACGGGACTTTAGATGTTGATCGAATTTATAAAAAAAAAATAAAAAATTTATTTTTGGGAGAAAGAGAAACAATGGTTTATTGTCATTTTCAGGCAATAACCCGGTTTTAAAAAAAAAAGAACAGAGCCATGTTTTACCATGTTTTCAAAATTCCATGCTCTGATTCTATAACATTTATCTGCTGAAAACTAAATGCTTTGAAAAATAACTCGGTCTCTATTTTTGATAATCATCAGGACTTATTTGTCAAAATCTCTATCTCTCAATCAACAACCTATGTCATTGATTGAGGGGGAGAATGATTTCAATTAAATTAAAAAGTTATTTGGCATTAAATTGTTTTCAAAAGATGTACATGCATGTTTATCAATGGAGTTTAAAGTCTTAAAATCCGATCCTTATCAGTTAAAACGCTTTCATAATCAAGTCACAATTCTCCTTAAAAGCTTTCAAAATCAATTTAAATCTATAAGAGATCACAAATCTCAAATGATTTGATAATTGTGATCGGGGGAGAATGTGTGATTTAAATTGGATTTAAACTGATAATTCGGTAAATGGTTTTATAAGAATGTACATGATGTCCTCCCCGCATGTGACAAACGATTTCAAATTTTTCAATGCACATGTTGAGGGGGAGCATCTATCTTAAACCTATAATTTGAAACGTGATCATTTATCTCAATGTGCAGGTTCCCTCTAGTATGTGTAAAACTCTTTTCAAACCTAGAAGCACATATTGAGGGGGAGCAAAATCATGAAAATCTCATCCTTCCCCAAAATGCTTTATCTACTTGATTCGATTTGGGAAGTGATGTTGATATCTTTTAGAAAATGGTAATCAAAGAAGTTAATTCTTTCTCTTGCCTCCGTGTGCAAAACATTTTCAAATACTTGATGCACATGTTGAGGGGAGTTCTCGTTCTAAAAATATCAAAAACAATTCAGGTACAAAATGCTTTGATAATATATCACAAGTATCTGAATTGATTTTCAAATGGTTTTCAATTGGATCCAATGGCAGATGAACAATACCAAATAGACCGACCAACTTTACTTTATGTACGGTGATATAAGGATGATAAGGTTAGGTTTTGTTCCCATGATCCGCCAGAACCGGAGGGATCTACCCAGGAACTATCCACTAGTTAGTGTAGAGTTCTTAGGTATGATGATAAAAGGAGAAAAGTGAGATATGGGAAGAGTGCAGACTGAGACTGAGCTAGTACTGGAATAAACCCAACAAGGTTCTAGTTATGAAGTCTCGGTAAGCACTGAAGGGGTTGAAGAATTAAAAAGAATTGAATGAGAAAAGGGTGAAAACAAATAGCCCTCCATTTATTCAACCTTAGGGCAGAAACCGGGTTCAATTCATATGCTACTGATGGTAACATCGGTATTGAAGACAAGACGTCATGGACCCAGTGACGCACTGCACTTCAACTTTCCAAACCACTCAAGTTCCTCTTAAAAGGACTTGTTTCATTCTCACGGGGAACCGACATTATCTATCGACTTTCTCTTAGAGATTGTTGATATTGAAGAAGGAGACCCTCTCCCTAGTCTCCGATATAGGATCCAAATATGCACAAATTGAGTCTAGAGCCACGAGATCATCAATAAATCTCATTAGGACACTTTCAATGAAGACTCTCTGTTTCACACAATGTGGAAAGAGAGATTATATCTTGAGTCCTACGCATTATCCTTGTGGTATTGCCAGAACATCTGAGTGATGTGTCTACACACTCACAATGAAGATGGAAAGCCTTCTGGAGCCAACATCAAACAAGCTCCTGGTAGGTGGCATGTGAGATCTATTATATGGATCAACCATGTGACAACTGAACAGAAACAATGGGGCGATTCAATTTCTTGAATCAATCCTGGTTCAGGTTAGGGATTGACGGATACCTTTGAAAAACCGGTCTTTGTGCTTAACAACTCTTTTCTTTAGCACATCGACCGTGTACGGATATTTCAAATCAAAAGGTGTTTTATGATTGATAATTGATTTTCATTAAAACCTTCGCTGTATTGCAAAAACAATTTCTATTGAGCAATACTCGATTGTTTTTCAAATATCTTTTCATCAATCAGTGGACTCAAATTCGCTGGTTCACTCACTCCGTGTTGTCTTCTTTGAGATGTTCCGGTTTGAGAACAGCTAGAGCAGCTGCGAAACCCTGTCAAGGAAATTCTTCGGAATTATACCTGATCACAGGCAGTACTTGTACTGATCAACGGGGAACCGTGGGCCGTGTACCTCAATTCAACGAAAGTGATCAAAGACACTTTCGTGCGATTTATTGCTAACTGTTGTATGCAGGTACGCCCGACGTTTGCAGCTGATCAGAATGAAGCGGTCAATCCATAGCCGCATGCTCACTTAACACATTCAACTCAAAAGAAATCATGATTAGTGCATCAATGACTCTGATATTTTCACTCCAAGCTTCTGCTACGCTGCTGCCAATATCATGATTCAACAAAAGCTTCCGCTACTCTGATGAGAAGATATCATGATCCAGAATGTGAGCATGTCGGTCCGAATGTCACAACATCACATAATACCAACACCACAATGGATGTCACAGAGATCTTTGATTGCTGATGATCTCAAATGATGGCTCAAATTTATTATCACGTGGATCAGTAAAAGACCTCCACTTGAAGTAACCAAACATGCAATGTGAAGAATCAATGACTACGAGCTTCGAAGCAAAGCACTACATCAAGAATGCAAGATCAATTTTAATGTAATATCTGTTTGTATTCAATGTAATTTTAGTACATGATTGAGGTGACCTCCCTTAGGGGGAGATTGTTAGGAATTAGAAATTCTAGGTATTAAAGAGTCGGTCACCTCAAGTATATGTAATCATTAGAAAGCTCGTAGTCGTAGTTATTTTAAGTTAAGTAGTATTTAGTTAAGTAACACCGTGGAGGACGGACGGGTCTTTACCCAATGTATGCCTGATCCACAGCCCGTTGTGTGGCGATTTATGTAAGACTATAAATACTCTCTACCTTCCAAGGTAGAGAGTTGGAGCTCATAATAATATCTTTCACTTTCTCTCACTAAGTTCCCTAAACCTCTAACTTTCTCTCTCTAGAATTCCATCTATATGCTACTTTGTGTTATGGTTTGATGTGTATGTGAAAAGTTATATCTTACAATGAACCCCTCATTCTCACCCTGCTCCTGTAGAAACAGGAACTTAAACGCATTATGCAGCTCATAAGAACCGCATGCTGCTTTCAGCTGATCAATGTTTGGGGTGGACACCATTTTCTTAACAGATTCTAACAAAAAACTCACAAGGTAGAAAGGCAAGTATGTGAAGCCACAAAAACAACACCTTATATAGGCAAAAAAAAAAAAAAAAAAAAAAAAAACTGGCACTAAGTTGGTGTAACCTAATGATAAAGTGTAGCATTACTATCATTCAATGACGCATTCAAACAAATCAACATAGAAGCTAGCCTGGACCTAAAAGCATCTTTGAATAGTTCATGAACCAAAACTAATCTAACATTTAAGTACTGCACACTAAAGTGCAACTATCTGCGTGCTTAAACATTTTATTGTAACAGTTCCCTTCATGAACCAGGGCACTAATCTAAAATTTCATTAATGGAGAACTTTTCCACTAAACATCAGATGCCAAAACAATAATCTAAAGCAAATTGCAGCATCAATTCAAGCAAGAGAAAATGTTTATTGCTTCTTCCATCTTTATATGCAAACAACACATCCTAATTTTTTTTTATTTTTTTTTTCATTTTATGTGCAGAAACCATCTACATTTCAACCAGCCAATGAAGCTCAGGAACCGTTGACCTTCCTATGCGATGGAAAAGTTGTTTTCCAGTTACTTGCTCCAAGCAGGCTGTATAAAAGAAGACGCTAGGCTTCTCAAGATTCCTGCATTTCCAGTGGGTTGTTGCGGTGAGTGACCTTTATCTATAATCTGTTCACACTGCTAGCGATAACGATGAATAATTTTACACTTCCTTTTGGTATATGGGTATGACCAAAATTCAGCAAAATTTGCCATAGTTGCTTATGGATTTAGATAAATATTTGGTAAGTCCTCATTGCACTTTAGTGTGCAGTACTGAAATGTGGCTTGCTATATGACAATAATATCCAGTCATATGACAATAATATACCATGTATTATAAACATGTTGCCTTTCTAATGACTCAATATTATTGTCATACCCATAATATGACTGGAAGTGTGCAACACTGATTGCAATTTAGTGTGCACTTTTGTATACAACTTTGAAATTATTGTAATGACTGTATGTTATTGTAATGACTGAGTATTATTGTCATACCCATGTACCAAAAGCTAGCTGACCTAAATTTTGGTATATGACTGTATTATCAACATGTTGTCTTTTCTATGGCTAGAAAATATCTTTGTAGTTCTAAATTTGTGTTAAGATTTTCCGTTTGTTTTCACGAAATTTCATACAACAGCCATGAGATCATCTACAATAGACCAACATCGCTCAGAGTGCAATTCAGTAATCAAATAATTGTGAATGAAAAGCCAGAATCATTTGTGCCACCATCATCGTATGTCTGACGTTTTTTTTTAATGAAATGTGAATCTTTGGTTAGCTGTTATTTTCTTCAAGCATGGACTGCACATCTATGCATATTCCAATATTAAAGGCTGCTGATAAAAAAAGTCAAATGAACATGCATATCCTCTACTTTAATGACATAAACAGTGTATGCATTGACTACTTTAATCATTTGTTCATTTTTTAATGTCAAACCCCAAATACCTGTTTGCAGCGGAATGGAATTCCTGGGGATTGACTGCATAGCATCACAGTTCAGATATATTGAAGACCTAAAGTGTCGTCGTTTGGAAAATACATCATTTGATTGAGTAAAATAGTCAGAGTTTACAAAGATAGGTCCCAAAAAGATAGTCAACAAGTGCGAAAATAAGTTTGATACAATCCAAACGATGTTTTAAAGTGCATAAAATCCATGTGAGACGCGTCGTCATCGCGACTCTATGATAAGTCCACATGCATGCCATGAAGTGTATGCCTTAGTTACCTGAAAATACATTGCTAAAAGTGTCAACACAAAGGTTGAGTGAGTTCATAGAGTTTGTGTAAATGTTTTATACGACCACCACAAGTATAAGTTATGTATGACAATTATGTCACAAAAATGGTACAATTGCTTAAGCACATGACACCGAAGCTAGACTGTTCCTGATGTTCGCCCCAACAGAGTGTTTTGCCAAACAACTCAATGATGATAAAAATGAAAGGCATCCGTTGACCAGTTGGGACCACCAACACGGATGGAGGAGTCACCTCAATAGATCTATCCACTCACCCTCGCTTCTTTCGAAATTAACGGTTCATGATTATGAAATGGGGACATTCAATTGGCAATGAGGTAACTTAAGCAATGTAAATGAATTTGTTATACTTGGTATCGTAATAAAAATTATGTGCAATGTATTCTCCCCATAGGTTTGAAATAATGTTAAACTTGTAAACGGGGCTATGAAAACTCACCTAGTGCAATGTTTATGATGATATAATGGCAATACTGAAATGAGGCGCAACCTCTAACCGCGACCTATTATGAATGATATGTTCTAATGTAAATCATGAAACAATGTCGTGCATGCAAATTCATATGATATCCATACCACTTGTACATTTGAAAATAATGTTTATCGTCGAAATATATGTTTATGACATCTCGTCATATTATAAAATACTTTACAAGTATTTACGTTGAAGCAACATCCTACGATAGTCGTTTAATGATTTATTATGAAATTATAGTTTTTCGTCGCAAAATAATATACTTTGATAATTTGTCATTGTGACTAAATGACCCGAAAAAGTGGTCGTAAAATAGTGATATCGAGTGTTAGGAAATAAACTCAATGTTTGGAAAGTTATAGCATTATCTAAAAGTCTTAGCTTTTAAATTTTCATCATAGAGGTCTCGATCATGGAAAAAAACATAGGTAAAGTAGGGTACTTGTACCCAAAAATTAGTTTAAGGGTAGTTTCGGCAAAGTTTGAGGACCGTATTTTATTCGTTCAACTCCGTTTGACGAACGGTTGAATGTTTTGGAAAATAGGCTAGGCGAACTTACTTTTACTAGAAGACATCGTTTTATAAGAAGTACTCCATCGATGTTAAAAACGACTCCCAACATGGTCCTTAGCGGCAACTAGTTTTGACTATTAGAAAATATATTAGTGTTTTATACTTGTAATAAAAAGTCACGACGACCTTGTTTAAACACGTGTAATTTTATCGTTATAAGTCCGTTTTCTACGTTTTATATGTCCTTAGCTTCGTGTTAAAGTATACTAATATATTTTTGATAAATTGACTCATTTAGACAATGTTTAAAACTCGTTTTTGCCCTTAAATTAACTCTTGACAGCATGCAGTTTTTCAGAAATATAGTTTTCGTCGTTAAACTTGAAAATAGCATAACTTCTTCGTTATAACTCCGTTTTAACCCGTTCAAGCGACCACGTTTTTGTTTTAAAGTATATTTTCTGAATATCTAGCCCAAAATATTTTGTAAACTGTCGAAATTTCCAGATTTAGCAAAAATGATCAGACCATTATTTATAGTTGTCGAAATTGATTTTTCTCGCGTAATACTTGTTTCAATCACTTCAAACCAACACCAAATCTATTCTAAACCTACCGTATACCTTCTTAGGGTGTCATGGGTTCCTAAACATCATCAAAAAGGATATGTTTCAAGGGGTTAATTATAGGATAATATGTACTAATTATAAGTACTAAAAATAATGAAAGTGGTATAAATTCACATGTAACTTGCATGTTTTCTTGCAAAAATGATGAAATAACATAAATATGAATATGAAAGAGTTATGAAGATCATGAAATGCTTACTTGAATGATTTAAGAGTTTTTGAGCAAAGTATGCTTAATAATCTTAAGGTTTTTATTTCAAAACCTTAACTAGATTATTTCTAAGACTTGTAAACACTTGAACCTTGAAAAATTATGGATTTCTCTTGATGCATCAAGCATGGCCGAATACCACAAGAACCATGAAGAGGTTTCTTTTCTTTTTCACCTTTTTAATGTGTTTACCATGTGTTTAATTTTAATGAATCACTTATATAATTTGCAAAAAGGCCTAGTCAAGTGCATACGTGTCCATATGAGAAAGATATTTATGAAAAAGATGACAAAGGGGGGGGGGGGGGGTCGGCACATGAAAAAAATGGGGAGGGATGATGTATTTTTTATTAGTACATATATTAAAGTGTATGTATAGTTTGTAAGTTATAAGTATAATTAAGTATTTAGGGTAGCGTTAGCTAAAAATAAATTTTAACGGAACAAAATAAAATATTTCGAAGTCATAAAAATTATAAAAATACATTTCTTACAAGAATTTAGTGAAATATAATTATCGAGTTGAATTACGAAAACCGTGTAAATATTTATACATAACAATTTATATACAAAATAAATTAAAAACATCGGGTAAACTAATAATATAATTTTGATAGTCTTAAAATGAGTATAAAAAATATACTGATAATTATTGGAAGGCCGGATCAATTTTCAAAATAATTGATTGCGAAGCGTTTATTTAATAGGAAATTATACGTTTAATGAAATATTCAAATCCATGCATGAACTAATATGATGATGATGTTACCAATGATATGTAGACTAATTCTAGTCTATATGAAGTATCCTCAATGATATTTCATGAATTCGCAGCTAAACCCTTACGGTTACGCGAATTTGATACTCGTTAAATGATGAATAGTGACTCATGAATAGTGATTTTCTCCGGGAATGAATAGTGTTTCATGAATAGTAAAATTTTGAAATAACCTTTCAAAATATCAAATCGACTTCAAAAATGATGAATAGTAAAATGATGAATAATAACCGGTGAATAGTAATTCCCCGAGATGAATAGTAAAAATTTCTAAAGTTTGTAAAATGACCTGAAATTACGAGTTGTCACATTTAAACCTGTACATTGCCTGCCCATATTCCATTCATAAAGCACATGCTCATTTGAAATTCCACCTATAAAAACACATCCAACAAACATTGATTTACCAAACAATAATTTAAAAAAAAACACAACATGGATTCTGGCAAAAAAAAAAAGGGTTTTTCTTTTTCATGTGAGTCTTGATATCAAAAAGACATCATTACTAGATGTGCTTACTTTTTCATTTTTAAAATGTGCAGCTACCATCTACATTTCAAACACTAAATCAAGCTCAGCAGGCGTTGACGTTTCTATGGAATGGAGCAACTACTTCCCACCTGGTTATTGTGGTTCAGGTTCTAAAAACGAAGATGTTAGGAAGGTTAAACCTCCAAAACAGGTTGTTCAAGGGAATGATGATGCCATACCAAAAACTGCAAAACAGAATGGGTCAAAAGGAAAACAGAACTAAAAATTAACCGTTACTCAAATATGATTTGTATTGGTAGTTTCTGAATGGCTTAGATGCCTTTGAATAAAACTGTGAGAAGGTGGGGTATCGTATTATCACTGAAAATTGCATGTGTTGTTACGTGTATCATCCCGGATGTACTTTATCCAAATGTTGTTTCGTTTACTGCCCTGGAAAGTTGCAGCTACACATTTGTTTCGTACAATAATTATGGGGGTTGTTTATGGCTTTCTACCTACAAAAATGTGTGCCAAAACAGTGAGTTCTTTTGTGCCAAACTCAGACCAAAATTATGGCATGTCTGCATACCACCGTACTCCTATTTTGCGCTATGTAGTTAGTGCATATAAATCTAATGTATGCTTTAAAAGCTTAAACAGTTTTTTTATTGTACAAAATTTCCGGCAGCAGCCCATCCTTGCAGCTTATGCTTTTATCGTTGCTATTCTTAGGCAAAAGATCGTCCATATTCAACGAAGCATACGCAGAACGCGGGCTCGAAACCTCGTTATACACATAGTCTTAAAACAAAGGAAACATCCGTTTAAAACAAACTAAAATTTATCGGGACGCACAAAAAGAAATTAGTAGCTGAAATCATTTTAATGAAATGATAGGTTGTCAACGAATCTTAGCGTTGCTTAAAAAAAAAAAAAAAAAAAAAAATCACTTCGAGACTTCAAAGATTGGAAGGTTACTATACTTGGGTGTTTTCAAATAAAAAAAAAATTAGAGAATCATAGTGATCGTTATTTGTTGAAGTCAAATGGAGTAAATATGACTCGATTAATTAACTTATCACCAAATAGATAGATATAGTGGTCTTCCCGCCATAATATTATTTATTGAAGTCAAACTTTTATTACTCTTTTACTATTTTACCACTTGTGATATCCCCCTAGATTCACTTGTGTTCATTTTTTTTAACAACCGTTACACATCCATAAAATAAGCTAGCTAGAAATAACTTGCCATTGTCACGTTTTATTGTAAATAGAAAAAAGGGCAAAATGGTAACTTATCCTTGGTTAAAACACTACCACTATTTTGTCCTTTTTGTTCTTTTGCCTTAAAATTTTGGTAATGCTCCTACAACACACACATGATACATTAATTCAACCTGCAGGCTGCATCACATACATGATACATCACGTATTTTTCATATATAATTTCTACTTAATAAGATTAAGTATACCACTATTATATCTTATGTTGATCACCAATATTTGCTTATTACTATTAGTTATTACTACATTGTTAATGCAAAATGTTGATAATCGCAAGCGATTACACTAACTTAGTCATGAAGAAGGTTGTAGTGAGTTGGCGCTGATGTGGCAGTGGTGACTACGATCACCACGGTCACCATTACGCCTAGTCTTAGTAGCTTAGTCCTCCACCAACATATCATTTTTACATTTTTACCAACATTTAAGGTATTACATTTGAGTATTTAGCAAGGACAGATTGGATACACACAATCCGCCTGCTGTCCTTTTCATGTATGAAAATCTTTATACTCTTTGCAAAAAAAAAAGTGATTCAGCTCTCCTATGGCGTGTAACTAAAAGTTAGCATTTTTGACGCGTACCTAACAACACACAATCCACACATTTTCCACCTAGGATTCAAACTCTATCCAAATATAAAAATAGAAATAGTTTTTTTCTTGCCTTCTGTTGTCATCAAGAATACGAATGTTATCTTATTTCACTATTTGGACCATTCAAGAGGTGCAATACAGGATCATCAGTCATGTTTGGAACTTTTTGGCCATTTCTTTTCTGGGCGGATATAGTATATTAATAAATAATGAAATGGGTTAACGGATCGAATGAAATAAATCTGCGAATAATGAAACAGGATAATGGGTTGTAACCTCATGAAAGTGTACTTTTTGATGCTTACAGTTTCTTACTTGTTTTATTCAAAAGAAGAAAAATGGAACTTTTTAGAATACTATTTAACTCAAATTTTTAAACGTTAAAAATATCGGCAAGAAGTGTTCCCAGTCAAGCAATTAGCCCTTACCCAAAAAGTTATCATTTTGACCCATTATCTAAACCCAATCCTCCTAAACACAATTAATAATACAGTAATACTTTTTACCTGCTATGAGTTAATGCTAATCTGTCAAGTCTAATTAGATAACTTCGCAAATTTTGTAGAGCTTCCCGGGATTGGTTTAGCCTATTGGAAACTGGACCAAATAGGTCGCAGGTATACTATGGCTATCATGTCCGGTGGAGGATTCGTCCTATCATTGTTACAGATTTACGAGTGGAATACAATAGTTGCCATGTCTTTGGTGTTTTGTACTCGTATGTTCATGTCAGCAACTTTTGTTGCGCTGGAGATCTATGTGGAGGAGGTATGCCTTTCTTTTAGTTATCCACATCATGAATGAGAAATTTTCAATTATTTTCATACGGAGTATAAAAAAATATCATGTTTGGGATGTGTACATAGAATTACCGACTCACTCTTAGTTTATGACAACAAAACTAAAAGTCGTTTATATGACTATTATAGGTTTATCCTACAAACTTAAGAGCAACAGGAGTTGGATTAGCAACGATAGCTGGATGGATTGGAGGAATGGTATGGCCTGCGTTAGGAGATCTGCTGGGAACTAGTCATCACCCGATACTACTCATGAGTTTGTATGCTTTCAAAATCATGATAACAGGAGTAAGTGCTTTGCTGCTTCCAATTGAAACACTAGGAAGGGAACTGGAAGATAATGAGGATTAAAATAACTTTCCTTTACACGTTAATTCGAGATTATGTTTGATCAGTGAACCTAGTATTTCATTTGTTCATTGGAAGTTTAGGACTTATGTTTGATCCTTTCTATCCACTGGTTTGACTTTTCATCAAAAAGAATGTTGTGACTCAGATTTAGTTTGCAAGGATGTCGTATTAGAGATCATCATATCAACCTATTTGCTTACGAGTTATGAATGAGTCTATATATCTGTCTCTGATATGTTTATATCCATGGGTCAAAGTGTACTTTTACAAAAAAAATTCACCTTTTTAGATTGTTTTTGTACCCAATATATATCAAACAGGTCAATCATCAATGTATATTTATGATACTTACCTCCAATGACTCGGTTCACACTTACCTCCAATATAAAAAATTGTTATTAAAAGGGGCAAATTACAAAAAAATTCAAAATTTCAAAAAATTACACTACAATTCCATTAAGGGCACGTGACCCCCGGGAACCCTCCCTATCTCCGCCCATGTTCATAATGTTAGACGACGACAACTACAACAACAATACCCCAATCACATCGAAATGGGGTATGAGGGAGGTAGAATATGAAACTATTCTTATGATTATTATCAATTTTAAGCAAACTTGTTAAACAAATCAATAACTAAAAAAAGTATTAAAGTATTAGAGTTAATTCCATATATGTTCAATTTAAAACTTAAAAATGTCATATACCTAACTAAAACATCATATTTGTTATATTTACCCGTTTCAATATAGAATTAATTTAAAATGAGTTACATCATTAAATCCCAATTATACCCTTTAATAATATAAATAAATCAGTATGATTCCTCAATTGTTTAATGCAAGATAATGATTTACGGACTTAGAGCATAAGCCATAGGGCATGATGAAGAGCAAAATATCTTTATTTGGGCTCTACCGGATGCCACCTCACTTCTGCACTCCCTTATTGAAGATTCCATGATTCAAAGATAATGATTTAATGAAACACTACCTTTGTGATGCTTGATGCTTTCATTTATGATATAATCTAATTGGATACGTCGAATGGAAACACTTGCTACTTTTTTGGGCAAAAGGTTGGAAATGGAGATCAGATACCGGGAAACTGGGAATGGAAATGTTAAAGCCAAACACATAAATATTTCATCATCATGAGTCATGCACCATAAGGTTCGCACCAGGATTAGCTTTCAATCTCTAAGTTAACGATTTGTTGTTGATACAAATGATTTCACATTATAAAAGATCAACCAAGGTAATAAAATAGTTGCAGATGAAAAAACTAAGCAAACTTTATAAAATTTTAGGGTATAATGGGAATTTAATGATGAAAATACATTTTTAAATAGATTTTATAATCAAAAGTTTATATGAGATTATAAGTTTTAATTGGGTATATATGTCATTTTAAGGTTAAATTGGTCATATGAAATTAACCCAAAATATTAAACCTTTTTAAACATATTACCGAATCAGATAAGATAAGGAATCCCAGTTTTATAAAAAGAGATGATATACACATCACAAAATTACATTTGTAATGCACATAGTACAACACCATATATGTTTGCGGTATTGTGATACATATATCATCTTCCTTTTAATAAAGTATCAGTGTTGTTGGTTCTCTTAGGGAGTGTTTGTTTAAGTTAGGCTGTTACACCTAACTACACGTCTACCTAGTGTTTCGGTGAGCTTAATGTACTTGTTGCCTCATGTATTTCTAAAAATAAAATAAAAAAAAAAAAAAAAAAAAAATACAAGAAGTGAACTTTTTAATTAGTGTTTGGGTGACCTTAATGTATTTTGACAAGTTATACCACTAATAGTATACTGCTGACTTTATATTTAGTCGTGTTTAAGATTTTAGAGATATGTCATAGTAATCTGGTGTTCAATCTGTTTCGGTTTAGACTAAACTTGACAGTGGTACAGTCAATGACAACATGTACGGGTCGTAACAACACTAGTCATGTTTTGGATCGGTCTTTTTGGGGAATATATAATAGTTGTTCATATGTGTGTCTTTTTTACTTAGCTATATGTGTTTTTTTTACTGGGTCGTAAAGCTCTTGATGACATGTTTCGCCACAAAATATTGAGACCTAAAGGATGGCCGTAATAACTTATTTTATTATTGGCTTACATTAATATAAAAAAGCTTACGCCTCACTTTTTCGGCTTATTATGAGTTTATCGATATAAGTCCATAAAGATAAAATAACCATAAATTCAAGCAAATGAAGCACATAAATTTTTCTAAATTCAAATGAACGCATAAGGTAACAAAATAAGCTAATTCAAACACTCTCTTGTTTCTGTCGCAACACCAAGCAACATTTTTTTTTTGTTTAAGTCGTATATTTCGGAATACAATGGCTCAATTGAGTTTCATATGTTAGAGCATCCTAAATGCTTCAATGCTTCGCGGGTGAGTCAACAAATATCTTAAAAAATCAGATGTCAAATTGAACAATAATAGCCACTAATTTTATTTCAAAACCTTTTTTTTTAAGAATCAAAATATCTTGCAAAAGTAAAATCGTTAAGTCATAAAAAATACACTATCGCGACGGTAATATTTTTATCTTTCAATAGACGCCACTTCGATATACTTTTCAAGATTTTTTATTTATTTTTATTTTATTTATTTTATTTTTTTCATTTTTTATGATTTGAATATTAAACCATATGAAATCACTTGTGTTTTGTGACGTGAGTTTTAAAGTTTTAATCAAATGTGATTTGTGATGCGAGTTCTAAAATTCAAATCACAAATTACATGTGATTTTTAAAACTACAAATCACATGTGATTTTTCTGAGCGTACACTTATAAAAAAATTCGAAAATAAAGTTCGTCGAAAGTATATAGAAGTACCACTTTAGTGAAAGATAATTTTATGCTCGTCATGATAATGTAATTAGTTTTATTTAATGATAAATGATTTATGAGATATTTATTTTTTTCTAAAAGAAAATAAAGAAAATAAAGAAGAAGAGGTTTTTTAATTTGTATTAAGAAATGAGTGATTAGGGTTGTCCTATTTAATCTTTGATTTTGTTGTGATATTATTGAACCAAACTCTCGTTGAAATAGGGTTGAAAAATATAAAAATTAAAGAAACTTAGCACATTAAAGCGATAGGTCGAGAATGACTTATTGTCGCTAAACCGTATTCGAAGGTATGTGAGGTGTTCAACCGCACAACCTTATAATTTAATTTCTAATATATATCTGGGGCCTCAAAACGTACCACATACTAATGAAAAACGTAAATACTTAAATAATTAGTGTGATTTTGTTACATTTAGAGGCAATATTTACCCTGATATGTTGCAAATACTTGATTACATTTTGAGGCTACGCTAGAAATATTATGGATAAAATATATATTTTGCACAGGACTTTCACGAACTTAGCGACGACGTTATTAGGTGAATAGGTCTCGACCTGTTGAAAATTTGTAATGTTTGAATGATATATAGTGAGTTATGAAAAAGCTGTAAAAGAGTTTTTGCAAAAGATTGAAGATGACTGAGAAATTTTCAATGGGTAATGCCTTTTATTGGAGACTCGTGATACCCAAATATTATTTTTTCAAATCACGTTTAATTATTGAGTGTACACTTTACTCGATTAGATATTCTCCTAGTACAATTAGCAAAGATCCTTCGAGATATATAGTTTCCTTAATGAATTACATATCCCACGAGGAATATATAAATGCAAATTAGTAGGAGATATGTACACGAATAAAACGTATTCAAATCAACAACAAAATTTCAAAATAACTTTTATGCCATGGGGGATCATCTAATACCCAAAGAAAACCCTAATCATGATGATGAAGATACATTCACTTGCGAGATCTGCTTTGAACTCATATCTTTACCCAACAAAAAATTCATTAATAGCAATCGATGCGTCCACTCGTTTTGCACAGCTTGTATGATCAAATACATCCAAGCTAAGCTTGAAGAAAACGTGCCAGACATCAGATGTCCACATGAATCTTGCAATCACTCTCTTGAACCCTTGTCATGCGGCACCAAAATTTCACACAAACTCTTCAACAGATGGTGTGATGCATTATGTGAGTCGACGGTGTTAGGGTTTGATTTGGTTTACTGCCCGAACAACGAGTGTTCTGAATTGATTATGAACGAGTTTAGTGATGGTGATTTGAAGAGATGTGAGTGTCCTTCTTGCTTGAAACCTTTTTGTTATAAGTGTAAGGTTCCTTGGCACGAAGGCTATACATGCGAAGAGATGAGGGATGGAAACAATGTGGATTTTGATATTGTTTGCAAGAGGAATGGGTGGAATTGGAAGAGGTGTCCTAAATGTAGGCATTGTATTCAGTATATTGGTGGTTGCCATATCATTAAGTGCAGGTTTGTTCTATTCCTCCATTGCACACACAATCACATGCTAGTATGCTAATGTTTTGTTATACGCATTTATTTATAACTAGGGGACATTGTATTGTCATAACATTCGTGTATTTCAGTAATAACTTAGATGCATCAATGTTAAGAGATATGTACATTACAATATAAAAATTGCATAAAGATCGGTGCATCATGAACCGATGTATGGGGTTCGATCACGTCTTTTAACTTGGTCTATCTATTTTTTCCAATAATTTTATGTTAAATTAAGTAGTGAACTTGTGACTGATCTTAGTTCCGAGTTTTAATTAACGGGAACAATTCATATATTACATGTTTACATTTAACTTCAAGTGAACTTTATATTGGTTTAGCACGGTTATTTTGGCTATCAATCTTAATTTAATATTGTTGCAGGTGTGGAACTAAATTTTGCTACCAGTGTGGACAAAAAGTACCATTTTGGCATACGTTCGATTTTATCTATATGTGTTGCACAACCAAAGACAATGTTTATGATCTCACAAATTCTTTAAAGAAAGAAAAGGTTTAACTCATATGTCGAAAACTCAATTTCTCGATCTTCCTTTTAGACATTTGGTTAGATATATACATCATGACTTCAGTTTCCGAGTTGTTATTGTTAAGCCTTGGTTTATCAATAAGACGATATTTATTTGTGTGCGCCTTTTTTTCTTTCTTTAAATCTTTTGTCATTTAATTATTATTTTGCACTTTCTTTGTTACTCTTATAACTATACTTAGATGGTGATAATCATTGAATATAAGTGTTCTTTTACATGTTATAAATAGTACATATGCCACAACATATATGTTATTTAAAAAAAAAAAAAAAAAAAAAAATCCGGTGAAAAGGGAGGGGCCAAAACCTTTACGACAAATAAGAGGTAGGAAATGGACATGCCCACAACTACCTAAGAAAACAACTTCTGCATAGCAGCTATATATACAAATCAGGAAACAAAGACAATACAAAGATAACTACATATCAAAAATTTCTATATTCACCTAAACCATAGCCTCGTGATAACATTTCCCTTGTAAAGTGCAACAATATAGACCATATCAGATGAGTTACTTACACCAAAATGAGCCATGAGCACACAAAGAAGGGCATCATCATGAAGGCTATAGCCCATCAAATGAAAGGGTCTACTCAGTTTTGATTACATTTCCTGTACCACATTGGATTCTAAACCATACTAGTAGCATCATCATCACTAGCACAGTTTAAAAACAAGATGAACATGCATCATCAAAACAGATCTGTAGTGAGAAATACCCTTTTTTCCACTCGTAACTAAAGCCCTTTTTTCTTGTAGTGAGAAATACCACTAACATTTGTGAAAACCATCCATACCTAGCTCCTGCGACAAAGCAATGCTTGGACCAAAAAGTTTCAACTTGCATTGTCCAAAACTGTTCATCTACCCTCCTCAACAAGAAACCTACATTTTGAAGAGATTATCCATCTTAACACAATGATTATCCAATAAAGAAAGCAGTTACCTAACAAAGGCCTACTACTACTTTATAGGACAGATCAGAGGGTTAAGACTTCAAGCTTCAATGTACTAGGCCATTTGTTGAAATGAGCTGAGCATTCAAAATCTCAGCTTTCTGGAAGAAGCAGAAGGCATGAGAATTAGTTAAAAACCCATTAATTAATTGTAGACTTATTTTGAACCCCAATGTCTGCTATGCATGGCAGTCTGCTGGAAGAAACAATAGAATTCCTTTAATATTTCCATTGATCCAAACAAATAGTAAAAGACATTTACCTTTGAATACCATTCTCTTTTGGACCAATCTCTGCAGGGAACTACCTTATGACTACTTGTCAACTTAGCTATGGAAAACCAAACCCACAATGCTATCAAAACAGACCACTTGTAAGTATAGATTTACCAAAACTAAGGAGAAAGCAGCCAACATATTAGCCATCTGCACCACATATGAACCAAACAGATTGCATCATTTAGTACACACCACAAACTGATTGCATCATTTAGTTAGGGCAAAGAAGCTTCATCTTTCACAGCTCTCTAGCCCCCATCCTAAATGATCAAATGATGAACAGTACACCATTTTTAATCTGTTATGCAACTGCTGCAAGATACATCAATATCACATAGTTTAAAAACTCTGTATGTGGCAGCTGACTTCTTGACTTTAAGACTCATAATCTTCCATTTTATATCCTCTTTTAGGCTCTTAATCACTTCCAACCTCTTTGTATTTTGAAACAGTCTTAAATAACATATATACTATTTTTACGTCCTTTAGACATGTGAAATGTGTGTAAATTGGCTGTTTGGAAATGTTAAGATAGATCTTTCTAGGACTGCAGAATACATACACCAAAGATCATGTTTATTATAAATTTTTACTATTGTTTTTGCCCAAAATATAGACCTTCCGGCTGTTAGTTTGGTTGATTAATTGATGGAATAGTGGTGTTAGAACGTTTGACTGCTTGCTATTCTTTTGCAGCGAATATACCAATTCAGTCTTCGGTCTCTTCTCTTATACTTAGGAGATAGTAACAATTATTTTTAAGTTACAGAAAGACTTGAGTAAAATTTGTGAAATAACAACTAAATATTGATAAACACAAGAACATTGTGAATATTACAGACGGAGATTATATTAAACAAAGTGATTAAAATCATCAATAAGCATCTTAGTAACATATTTCTTTACTTGATGTGTGTAATGGGCTAATTGCTATAATGGATGGTCAAAAGGGGGAAACAAGACATCTAGAACACTTGAGCCCAAAGCCCTAATTTCTCTCATAATGTGTCACTGTGTGTGTTTGTATAGTGTTCGATGAAGTCCATCTCTTGTTCTTTTTGAAGTAGTACCATCCTAGGATGCACATGCGTTTCGCTGATTAACAGAAAAGGCAGATTAAGCAGCATTTCATAATAGAGTAAAATAAAATATAGTTGAGATGTAAGAAAGTAAAGAATATATAAAATGACAAGAGAAAAAAAAATCGAAATTATGTTACTTTTGTAACGAGAAAGTAATTGATAAAGCCATCACATGAACCTTAATATTACTGTGGCACATTACAAGTTCAATGAAAATGAAACAAAGAGAGAAAATGAAAATTAAATGTGTCAATTTCTAAGCCGCGGACCAGTATACAGTTCGTTTATCTTTGCAACAATTATAGTAAAAGTTGAAAAAAAAACTTGTATTCTGGTATTTTCTTTCCGCACTCATAGCAAAATGTCGTTTTACATCTGCAATAACATTAATGATTAATGGTTAGTTTTCACCTATTGAGTCAAGTGTATCGTTTAACTATTCAGAATATCAAATGTGAGTTCAAAAACCGGTTATATACATACATACGAGGGTTTGATTTACTCAATTTATTAACCATCCAAGAAGGTGAACGAAAGTAATAATAATATTTTTAATAATTTTAAGTTTACTTATCAATATAACCAAATTGATTGATTAGTTCACATAAAGTTGAATATATGGATTATATTAAGAAAACATTGATCATCATGATTATGTTAACAAATTTTTTCAAAAAAAATGGAAATCATAGATCACCACTAATTTTATAAGGATACTATCCGGCCTACATGTCCTCACCATTGGTACCCGTAAGAAAAATATAGCTTATTTACACATTGAGTTTTGCCATTTTAATTAAATCTTACTAATAAGCTTTGTTTAGCAACTTAACCAATTAACTGAAAAGTGAAGTCAAAAGAGTTTCTCATACCACAGGGAGACTGCACTTCCATCTTTTGTGGCTCTACTGTTTCACTATAGTGTACTGGAATCTCCAAGATTCTGTGTTCACAAGGGAGATTAGAAGAAGCAGTTATGGTTTTAGAGAGGGGAGCTGCCACCAACAAAAAAAAACTCCCAGAAGGCTGACTTGTATCTGCTCAGATAGATGAAAGTTTCGAAGCTGATAGGGCCACAGAAGGAGCTCCTTCTACAGAAGTGATGCGAAACCAAAATGAAGTTACAGAACCTGTTGTATCTGCTCATATAGATGAAAGTGCCGAAGCTGATAGGCCCCCAGAAGGAGCTCCTTCTACAGAAGTGATGCGAAACCAAAATGAAGTTACAGAACCTGTTGTATCTGCTCATATAGATGAAAGTGCCGAAGCTGATAGGTCCACAGAAGGAGCTCCATCTTCAGAAGAAGTGATGCGAAATGAAAATGAAGTTAAACCTGTGGTTCCTCCTTCAGAGATAAATGAGATTGATGACAAGGAAGATTCAGACAGTGATACGACACTAGGATCTGATACTGATCATGCACGTCGAATTGACATAGAGGAGCCGTCAACACTACAAGATCCTTTAATTGGAAACAAAACCAATGGCGATTCAAAAAGAAAACTAGCCATATGCACACTTGTATCAGCAGAGTGGGGGAAAATAACAGTTTTAATATGGCTGTTATATTTTGCCAATTCATATTCATATAGTAGCCTGATTTCATTGCTTTCATCATCATTCACTGAGTTGCCCATTTGGCAATATGGAGCTCAGTAGAAACCAAGCTACTATAAAGATACAGTTATCACCAGCGTTGCTGGTACTATATCCTCTTATTAACTATTTTGGACCATTCAGGAGGTGTAAACATATTGGAGTTCATGGGTTCAAACTAGAGGTCTCAAATTCAGACCCGTTTTTTTCGAATGGGTTGATTTGAGTTATCTTGTCCTTTAGCGGGATAGATAAAATATACTGTATTATTTAACTAGGAAAGGTGCTGAAACCGACAAACTGTATCTTTGATACTTACAGTTTCTTATTGGTTTAATTTAAAGACAAGATATAACACTATCGATTTTGTAATTGTATTTATTATATTGGTTATCTATAATAAGCCTAAAGTTTTTGGCAAAAGATGGGTTTGGTTATGTAAATCAGGCCCGTACAGAAAAGTTTGCTATTTTGACCTATTGATCAACCTGTACAGAAAAGTTTGCTATTTTGGACCGTTCATGAGGTGCAATAGATCTGGGATCATCAATCACGGGTTGCAATTTTTAAAATAAAAAAGATTAGTGAATAGTGAAAGGGGTTAACGAGTAGTATATCAAAGTGTATTTTTAATGCTAACAACTTCTATCTGAAAGCAGCTAACGATTTTATAACTGATTTAATACAATAAATATTAGTAAAAAAAACTTTAAAAATTGGACAAAGTGTTGTCAAGACATTCAGCCAGCAGCAAAGATATATCATTTTGACCCCTGACCAAAGCTTAATCCTCCTTGACTTGTAACAAAAAACCTACCATGAGTAATGCCAGTACTGAAGTCTGATTAGATTCTTTTGGCAAATTTTGTAGAGGTTCCAGGGCTTTTTTTAGCATATTTTACACTGGACTGGATAGGTCGTAGGTATACTATGGCTATCATGTCTGGAGGAGGAATCATTGTAATATTGGCACAAATCTACAATTGGCATGACATGGTTAGGAAGTCACTAGTGTTTTGTGCTCGTATGCTCACATCTGCAAGCTTTGTTACGCTCCAGATCTTTGCTGAGGAGGTAATTCCTTCTTTCTATTAGTAGCATCTCATGAACGAAATTTTCAATAATTTTCATTTCAGAATATCTAATGATTAGGATGTTTTCATAATAAAGTTACCTAAATGACTTTGTTTATTGCTGCAATAATAAATGACACTTATTTTGTTGGTATTATAGGTTTATCCTACCAACTTAAGAACAACAGGAGTTGGAGCTGCAGCGGTGTGGGGATGGATTGGAGGAATGGTATGGCCTGCGTTGGGAGATAAGCTGGGAGGTGGTCACAGAATACTCCCGATGTGCCTCTATGCTTTCAAGTTCATAATGTCCGGAATATGTGCTTTGTTGCTTCCAGTTGAAACACTAGGGAGGGAATTGGAAGACAATGATGATTCAGAATAACTTTCTTTTACATGTTAATTCCAGATTATGTTTGATCATTGACTTTAAATTTGATCACCGAACCTTAGTAATGTAGTATTACATTTGATATTTGGAACTTGTGTTTAAATGTTTAATCCTTTCTATACATTGGTTTGACTTTCCATGAAAAGAGAATGAAGTGACTGTGTTTTGGTTTGCTGAGCTGAAATGAGTTTTTGTGTACTTTACCGACTTATTTCGAGAATTTAGATCATTCTTGTAATCATCACATAGTTTTAGTAAACTTGTTTAGCTGCATTACTCATGTATAAATAAAACAATAATTCAAAATAGTGTTATGCGGGTCAGCACGCCCCATTTTGACTTGTATAAAAAAATTAAACTTCGTTGATTTTGTACCAATTGATGCCATTTGGTAGTATCAGATCGTGTTTCTTCTGTGTTTTCACTCATTATTTTAAGATAAATGTTGATGGGATGTTTCATTTCCGAAAAACCTGAAAGCATTTTAAATCTGGGTTTTAGTTGGAGGGTTTGGGTTTGAATATCTAGGGTGCAAATCCCGACATGACACAAATACACATGAAAATAAGCGGGATAGTAATGCATTTAAAGGGCTCAGGTCGTAAATTCGGTTGACCAACCTAGCCTATATAATAAACATGTCATGTCTGGATTGAGTTGTGGATAAAGGGGTTACCCACCAACCTATTTTATGCACCCAATTACAAGGCAAACAAAGCTCATAAACCCACCAACCCGTTTACAGCCTAGCTACTTAACCCGCCAACTATTTAGACAAACGGGTTATACAAGTCATAACAGGGTTAGTGGGTTTGTAATCGGGCTAGGTTTGATTCTGTTGACACAATTAGTTGCACAGGCAGTTCGGTTTATGACAACAGGGGTTTAAACCAAACTTTTCCTTTTAAGGACCGAGTGTAATTAAAATGGTCTTTTTGAGACCAGGCATTATGGTCACGTGTGGTTGAGTGGTACAAACCATTTGTTTGTTTGTGAGAGTTTGTGGAATATATTGTAAGGTATGTTTGTATTAAATGAGTATTTTTATATGTTTAGTTAGGTGGTGACTACTACAACTCTAAAAGTGATGGTAAAGGTGACGTGTTAAAAAGTTCGATGACACTAAGGTAAAGGTACCGATCAAGTGAATATTACACCCGGCCAAAGCTCAATTGTGGTTTTGGATGTTTCTCCTTATCTATATAGGGGTGTTTCTCCTTATCTATATAGGGGGTGCATTAGTTTAAATAAACTACAATTCAATATAACCCAGCCATAAGCGTATTTTATTGGTTTGTCAGGCTTAATATAAAGTTATGTTGAACATATGCATTAATATATAACTAAAACAATTTGCAATGTCAAAATTCATAACCATTTCGAATCAATTATCAAACTTTGCTATATTATTTTGTTACATGTTCATATTGATTTTTAGTTTCTTGGTTAGTCCTTAAAGGAATGTGAATTTGATGAATATGTTATTCCAAAAAAAGATGTAGATTGGTGGGAACACCTTGACCCGGGTGTCTTTTGGCATCAGTCATTGTTCACCTTACAAGGAATAGCTCCGACAACTCTCCTAGCATAGTGGGGCATCAACTGGAGTGAGCACGAGCCAAGACTTGGAACCCTGAGCTCTTATTCCACAAAGTCTCTCCAGTGTGCCCATATGTTTTGCGGAGGTGGGTACCTATATGAAGTGCCAAGGATGGGACTTGAAATTGAATCAATTGACTAAAGCACAAGTGCTCCAATCATTGGACTAATGCTCCAACCACATAGGCAGGCTATTTAAATAAGAATCATAAGAGTTTTGTTAATATGTGTCTTGACGTTATCTTTATGAGTTGTATTTTGAAAAAAATAAATAAATTAAGAAAATGAAAAGAAACATAAAATTTTATATCGGCGTGTGAGCAATGAAATATTTCAGTGATGAAAAATTATATGTTGTGTGTGGAATAAAGGTGTTTCGATATTAAGCGGGGGCTAAAATAGTCATATTATAATGTTAATGGTGAATTGAAATTAAGAGAATGAAAAGAAACATAAAAACTTATATCGGCGTGTGAGCAATGAAATATTTCAGTGATGAAAAATTATATGTTGTGTGTGGAATAAAGGTGTTTGGATATTAAGCGAGGGCTATGTTAATGGTGAATTGGATGGCATGGCGAAAATGAAAACGTTAGGGACTATTGGCGAAGGTTTTTAAAGATTAGGATTTATAAGTGAAACTTTTGCACAAGTTCAGAGACAATCATATAATTTACTCCAAATAAAATGGGTTGATTTTTACCGTTGTCCTATTTTCTCAAACTACCAAAGACTCAGAGTGAGATATTCTGGATCAAAGTGATAAAAATCATCGATAAACAATTACGTAAAATAATAAGGCTTGAAAAAAGAAAAATTTGCTTAACTTTAAGAATGCAATGGGCTTGAATACTAACTAGGCTGGTAAAAAGGGAACAAAAAGAACATCCAGGAAGCCAGGAAGGTCAGTTGAGCCAAAGCCCAATATGGCTATCTAGGGAAATAATAAGGCTTGACTTATTTATCTCATATGGTGTCATTGTGTGTGTTTACAGTTCTACCAAGATGCTAGACTTTTCAGATTGGCGATAATGCCGATTAAGGAGTTCTTAAGAGCTAGAGTGAAAACAAAATAGGAAAGTACAAAATATACAAAATGGCTTGATCAACTAGAAGTTGTTTAAAAGTTTGCAACACAGAAATGAGTCACAAGTCTATCACATGAACCTAATAATAAACATGACAATGAGATGATTCGTATCACTAGTTCAATAAAAATGAAAATGAGAGAGAAAAATTTAAATTACGTGTCCAAGTGCATGAAACTTACTAATATGTATGCATCATTTCTCTTTGCAGCAATTATAGTTAAGATTGAGCAACAACCTGTATTCTAGTATGTGTTTTCCGCACTCGTAGCAAAATAAAGCTTCACAACTGAAACAACGTCGATAAATTTTGGTTAGCTTCCAGATATTGAGTCAAATGTATCGTTTAACAGTTACTTGATATGAAGTGTGATTTCAAAAATTGGTCAATATAACAGACATACAAGTATTTCTAAAGTAGGAATATTTTTAGTAAAATAAATAAGGGAGCTTAAACCAAATTGGCTAATATTTTTAGGTTACATATCAATTTGACCAAGGAGCTAACCAAAAGTTGAATATAGCGTTAAGAAAAGATTGAACATGATGATTATGTTAACATTTATTTTCCAAAAAAAAGGAAATTGTGGGAGACTCGCCAATGGGAGAGTAAATTACTTAGCACAGCATTTTGTAGGTATATGGAGACGGATCTAAACACCTGACCTTCATATTATCCTATGTGTCCTCACCATTGGCTACTATTGTAAGAACAATTTATCATTCATATTCAGTTTACTAAGCCTTTCACCAAAAAAATAGTTATTTTAAGCATGTTAGCCATTTAAAATTCACCTCTATCTTCATCAGATCACCACCACCAGATTCACCACGAACCTGCACCACCACCAAAGGATTTTCGGTGGTTCTATCACCGTTTTTGGAGACGCCAAGTCAACAATTAGCAGTAGATTAATGGTGTGTAAGTTTATGGCTAATCTAAGTGGTGCCACCACTAAATCTTCACCCGCCACTGTTCATTTTATGATTAATTAAAGGCGTTAAAACCTTACATTCATCTAATATTCATTTAATAAATACCCACCTGTAATCTTTAAAATTATTAGTTTGTTTTTTAAAATTATTTTGTAAGTCTATGAGTTTATCTTGATTCTTTGCTAATAAATTTGAGTAATTTATTTTATGTGTAATTTGTAATTTGTGTTTCTTGATTTTGTGTTTGTATTTGGACTTTTTGATCCTTAGAAAATGTTAACTAACAGACAATTGTATATACAAATTATATTTAAGAATTAAGAATTTATTCATGGCTGCAAAGAGTTGAGAATATGAGAAGATAAAAGTGCATAGGTGTGTTTGGAAATGTCAAGAAGCAATGACAACTAGTAGGCAATAGCTGGTTTCTGGGTGACATGATACACAAAAAAACCAAATTGGAAAGTTCGAATACAAAAAATAAAAATAAAAAATAGAAGGCTACACAGCAAAAGAAAATGTGACAAGTCCACTACGTTTGCAAGTAATTATCCCTAAATATAATTTGGGTTAATTGGTTTTGCGGTTTGGTTTAGTTGTTAAAGTTTGTATATTGGATTAAACTTCAAATTTTATTCCTTTCTCAATGTTCATGTAAAAGAAACGCATATAGACATTTCATGTCAGATATATACACATTTAACAATCCAAATTCATAGATGCTATATCATCGTACACAGATGCAAAAACAATTCGATTTTCCATAAAAGTTACTGTAACTAGCAGCAACTAGGTCATACATATTTCCTGTGAAATTAGTTCGATCATACTCAATGTAACTCTTCCATACTTTTATCATAAAATACATGTAACATGTGTATACAACTAAAACAGACTAACATTTTTCAAAATTTTGATTGTGTCATGGTGTGTGATTGGTTGCTTGGTAAATAGAGCAATTAAGGAGAACAAACCTGCATCTAATGAAATTGGAACCACGAATAAGCTCGATACACTGGCCACACTTGGGACACCTCTTCCAGTTCCACCCATTCTGCTTGCAAACAACATCAAAATCGACGTTGTTTCCATCCCTCGCCTCTTCTTCGCATGTATAGCCTTCGTGCCATGGAGCCACCTTACATTTATAACAAAACGATTTCAAGCAGGAAGGGCACACACATCTCATCACATCACCATCACCAAACTCATTCATAATCAATTCTCGTTGTTCGGGCAATAAACCCTATCAAACTCTAACACTGTCGATTTACATAAAGCAACACACCATTTGTTGAATAACTGGTGAGAAATTTTGTGCGCATGATAAGGGTTCAAGAGAGTGATTGCAAGAGTTATGAGGGCATTTGATGTTTGAGAAGTTTGCTCGAAGCTTTACACTAATGTATTTGATCATACAAGCCGCGGCAAAACTGGTGGACACATCGGTTGCCATTAACAAATTTTTTGTTCGGTAATGATACGGATTCATAGCAGATTTCGCATGTAAATGTATCATCATCATCTTGGTTAGGTTTTCTTTGGGGCACGTTTCTAAGTAGATCCCCCATCGAATGAAAATAAAATAACTGCTGTGTAAGTTTTTTGATTGAGACTTAAGAGTTTGGGAAATTTGCATATATCTACCCACCCACTATTAGTATAATATTTGACATAAAGACATCTTTCTTTTTAATATGCTGTTTTTGATTAACAACGTTTTAAATGACTGCTTTAAAAGCAGTATTTTGATATACGCAAGTTTTAATGATATATACGTAATTGTAATCGGGTCCAATTAATGTAATTAGAGGATAATTAAGTAAAGATTCGATAAATTTGAAGCAGCGTCATAATAACTAGATGCAAGTTTATTTTCTATCTAGTATAATTTAGCCAAAAAACTTTATTTTCAATCAACACCTCTAATGCTATACATGCATTCCAACTTGCAGAATCATCGCCGCGCTACGACTGCCCCCACTCTCTCACGCATAAATCAACCCTTCCAATAACCGCCATTCTACTAATCTTACGTGCCTACCATCAAAAATCGATCTAATCCTCGATACCAAATCAAGTAATGCATCCTTGGCATTACATATGCCTTTTGTCTCATTTTGAGGTGGTGTGTTCATTTGTGTTCTTGGTATGCCTAGTATAAACTTATGCCTTAATGTGTTTTTTTGAGGTGGAACTTGATACTCCAAAACCCTTATTGGATCTTTCGCGATACATATTTGCTCTTTTTATTGGGTTTTGAAATCTTCACATATCGGATTTATGCAATTTAATGTTCATTATATATAACGTACGGTTTTGGATCTTCAATTTTGATTATATATCGATTAGTCGATGGTTTCTCTAAGTCGGTTTGATATTCATTATAAACTTTGTCGATTTAGGGATTGGGATGGTTTTCTTTAAGTCGGTTTGATTATCCCTTTAAAACTTAGAGATTGGGGTATGTTTATGATGCTTTAAAGTTATAAATACAGTTTTTTTAGGATTCGCTTACGATTCAGATTGAGGGTAAACCCTTTCTAGGGTTTTGTTCATGCCGATGCCGTGATGTTGGTTATGGTTTGTACCTGCTGGAGGTTCTTGTTCGATTATTGGAAGTGGGTTGAGAGAGTGTAAGTTTTGCTATTGCTTATGGCGGTTTTGATCCCTAATTCTATGAAACCCTTAGGGTTTGTTATTTTTAATCTGCTATTACGATTGGTTTGCATGTTAGGGTGTTTACACCCTATATCACCGGTTTGATTCGTACTCACATGAAGACCCGATTGATGTTGTGCAATCGCTTATTTCCTCGTCCTGTGCGAAGGACTTGGATGTTAGGTTCGCTCGCACCTATGTTCGAAAGTACACTTAACGCTATGGCTTGGGGCATCATTGTGATTAATGATTCATTCTTTTGGCTTCGAATCGTATGTTTGTGTATGTATTGAATGGTTATGGGTAGTTAGCGCTTGATAACCCCGTGTTGCATCGAATGGGTCGAATACATTTGGTTTATTTTGATTTGCGACATGTTTTAAGGGTTTAGCAACTGCTATGTGCTTCCTCAATGATCACATGCGTGAAGGGCTGGTGTGCATTGATGGTATCTATTCCAATTTTTGTGTGATCATGTGAGATTTATGTTTTAAATGGAAGTTAAGTTTTTTGGGGCTCTTGTTCAAAACCCCATTCACACGTTATGCTGGAATGTTGGGTCGATTGACCATGTTTATCCTTCAAAGTCGATTTTGCTACGGAAGTCACTCTTATTAGGTTATTAGATTATGCATTTTGCATAATACTAATAGAAGAAGCAATTGGTTGAAGCTGGAAGTTTGAATTACTACGACGATTTGAAGATTCAAGGATTTGTCTACTTGATTTGCATTTTATTTTTATATATAGTCGTTGTAGTTTATGTTCAATGTTTGTTATAAGCGTGGTGATGCAGGTTTTACTGACCGTGTCTTAATATTTATAGTGTCTCGCTATACCTATGGTCTACCCTAATGCACTAACGGGCGTAAAATTGGCCGGTCGTGTAGTGTAGTATTCGGTAAAACCTAGGTCGTCCCAAGAGCTACGTGGATTGGAAATTAACTTAAGTCTATGTCATGAGATTAATTGCTTTTAAGATTGAAATAATAAAACTAACTAATAAAACAAGGAAATTAAAGAAAGCAGATAAAGGCAAGAGTTGTAATCAATGAAGAAGAGTGGTGCTAACCTAGTTAATCCTCCTAGCTAGTTATGTCTACGTCTACTTACTTCCAATTACTCGTGTGGGTCAAATTCGAGAGGACAGATTTGGTCAATTCGCCCTAACCTATCAAAAGATGCCACCACAGAGAAATCAGCGACCGTCATAAGTCCCGTTGTTCCTGGTCCCCTAAGCCAAGTCATTAAGTACCGCTACATGCTAGATTTATAATAGTGAGTGCCCGCCGTTAGGAACTTAGACACTCACCCCCTAATTCTTAAGTTCATCCAAACTGCGGAAAAACTAGAAGGGGGGGGTTGAATAGTTTTTCCGATTTTACGTTAGTTTCAAAAACTTTTAGATTCGTTAATATGTGACATCTTATGGATGTAAAGAAAGTATAGATCTAATGATAAAGCAAGTAAATAAAGTAAAGCGAAGGGAAAGAAAAGACACAACCGATGTATAGTGGTTCGGCTACAAGGACACATTCCTTGCCCTACTCCACTCCCCGAGTCACCTACTCAAGAGTTCAAGCACTATGTCAACAAACTCCTTCACTTGGCGGAGAAGCCTTCACAACGATGCTTACACTTTTTCCGGTACAAAGCTAAATACAGAGTCCGTAGTACGGTGGACTAAACCAACACGACTATTACACAACAAGTATGTGAAATATCAAATACAAGATCTTCGCTACAAAAATCTTGCGGAGTGACAAATCAATCAAGGACCCCTTGCTTGGATGACTTGTAGAATGCTCGTGATCTCGCCTTAGAGAAGGACCTATATGAGGATCACAAATAGAAAGAAAGAAGAACAACTCTCTAGATCAAGTGATTTATATGTTAGAAGAGAATGAGAGTGTATGAGAGATTTAGTAAGAAGAGGGGTAAGTTAGAATGAAGAAATGGCTCTCTATTTATAGACAAAATCTTCATCACCTCTCGATCCCACCGGATCCCTTCCAATTAGGATCCGTCTAGTGTAATCCTAGGGATCCGTGGAACGCTCCTCTTTGCCCATGGTTTTTTGGTTATGGGTCATGGGTTATGGGTTGGTCCATGGGTTTTCTTTAGATTCAATGTATCTAAGTATACATTGTATCTAGCCAACTTAGGTATGGGTTAAGATCCATGGGTTATGGTTTTTACCCATCCTAATAAACTATTACAACAAATGCTTAATTACTACATTTTTGTATTTAAATGGCTATATGTAAATGCTTTACAAAAATAACATGTATCCTTATAATTATACTTAAGATAACATTATATTTGTTATCAACAAAACATAAAGAGATCGCAAAATATTAATAAACGTTTTTACGGTTTATTTGTATTAACAATCTCCCCATTTTTGTTGATGACAAAACATAATGTTATGATGAGTAAAACTTAAGAATAGATGTAAGTTTTGAAAGCCTAAGTTTTACTTCTTCTCCCCCTTTTTGTCGAAACAAAAAGTTAACCCTTGGAAGAAATAAACATAAAAGTGTGGAAAAAAATAGTCCACGTGACGCTAACTCCCCATTGATCGGTAGGCCCCTTGTTTGGGGCTTCAAGTGAAGAAAAATAAAAATCCTACAAAAAGAAAGGTTAGTAACATGCTTAAATAATCTTGTGATTGCCGAGAATCAAGATTGGGAGCCAAGGTATGTAAACAAGGCCTTGTAATAAAACAACAAAGTGTAGTGGTTTGTATGCCACCTACAAGCATGTAAAAATAAGAACAAGACTTGTTCTTGAAAATGACTTCAAAAGAAAAGTACTAAAAATAGAAAATAGTAGTAATGATACCTTCCATGCTTGCATAAGGTTATGGATGGAGGTTTTGATGAGTGATGGTATTGATGCGATCAAGGATGAGGTTGACTATGAAACGCATTTCTTCCCTAACTTCTATTGCGATTTCCCTAGTGGATTGGCAATGTTCACAATGTAAATGATGTGGGTAATGAGTGCGGAAGTTTTCCGGTTTGTTTTGATTTGAGTTATGCGAAAATGTGGTGGAAAATAGGAAAATATGGATCAACATCCAGAATGTTTGTAAATGGTGGTGGAAAAGAACCTAGATGTTCTTGTAATGTGATGGGAGCTAATGGTGGTGATGTTTCAAGATCTTGAAAAATAGTATTTGGAGATGTGGGGGTGTTGAAAAGACTATTTCTTTTTGTTTAGGTTGTTTAGATCTTGTTGGAGTCTTAAGGAGTTCCAAAAGAGTGACTTTAGGTGGTGATGAAGTTGGTGTACTTGTTGGTGATGAGGGAGGTGCTATAATGGAAGCATCTTGTGGTGAGTTATTTGTTGAGGATGAACCATTTGAGGTTGGTTTTGCTAAACAAAAAGATCGGATACTAATCCGTGCGGATATCCTAGAGTTTGATTGTGGTATTTTGGATGGTGGTAGCACAAAGGTTTGGGTATCATGAAGATGATTGTTTGTACTAGGTGATTCATCTAAAGGGTTTTTGGATGACATGGTGTATTGTGGTTATGAGGATGAGATGGATTATGCAAGCATTTTGGGAGTTCTATATATAGAAAAACAAAGAATTGTAATGAATGCTTGACCCAAAATGTGGATTAAAATCTAATGATTAGATATGAATTCAAGGCATGTGATCATGAGAACACAAGCATTAAAGAGTATACTCCCAAAAATGAAAAAATATAAGGTAAAAATAGCTTCTGTTTCACGGATCCTTCCCTTGAGGGATCCGTCCAGCATGAAGGCTGGGATCCGTAGGTCTGGTGATCAGTAAAGACAAAATTTTCCTTTTAAAAATATTTTTGCCTAGTGTGTGCCTATATGCAAACTATTTGGAGTTGCGGTTTTCTCGACCTCTAAAAAGAAAAGGAAAATAAACTAGAGGTAAAAAAAATCCTATTGAGATAACCCGGAAACACATATTTAGTACATAAGTACGTAATATTATGTTATCAATGCTCCTAATTCATTTTTGCTTAAATGAATGTACCCGAAAACACATATGAGTTATGTGTCCCTTTTAGCATTCAAAAGACATGAGATGCAATGAAAACGGGTTTTTACTTTGTATTAATAATGAAAAAGCGATTTGTCCTAGACGTGAGAAACTTCTTTTGTGAAATTGATACGGGAAGGTATCATCCTTTTAGAAAATATTTTGAAAAGAGGTTTTCTTTGAAAATGTGTATGTGTTTGAAAAAAATAAGAAAGCTATAAGTGGAAAACTTATCTTGGGTTTTGAAAATTCCGGTATTGTTTGTGAGTTGTGCGTGAAATAGAGATCCTAGACTCAGAAAGAAGAAGGCTAGTGTTTACATACCTTGTAGAGTCAAATAAGTTACGACGTTTGTTCCATTAGACCAAGACGAAGTAGGTTGAATTGTTCCCGCTTCAACGGTTTGGTGAGGACGCCGGCTATGTTGTCTTCGGATGCTACCTTCTCAATAGAGATGTTCCCTTTTGAACATTGTCTCTTAAGAAGTGATGACGAATCTCTATATACTTTGTGCGAATGCAATACCGATTCTTGCTTAAGTCGATGGCACCTTTGTTTTCACATAGGATGGCTATGTCGCTTAGATGAATGTCGTAGTCGACTAACGCTTGTTTCATCCATAGTGCTTGTTGGCATGCTTTGCCGGCGGAGACGCATTCGGCTTCGGTTGTTGATATTGCAAGTGCCGTTTGTTTCTTAGAAAACCAAGATGTTAAACAACATCCCATGAAAGTACATACCCCACTTGTACTTTTTCTATCAACGTAATCACCCTGCATGGTCAATCTGCATATACAACTGTTTCTACTCCCATGCCCTTAGGATACCATAATCCTAATTGTGTTGTACCCTTAATATATCTAAATATCCTTTTACGGCTTCTAGGTGTGATGTTTTAGGGTCTTCTTGAAACCTAGCACATAAGCAAACACTAAACATGATATCCGCCTACTTGCGTGAGGTAGAGAAGACTACCTATCATGCCACGATATTTAGTATTATCTACGGATTCGCCGTCTTCATCTTTTGTGAGTATGGTGTCGGATGACATTGGAGTCCTAATTGGTTTTGACTCTTCTAGACCGAATTTCTTTAACATCTCCTTGATGTATTTAGATTGATTGAAGAAGATACCATCTTCTACTTGTTTTATTTGTAGACCAAGAAAGAAACTAAGTTCTCCCATCATACTCATCTCGAACTCGTCATGCATGATCTTAGAGAAATCATCACATATGTCTTGACAAGTGGATCCGAATATAATATCATCTACATATATTTGTACTATGATTATATGTGACTCTTTTTCTTAGTAAAAAGTGTGTTGTCAACTAACCCCATGGTATAGTTGTGTTTAACTAGAAATGACTTGAGTATATCATACCAAGCTTTTGGAGCTTGTTTAAGACCGTAAAGGGTTTTCTTTAATTTATACACATGTTTGGGTTTTTCAAAATCAATGAAGCCAGAGGTTGAGTGTAACACCCCAAAATCACAATGTGACAAATGGAGACTATTTGGGGTATTACTTAGAGGATCATAGTCATGAGTTATAGAAAACGACTCTAAAGAGACGTTTTTAATAAAAAGTTGTTACCATTTCATAAAACTCAGTGTTTTGGGAACAAAAAAGGAAATACCACATGTTTTGAAATTACATAAAAGATAGTTTAAACGCTATTTACTTAAATGATAACTTTAATTGAAAACAACACCACTTCAAGCGTCCCATGACGCCCACTCCACGCCTTCATGATATTCTAATTAGTACCTGAGATGAACATGCTTAAAAAGATCAACAAAAGTTGAGTGATATTCATAGGTTTAAATAAATGGTTGAACACAAGTAAGAGATGATAATTGCTTCAAATACAATCACCATGGAAAACATAGATTATTATTATGCACTAAGCTCATGACACCAAACTAATTGCATACACCTAATTACTGGTGTAAGTGATAATATTGCCCTTAGATGGAATTGCCAATTCCATAGTTAACCAATATAGTGCCGGTTATTTCCGATAACCGAAGTCGGGGTCGTTAATTCCCATAGTACTATCCACAATATTCGCTTCACCGCAAGTGATTAATGGTTCATGATGTAAGGGACTTATGGCAGACAACTTAGGCTATAATAATAATGATCGCAAAGATACGCTTTAAGAAAAGACTTGTGTTCTAGTTTATAGCATGCATCTCTCTCACGGGGTTTGAAAGAAATAAGTAAAGCGCAGGCTATGAACTCACCTTAGGAAAGTAGTATCCGAGTAGTAAAAGAGTCAAGTAAATGATGCACCGAGTACCGTCACGCGACCTATAATTTGTATACCAATACTTTAATTAATACCTTTGTATTTTGACTTGATAACATTTATATACACCAAAAGTTTAAGTTATTTATGTGTATTGTTTATTATCGAACATGATTTACTTTGGCTCATGGAAGTGCTTAGACACACACAAAAGTATTAAAACGAGTGAGTGGGTTTGTCGTGAACCGAAGATGATGTAAAACGGAAAATATCATTAATAGGTAGTAACGTATTTAGATTATAAAGTCGTCGCTTAAAATATATATATAAGGAAAGTAATAGTTTTATTATAATGGTAAAAGTAAAATAAATTTCCGTTTTATATGTTATAGTTGTCTTTAAAAAAAATATGTACGACTCGTTTATATGTCTAAAATGTATTTGGTGACGAGGTGTAAGAAATTATTATTGTTCTGAAATAAATTTCTTTTAATATAAATTATGAGTTAATGGTATTTCGTTAGTCGTTTATATCATATGCTTATAAAATGAGACATCGTGAAGATAATATTGGAAGAAATTTTGTCAGGGTAGACGAGCTAGTTGTGAACGAGGCGCGGAAAGGACCGAAAGGACAAGTAATCATAGCGTGTTTAAAATGACGATTTTTGTTATACTTAACGTTATGCAATTTTTATTTGTTTGATCCTAACTTTGTAGACTCTTATGTTAAAAAGAAATGAAATCATATACATATTTGTTTTTGTGAAATTAGTACATGTGTGCATATATTAAGTGGCTTAAGTCCAAGGCTCTTGACATGGATTTAGGCCCAAGAAAGAGATCAACCATGTTGTGGCTCGTGGCCCGTGCTGAGGCCAAAACCAAACGCACCATATAAGTTTTTGAAGGTGTTCTCGTTTTGTATTCCATTGAGGACAAAGGGAGGATAGTCAAGTGAAACAAAGGAGCAGCATACGTGGGTTTGACGACATAACATAAACAAAAGGTGTTATACCTAGACTTGTATAATCGACGAGGTAACATGTTCGCATACAAGATACACAACTCGTGAGTCAAGAACTCACACCAGATTGTGGGTTTCGTGGTATTGGTTCCAGCCGAATCAAACGTAGCTCATAAGTGAAAAGAAAGGGAAGTACATGCCTTTGAGAAAGTTTGACGTTAGAAGATGTATAGTCGGATAAAGACAGGTAGGAGGAGAAGGAAAATGCCCTTCGAGTGGCTGCGTTACAGCAGCTAGACACCCCTTTGGGTGGCTGCGTTGCAGCAGCTAGACACCCCTTTGGGTGGCTGCGTGGCAGCAGGTACACACCCTTTGGGTGGCTGCACATAGGTGGAAATGAATGCCCTTTTGTTGGGCTGAAAATGAGCCAAAATGAACACCCCTATTTTGCGTCGTTGCTGAACCAGAAGAACAACCAAGCGCACCCCAAATGGGTGCTGAAAATCAGCAGCAACGCACCCTTTTTGGTGCACCAAACGTACCCATTTTGCTGCACCAAACGCACCCTTTTGGTGGCCGAAAGATCAGTTTAAAACACCACCTTAACAGTGGTTTCATCACGCCAAACAAAACACGAATAAACCACGGGGACAAGCAAGGAGTAGGTTGAATACGCCAACAATTTGATGGGGAAAACGAAGTCGATTCAAGACTTCTAGCGAGCTAAAGAATTAAGCCGAAAGGATGAGTTATTACAAGCACTAGGTATTATCTTTTTAAGTTCTTATCACACAACAACTGAAACGACTAGAAATCAACATATGAGTTGGAACAAAGTCGAGACCAAGCAAGTTAGCACGTAAGCCAAAATTCAGTCGAACCAAATAGACCTTTAGCTAGCGAACCTAAGCCGAAACACTTAATCTTGATTCTCATATGTGTCGACTACATGTTTCAATCTTTCAAGGTTTTTAAAATCTGTGATTTAGACGGTTCTTTTTGTGTGACAGTCTCGACCAAACAACCACATAAGCCAAGTTTTAATAACTTATACACATTCAATTCTTTAACCGATTCTTATCACAATATATTAACAACACTAATTTAATTTCAACCAATTCGTACCAATTTGGTGATAACTAACAGAATGTATATTTGATCAAACCATCAAAATAAATAAATATAACTATATTATTCAAGAAGAGATTTCAATAAAAATTCTTACAACAAAAGGGAAGTGGTGTAGCAAGATGATATCAAAGGAAGTAAAAACTCAAGCAAAGATACTCATGGTTTCCAGCAACTCGATCAATCTTACTTTAGTTTGTGTGATGGTAGAATGAGTAAGTGTGAGGTGAGCTCTTGAGACCCATGGTTTAAGTAGAGGTAAAAGAGGAAGTCCTTGCCTTGACCATCGAAGGTGGGGATGGATTAGAGTCTCTTTTGGGTGGTATCATCAGGCCTTCACATGGCTCTTCCTCTATCTTCGTCTTCAGTGGTGGTCTAAGGAGGACAAAGAGTCCTTGGTTTTGTCGATTCCTTCATGGGATGAGCCAAGAATGGTTTTCAAAATTGGTTTAAGGTTAACTTTGATGTAAGGAAAAGGAGTTTGAATAGTTAGCTATTTTTGGAGGGGAACATGGCAGCGTGTGCAGGGGAGAAGAGGAGAGGCGAAAATGGAGGAAGGGTGGTAGCAGGTTTTTCAGAGGTTAGAGAGAAAAGGGGAGGTGGGGCGTTGGGTTTGAGGGGATAAGGGTAGGTTTGTTTTATTTTTATGTTTTTATTATTAGATAGGTATAACTTTATTAGTATTTTGTGTATTGTTTTGGTATTAGATGTATTTTGGTACTCCGTTGTTAATTCGTAAATGTATAACTTTAACGGAACAATTATGTTACTCATATTTCCGGACACGTCATAAATAAACTGTCATGATGACGAAACTTTAGATTTTTATTAGTTCGCTTTTATTTTCTCGCGTTTTATTTTATTTTATTTTATTTTATTTTTTGGTACACGTGCGGACTCACAAGACAAGAAAATCTTTCTTGTGAGACTGATTTATAAATCAGTAAAGATTAGGCATAATTAAGTAAGACTACTCGGATAGGCATAAATTTTTATGCAAGAAAATGAAATGTACATGCTAAAATGCTCAATTTAGATCAAATAAATTTTTGATAAACAGTCTAGTTCATAAATATGAAGATTTAAAATAGTGAAATTTTCCAGGTGGCTACAAGTACCTACCCCTTAAGAGGATTCCGCCCCGAATTCTAGTTTACGTGGTTGTCGGAGTTGGATTTGTGAACAGATGTGGGTACTTAACACGCGATGGTGTCTTCGGCCCCACGCTCGGTCCCCTCTTGGAGTTCCATCTAACCTTGACGTTAGGGATGCGACTTTGCTTAAGTCGCTTGACTTCCCTATCCATGATTTCATTTGGTTCTTCGACAAAGTTGAGCTTGTCATCGAGCTTAATCTCTTTTAGTGAAACAACAAGAGATTCATCCGACAAGCATTTCTTCAGATTTGAGACGTGAAAGGTAAGGTGCACTCTACTAAGTTCTTCCGGGAGGTCAAGTTTGTAAGCAACCGGGCCGATTCTTTCGAGGATCTTGAAAGGGCCAATGTATCGAGGATGTAGCTTTCCTCGTTTTCTGAATCGAACCTTTCCCTTCCAAGGTGATACTTTCAACATAACTCGATCACCAACTTGAAATTCCATGGGCTTCCTTCTAACATCTACAGAACTCTTTTGTCGATCTCTAGCAGCTTGAAGTCGTTGACAAATTTGCACAATCTTCTCGGTTGTTTCTTGGACAAGTTCAGGTCCAGTGAGTTGGGAATCTCCAACTTCAGCCCAACAGACGGGTGATCGACACTTTCGACCATAAAGTGCCTCGAATGGAGCCGCCTTGATGCTCGCGTGATAACTATTGTTGTAGGAGAATTCGGCCAAAGGTAAGTGTTTATCCCAACCTTTTCCAAAGTCTATCACGCATGCTCGAAGCATGTCTTCCAAGGTTTGATAGTCCTTTCGCCCATCGGTTTGAGGATGATACGCAGTACTCATATCCGAACGAGTGCCTAAAGCCTTTTGAAGAGATTTCCAGAAGTGTGAAGTAAAACGATCACGATCAAATGATGGAAATCGGTACTCCATGACGGGATACAATTTCCTTTAGGTACAGTTGAGCAAGGGTTTCCATTTCATCATTTTCTTTGATGGGTAGGAAATGAGCGGATTTGGTAAGACGATCAATGATAACCCAAATAGTGTCAACTGTAACTCAGAGCAGCCTTTGGTAGTTTGGTTATGAAGTCCATGGTGATTCTCTCCCACTTCCAAACTGGGAGTTCAGGTTGTGTTAACAATCCGAAGGTTTTAACATTCGGCTTTGACTCTAGAATAGGTGAGACATTTCCCAACGTATTGCAATTTCAAACTTTCATGTTTGGCCACCAATAAAGCTTCTTGAGATCTTGGTACATTTTGTCAGATCTCGGGTGAATGGAATATTTAGATTTGTGAGACTCATGCATGATGAATTCCCGTACTCCTCCATATAGTGGTATCCAACTTCTATTGCCGAAACATAAGGTTCCATCCGATCTTTGCACAAAACCGTTCTCGTTTTCCGGCATTCCATAGATTCTCTCGTTGGGGCGGTTTTTAGGTTTCAGAGCTTCAGCTTGAGCTTCAAGGATTTTTGATGGAAGGGGTGACTTAATTGTCATTCCCAAGGATCTTACTCGAAGAGGTTTAGGTCGATCCTTTTGACTAAGAGCATCACCATGACATTTGCTTTTCCCGGTGATAACGGATTTCACAAATCGTAATCACTAAGCAATTCTAGCCATCGGCGATGTCGCATGTTTAACTCCTTTTGATCGAGAATGTGTTGGAGACTCTTATGGTCGGTAAACACCGTACACTTGGTTCCATATAGGTAATGTCTCCATATTTTGAGAGCGAAAACCACGGCTCCCAATTCCAAGTCATGGGTAGTGTAGTTCTTCTCATGAGTTTTGAGTTGTCATGAAGCATAAGCAATCACCTTGTTTCTTTGCATCAATACCGCACCTAACCCTAGGTGTGATGCATCGCAGTAGACCACAAAATCTTCCACTCCATCGGGTAAGGCTAAGATAGGGGCTTCACAAAGCTTTTGTTTCAAGAGTTGAAAGGCTAACTCTTGTTTCTCACCCCAGTCAAAATTCTTCTTTTTCTGGGTCAGCTCCGTTAGAGGTTTAGCGATTTTCGAAAATCCTTCGATAAATCTTCGATAATAACCCGCAAGACCCAAGAATTGACGTATCTCGGTAGGGGTAGTGGGGGATGACCAATCTTTGACAACTTCGATTTTTGAAGGATCAACATGAAGACCATTACTATCTATCACGTGACCAAGGAATTGAACTTTTGAATCCGTAAGTCGCACTTGGAAAACTTAGCATACAGTTCTTCTTTCTTGAGTAGCTCTAGAATGGCTTTCAAGTGTTCCGCATGCTCTTCCTTGTTGCGGGAATAGATGAGAATTTCACAATGAACACAATCACAAATTTGTCCAAGTAGGGTTTACACACTCGGTTCATCAGTCCATAAATACCGGTGCATTTGTCAAACCAAATGGCATCACTTGGAACTCGAGTGGCCGATCGTTTCGGAAAGCGCTTTTGAAATATCCTCCCTCTAACTCTTAGTTGATGGTACCCGGATCTCGATCAATCTTTGAGTAGACGCTTGACCCTTGCAGTTGGTCAAACAGATCATCAATCCTAGGCAATGGATAGCCATTTTTCACCGCTAGTTTTTTCAACTCTCGTTAATCAATACACATACGTAAAGATCCGTCCTTCTTCTTGACAAATAAGACCGAGCTCTCAAGGCTTAAGAACTCGGTCGAATGAATCCTTTTTCGGACAGCTCTTGAAGTTGGTCGACAATTCTTGTAGTTCTGAAGGTGCCAATCTATAGGGTGCTCATGCCACGGTGCCTCCCAAGCACTAGCTCGATTTGGAATTCTACTTGCCGACTTGGAGGAAGGCCGCAAGTCTTCGAAATACTTCGAAAAGTCTCTAGCCACGGGACGCTTTTAGTTGTTTCTCATCCGCTTTCCTTCGCTACTTGTGCTAGAAAAATGTGGCATCCTTTTTCTATGTACTTTGCGCTTTTAACGCGACGAGATGATGTTTAATCGGGTCTTACTACGATTACCTTGAATGATTAGAGTTTCGCCATCGAGAGGAATGTGAACGAATTTCTCGTCACAGATGATTCTTGCACGATTCTTGGATAGCCAATCCATGCCAATGACAGCATCGGCTACCAAGTTGAATAGGCATAAGATCTATATCGAACGGGTGATTTGATAAGGATAGGTTGCAACCTCGAAGGATAGTGTTAGTTCCTACTATTTTTCCATCGGCTAGCTCTACTTCATAAGTGGTATCTAGGGCAGTTGGGGTGATTTTTAACAAAGGTGCAAACTTAGAAGACATAAAGCTTTTGTCGGCTCCAGAATCAAATAACACTTTAGCTAAATGATGGTTGAGTGAAAACGCACTGTAACGACGTCCGGGTTTTCTTGTGCATCTCCATCTCCTAGCACATAAGCTCTTGCTCTAGCGGGGTTGTTGTTGTTATTGTTGTTGTTGTTCCCCATGCTTTGGGCATCTACTCTGACATGTCCGCTTCTCCACATCCAAAGCAAGTTATCCCAATGGGTTGAAGGTTACTTCCAAAGAGGTGGCTTCGGCAATCCTTGTGGGTATGACCCGCCTTGTTACACTTTCCACACTTAATGGTACAACGTCCCACATGATGCAGGTTGCATCGAGTGCACAAAGGGTGTGGTCCAAAGATAGCCTCGGGTAGCAGATAAGCCCGCCAACTTCTTGCCTACGGTTTTGTTGATTGTGGTGATTGTTTCGGTTTTGGTGGTATGAGTTGGGATTTTTGTTGCGGTGTTGATTGTGATTGTTGCGGCCTTGGTTGTTGTTGTTACGGTTATTGTTGTGATGGAAAGAGTTGTTTGAAGTGTTGCCTCGACGGTCATCAAATTTCCTTTTGTTGTCGTTATTGCCTTGCACGGATCCATGTTTCAGGACTTGATCTATGAGTTGGTAGGAAATTGTGATCACTTCTTCCACGGTCTTAGGCTTTGATGCAGTAACATTGCCCTCAATGCTTCGGGGTAATCCCCATGAGGTTTTCCAAAGAATTTGATATTATCGAAACCATGGATGGCCATAGGCTTTTAATTTTGGAAGCACTTGAATTAGGTTTTGAGATCATTGCCCTTAGTAGTTAGATGATAGAACTCATCTTCCAGTTTCTTGATCTCGGTCCTTGGACAGTATTGCTTCATCATCAATTGCTTCGTTCCCAAGTGGTTTTGTAGGCTTCCTCCATGCCAATAGGTTGAGCATGAGCCTTCCACCAAGACAATGCATCTTCTAGCAGAGTACCAAGAGTAAATTTCACCTTGCAATCTTCCGAGCAATCACTTAGAAGAAACACAGCTTTCGATCTTTCGAACCAATGGATAAGGCCAACAACGCCAGCCTTTGAAGAAATTAGGTTTGCAATTCATGAACTTCTTATATCCACATTTGCGATTCACCACGTTTCATTCCGTTGGCTTGATTTGGGGATTCGTTTGTTCGAACCGCCACCGGGTCTTGCAAAGAAAAGCAAACCAATCTCATTAGTAACTAGCCTCCGAATTGCTTCAGGGGTCATCTCAGGAGTTGGAGTAGGGGTAGAGGTAGCTCTTGTTCTTGCCATTTTTCTAAGGATATACACTCAGATTTCAGAATCATTCAACATAAGTGTGAATTATTATAAAAATGGTTTCATAATAGTCAAGATCATCACATTATATCAATAGAGTATAATCATCATAAGAAAGAATCACAATATGTTAGAACCACACAAGAGAATATATATAAATGATCACTTCGATTCACACAAACCGATAAATAAGAAAGATCACCATACATAAGAACATAAGGAAACAACCATAAGGTCATAGGTCTATCATCCATACATAGTGATACGATAACCATACAATGTTACACCAATAGCTTGTTCGATAGTTTAACAAAACATGCGATACAAGGCCTTTATTAGTGCCACAAGCGGCAGGCTAAAGTACTAGAAAACTAAGTAGGTGAATCACCGATCTAGAGGTCCTTGGGTGTGCCCCACTCGGCGCCAGCAGTCACCGGAATAGCTCCGCCAGATCATCCTGGCCTTCTATCTCGGCCTAATCTCCGCCAAGAGCAAGAGCACGAGTCTCCATGATCATCATCCTCTCGATCGTCGCCGCACAACTCCCTCTAACATCTTAGCTCGCCCGCCAGTTCCCTAATCTATCTCGACTCCATCCTCCTCTCCAACACTGTAGAATCGCCCCACTAGCTCTCTCACACTGGCACCAATCCTATCAAGCGCTCTCTCCATCGTGGTCCTCCCGTATGAGCTCTCCCACCTCATCCTCAATGTTCTCGATACATACCAACAGAACCTCATCAACGAATGCCACAACATCCTCAAGCCGATCCTCACCGCAAAGCACTCGCAAACTAACAATGGAATGGTATGATGAAGGGGTTCTTCCGTAATGGGAGAGTCTCACAGAGCAAACAGATGCTCTCCAAGCTCCATAGCGCTCGGTTCACCCTCCTCCGACCTCCATCGACTAATGACCGGCATCATGAAGGACCAACGTCTAGCGTCAACCCTCCTATGGGCTCCCGGATCACATGTACAAGACACAAGATGGTGATATGGGTCGGAATGTGCAGTGAGAAATGGACTCTCTCCCTAAGAGATATCATCGGCCAAGGTGCATCACCAAGGGTGATGATGCACGGATGGGGATGAAACCGTATAGTAGTGGTCCGATAGATGAATGTGGTAGGTGGTGGTAGTGGTGAGGTAGGCATGAGTGGTGGTGTAGGTGCAACTCGATGGTGGGAAATCGAAGATGATGGTATGTCGGGGTGGGATGAAAGTGATGGGTTGATGAGTGTGTAAATACTCATCATTTTTGTTCCTTCGCACTGAAAAAACAGTCAAAAACACTTTGAAAAGTCTCAAAAAGACAGAAAAAATATTTAGATCAGATTTTATGCAATAATTGTCAAAATCTAGTCCATGGTTATTCAAAACAAGTTAATTTTTCACAAAAGGCCCTCGTGGATTTTAAAGCTGCCAAAATTAGCCTTATAAAATTCAATTTTGCAAAATGGCAACTTTAGTCCCTGAAATTTCAAAGATTGACAGAATTTACCCCTGGACAATTTAAATTGGAAAATTAACATGTTTAGTCCTTTGGTAATTCTAACTTGTCAAAAATTGGTCCTTTTGATAAATTTTGGAAAAGTGCAGTTTCAGTCCCTCTAGTTTGGATGAATAACAAATTTGGTCCTTGTGATTAAATTACCAAACCCATTTCCCCTTGACCCTTGAACCCCCTACCACTTGACCTCCCTCTCAATGTGACCCTTCCCCAATAATAAAAACGACCTAAAACCCTTTCCCTTTTTCCCTCCTTCCTTTCTCTCTAACCCAGAAACTCACACCAAGCTTTTACCCCAAAACTCTCCATCCCAGACACTCAACCTTCACCACCCTCCTATTATCCGGTTTTCCCCATTTCCCAAACCCGCTAAGCTTCTTTTCCCCTTCCCCAAGATGTGCCATGGTGGCAATCCTTGGCTACAAAGGATCCAACTAATGGCTTAGATTGTATTCAAAATGGTACCTACCTAATGGACGGCTTGGATTGGATAAAGAAAGCACAAATGTGATTTTGGCTTGTCGCCTCACGTAGAAGCACAAAGAAGAGATTGAAGACCATCTTAGGCTTAGTATAAATAGCTTATCATTGTAGCCTTCAAAGGCACCCCTAGTCTTAGTTTTTAACTTAGTTTCAATCTTTTTAAAATTCAAGTTGTAATTTACTTTCTCAATAATGAAAAGTTTCTTTTTCATCAATTATGTTCTTTAATATTTGAGTTCTTTTTAGTTTCAAAGTTGTATGTTAATCACAATTTCAAGTTATAAAAAAGGGGGTCAAAATAGCTTATTGGAAACTGTTTAAAGCCTTTCATCCCATTAGGGGTGTTTGTTTTATGTTCCCAAACCAACAAAGAAGCAACTTTTACCCGCTTGACTTTTGTAGTCAAACCTTCCTTGAGCTTATGGTCCATTTTTCAAGTTTACAGTTGGGATAATGGAGTTTGTAAGATTTTAGTGTAAAAAAATATATGGGAAAAGTTCTGTTTTCAAATCAGAACACGTAAAAGCAGCTTGAGTCAGCTGTTTTAAGGCTTGTTTTTCGCTTTACCAGTGGTCAAAAGTGCTAAACTTGTTTTTTACCAAATCCTTGGATGCCCCATTCATTGTAGTTTAAGTTGCAAGCACTCAAATCACTCTTAGGCTAGTTAAATTCGAAGTTCAAAATTGTCCCTTCCATTTTTTTTCTCAGATCCTAAAAATGTTCCAACACAAGTGATATAAGCTTATTTTCAAACCGAAAACAACTTGTTCTTGGCCCCCACTTGATTTTTCTTATATCTCTACTATGCTAACTTTATTTGTTGTAGCTTGTTCATGGATTTGCAGCTCACCTCTCACTTATAAATAAGCTCCAACAGGGACCAGTAAATAAAAGATCAGATCAACATATGTCACTCATTTGAATCTTTTTGTATTTGCTTATCAGTTCTTTAGTTAGCATTAGATTCCCTTCTATTAAATTTAGTTAGTTCATGTTATTAGAGCTTATTAATGTTAGTAAGTATCATTTTAGGTAGCTTGATCTTGTAGCTTTAAGATTTCCCATAACTTAGCTTGTTTTGCCAACTGAATTTCCCTTTTGATAGCTTAAGTAGCCAACTGCTTATCCAACCGCTATCACCCCCTTAATTTGCTCCAATTATAGCTTATCTAGCTTATGGTACCTTTTCTCTAGCACATTTGTTCCCATTTTGCTAAATTAGGTGCTTTTCATGCTTATTCGAAGTTTAAAAATCGAAAGGGGTGTTTGGTTTGAAATCTGTCACAGACGTTAGTCGCCTAAACGACTTATTTGTGGATTTGGAAATTCAAGTTTTTCACAAAATTTCCTATTTTGATCTTATTTTTAGTTGCCAAAAAAGAAATTTTGAAAAAAATAGTTCAAAAAAAGTGTTGGAGCACAGATTCGAACCTGTGTCTCCACACTCAAACCCCATCATACAACACACAAACCATCTGCGCCCTTGGGACTTGTCTCACAAGTTTTACACAAACAATTCATTTAAATACTTGTACTTAGTTTTCAATATAAGCTTTTCTTGGCTTAATTCCAGCTTATTTTCCAAAACAAAGTCATGTCTTCTTATTTTTCTTAGATTAAGCATAGATCAAAATAGTTTTTGAGATTTTTCCAGAATTTTCTTAATTAGTTTACTATTTTTAATAATTTAATTAGAGTTTAATAGTTTTAATTCATAATAATTATTTTAAAAGTCAAAAAAATACCCGGTCTTTTTCTAAAATTATTTTTAGTCAATTAGGACGTAGGAAAATTAATTTCACACCCGTAGCCCTTAAATTGCAAAAATTTTACGTTTATGGCTCGGGGTGTTTCTCTTACGTTTTAGCACCTTAGGACTTAGTGTAGCTTCGTTTTATCATTCCTTAGGCTTAGTGATAGTTTATTTTTAGTTTAATAGGGTTCCCTTTCCTTAATTACCTTCCCGTTAATTTATTTATAGAAAACGTAACTCAAATCAACAAATCATCAAAACCAATTCAAGTTCAAATCACGAAACTCAACGAATCCTTCCATTTCACACCTCGTTGGGACACGACCCGGGGAAATCACTTTCCCGGTATCACTTTTATCACACCCGTAAGATTTGGCACGTTAACCTTTTTCCTAAAGGGTTGATTTGTCGAATTTTACGGTTATTTTGATATACGTTGATATTGTGTTTTTCACCACTCACTTTCAAACGAACCAAATTTTGTACCACGGGTGTGTTGCACAATATCGTGATTTTTATGCATTAGTGACTTGAAGAACCTTCCTCGTGAAGTTATTGTTTTTATAAAAATAAAAAATACAAAAATATTTTTCTTTTCTTTGTATATATATGTAAAAGATTAAAAATACAAAAAGATTTTTGCTTGTTGTTTTAAATAATATAGAAGACACAATCAATATAACATTCTCAACCGAGGTGTTATCATTATAAGTTCCCGAACAAAAGATTTAAAACTTGCCTTTGTGTCGCTCGTGATTTGGTTTACTTTTATCGGTTTGACAAACGTGTGAGGGTATAAGGACGGCCTCGACATTAAATTGCGGCCGTAAAGAGACGGGTTTTAATAAGCTTCATGACCTAATAAGTCTCTCCGCCCTTTGTGCGCTTTTACTTATAGAAGTGATCATTTCACGTGGGATTATTGGTTTAAGTTCACAGTGTTTTGCCTCGGTCTTGTTTTAATTGAAAGTGTTGTTTTTGGAAGTGCATGCCACTCGCTCTTCTAGATCATTGAGCCCTTTTCGTGATCTAGCGTAATTCTAGAAAACGCTTCATAGACGTGCACGCCCGAATAGTCGAACCCGAGATTCGTACTATTTCAAACAACAATATGGCAGACGAACGAACTATGGCGAAATGCTCCGTGCACCCACCGAGGGTTATGGAGATGCCATCGTTTTACCAATCAATTCGATCACTTTGAATTGAAAACACATTTGATCCAACTTGTGTCTACGAATCAATTCCACGGGTTTGATCGAGAAGACCCGTATGCACACATCCGCTGGTTTAACAAATTGACCTCAACTATCAATTACAAGGATGTACCACAAAAGTGATCAACCGATGCTATTTCCGCTCACTTGAGGGGCAGCCCGGATTTGGCTGGAAAAGAACCCTCGAACCATCGAAACATGGGAGGATCTTGTTCAAAAGTTTGTCAATTATTTCTTTCCTCCATCAAAGACGACTAATCTTAAAAATGAAATTTCTGGATTTCGTCAAAATTTCGATGAAAACTTTGGAGAGGCATGGAGAGATTCAAATATCTCCTCGAAATGCCCCATCATGAATTCACGGAGCTTCAGCAAGTTAATATCTTTTATAATGGGTTGAATGGTAACGATCAAGATTCTTTGAACGCAGCCAAGTGGCAATATCTTGAATTGTAAGCCTAAAGATGTGATTGAGATTTGCGAGAAAAAATCAAAAGTTCCTATTTCTTGCAACAAAGTCAATATTCCGAACACTCCTGCTTCTTCATCCAAGTAACTCTTCCGAAGTTAGCCGCCTCCGTTAGCCGCCTAACGGACGCCATCCGCTGTATGATGAAAGAGGTAAAAGAAATCAAAAGCTTAAATTCATAAGCGGAACCAATCAAAGCCGCGAACAAGGTGTGTGAAACTTGTAGTGGTCCACACGCGATATGATTGTCAAGCAACCGATGCTTCTCTTTACCAAGCTCCCCGTAGCTTCTGTGAAACCACAATCAATACCACCACAAGTGATCCTCACTACCGTGCACCTAGCAAGATGACACCACCGGTTTTCCTCCCGCAAAACCATGGCAATAAAAATCGCTTTGTTCCAAATCAAGGACAAAACTTCAATAACTCTCAAAATTTCAATCAAAACCCGAACAATTTCAACCAACCATATCAAGCTCCAAATCAGCAAAGTTATCAACAACCTTCTCAAGCTCCCTACCAAATGACTTCATGAAAATTACTGAGTCAAGCATACGCTCAATGCAAACTCAGATCAATAACATGAGAGTTGAGCTAAAAAAGGAAATTGATACCACAATGTCTCGGCATGCATGAGTTGAAGAATATGATGAGCGCCATGAACATGAATATGAACAAAGCTTCGCCATCTTCCGGAGGACTCCCAAGCAATACAGCTCAATCCAAATGCCGAATTGAAAGCCACCACTGTAGTGGTAAGACGCACAATGGACCTTCGACTCCAATGCCTCCTCCACCATGAGCAATGAGTCAAGTTACCAAGGATACAACGGACAAGGTGCATTTCTCAAGCCCACGGCATCAAGACACGCCCCACCTTCTCGTAGTCCAAGATTTAAGTCCGAACCCGGTTCCAAAGATAAATTCGAGCCGTAAATAACTTCCGCCCCACTCAAAAGTCTAGTCAACTTCCTTACCCATCAAGATTGCATGATGAGAAGCTCAAAGACAAAACCAAAGAGCAAATGGAAAAATTTTTCCAAATTTTCAATGAACTTTGATATAAGCTTCGTTGATGCTCTCGTTCTAATGCCCAAATTTGCATCCACGCTTAAAAGCTTATCGAGCAACAAAGATAAGTTATCCGAGATGGCTAAAACCCTCTCAATGAGCAATGCTCACGGTCCTTCTCAAGAAGCTTCCCAAAAGCTTGAAGACCCCGGCAGTTTTTAATCCCGTGTGATTTCTTGGGATGGTTCAATGTCTCGCCTTGGCCGATCTTGGCGCAAGCATTAACCTCATGCCACTCTCAGATGGAAGAACTGCTCTTCCTAAACTTACATCCACTTGTATGACACTCGAGCTAGCGACCCACCAAAACTCGCCCACTTGGGATAGCCGAGGATGTCGTGGTGAAAGTAGGAAAGTTTCACTTTCCTACCGACTTTGTTGTAGTAGACTTTGATGCAGATCCTAGAGTTCCCCTCATCTTAGGGAGAGCTTTCGAGAACGAGCCGCTCTAATTGATGTATTTGCTGAAGAGTTGACCATACAGGTTGACAACGAAGAACTCACGTTTAATATCAACCAGAACTCCAAACCTCTATACAAACATAGTGTTGCCACAATTGATCAAAAATCTAAAAGAATCAATGCAACACTCTCAAATTTCACGGTTAAGAGGAGTCACCAAAACGTGCTGAGTTAAAAGCTTTGAAAATCAACCCTGGTTCAAACAAATGGTTTGAAAGTTGTCCCAAGGAAGTCAAGAGTGTTCTTGATGATGATGATCTAGAATCGAGACTTTATCTAAGTGGTGGAAATTGCTAGCTCTAAGAGCACACCACTTGTACCACCTCCGAAATCAGTTTATCGTATTGAGTTTGTTAACTCTGTGAATGAAACCAAACTCTCTTCATCGGATTGGATGATGATGTTTGTGATCCAATGGGAGACATTCGTCCCATTGAAGAATTGCTCAAAAATGATCCATCATTCCCTAGTCTTATTATTTCCGACTCTTCCATCCCTTCTCTCACTCCGGATGAGGAAGATGACAACTTTTGGAATGAAGTCGATGCCTTTCTTAGTGATGAGTCGATTCCAACAGAATCGATAATACTTACTTTGATTCGAGGGGGACATCCTTTTTCTCGAAAATCGTTGATTGAAGAACCGCTTCCAACCCTCCCTACCGTAATTCTGCTTGACAATCACCACACGAACTTCAAGACTAAGCTTAAAAATGTCAAAAATGGTGATTTGCTTTTAATACCGATGAGGAATGGACTTAGATTCTCATGTACGTCTTTATTCCATTCTTCACAGATGGTGTGGTTGCTCTTCCCTTTTCTCTTCGAATGAGGACACCATCTTTGACCCTGTATCATCCTTTATAGTTTCTACTATTAACAATACCGCGGTTGTATCTCGGTGTGGAACTTTCTCGATGTTCATATCTTTATTAACACCGTGAACGAAAGTCCGATCGAGATTGGTTTTCCACGTTGCTTCCCAAGAACAAATGAATGGATCGAGTCAAGCTAGCGACTCGAATCAAAAAACAAGAGCACACTATATGGGTTTTCACCCGATTTTTCGACTTCTTTCTACTTTCTACCACCCTAGTGTGGAGGAGTTGCCCCACGTTGTATATAAAGTTTCAAAAAAAAAATTCTCAAATAATGGCCGTAGTATTTCCCTTTTACGTTCTATGTTTCAAGATAAACCGCGGTACTTTGAATATTGAGGGCAATATTCATTTCTAGTGGGGGGAATTCTCACGAATTTTATCATGTAATTATACCACCCTTTTCCCCATTTTGGCCAAATTTTTTGGAGTAAGTGTTTTGCACTTACTCGATTACGTTATCGATCCGCCATGTCTAAATAAACAAAAGGATTGGCTAATCCAGGAGCAAACGGCTCTTGGTAAAGATATCTCAAATCTGTTGACGGCTTGCAATTTGCCCAAAATTGTATGGTGTTCAACTCACCATATCTTTAATTAGTGAAGAGTTGGCTAGCCATAATTGGTAATCGACTCACCAAAGATATCTTATCTAAGAGTTGGCTAGTCCAGAAGCAAACGGCTTCTGGTAAAGACAAATCAAAACCGTTGAAAGCTGGTGGTTTGCTCAAAATCATTTGGTTATCATTGTACCAAGGTTCTTACTTGAACTAAAACATTTGGCTACCTTAAGTAATGGCTTTTGGTAAAGAGATTCAAATCCATTAAGTTTTTCTCTAAAGATTGCTAGGGACTAGCAATAGTTTAGTGTGGGGATTGATGAGTGTGTAAATACTCATCATTTTTGTTCCTTCAAGACCGCAAAAAAAAAACACTTTGAAAAGTCTCAAAAAGACGTAAAAAATATTTAGATTGTATTTTATGCAATAATTGTCAAAATCTAGTCCCTGGTTATTCAAAACAAGTTAATTTTTCACAAAAGGCCCTCGTGGATTTTCAAGTCAAAATTAGCCTTACAAAATTCAATTTTGCAAAATGGCAACTTTAGTCCCTGAAATTTCAAAGATTGGCGAATTTACCCCGACAATTTAAATTGGAAAATTAACATTTTTAGTCCTTTGGTAATTCTAACTTGTCAAAATTGGTCCTTTTGATAAATTTTGAAAAGTGCGCTTTCATCCCTCTAGTTTGGATGAATAACAAATTTGGTCCTTGTGATTAAATTACCAAACCCATTTCCCCTTGACCCTTGAACCCCCTACCACTTGACCTCCCTCTCAATGTGACCCTTCCCCAATAATAAAAACGACCTAAAACCCTTTCCCTTTTTCCCTCCTTCCTTTCTCTCTAACCCAGAAACTCACACCAAGCTTTTACCCAAAAACTCTCCATCCCAGACACTCAACCTTCACCACCCTCCTATTATCCCCCATTTCCCAAACCCGCTAAGCTTCTTTTCCCCTTCCCCAAGATGTGCCATGGTGGCAATCCTTGGCTACAAAGGATCCAACTAATGGCTTAGATTGTATTCAAAATGGTACCTACCTAATGGACGGCTTGGATTGGATAAAGAAAGCACAAATGTGATTTTGGCTTGTCAGCCTCACGTAAGAAGCACAAAGAAGAGATTGAAGACCATCTTAGGCTTAGTATAAATAGCTTATCATTGTAGCCTTCAAAGGCACCCCTAGTCTTAGTTTTTAACTTAGTTTCAATCTTTTTAAAATTCAAGTTGTAATTTACTTTCTCATTAATGAAAAGTTTCTTTTTCATCAATTATGTTCTTTAATATTTGAGTTCTTTTTAGTTTCAAAGTTGTATGTTAATCACAATTTCAAGTTATAAAAAAAAGGGGGTCAAAATAGCTTATTGGAAATCTGTTTAAAAGCCTTTCATCCTTACAGGGGTGTTTGTTTTATGTTCCCAAACCACCAAAGAAGCAACTTTTACCCGCTTTGACTTTTGTAGTCAAACCTTCCTTGAGCTTATGGTCCATTTTTCAAGTTTACAGTTGGGATAATGGAGTTTGTAAGATTTTAGTGTAAAAAAAAATATGGGAAAAGTTCTGTTTTCAAATCAGAACACGTAAAAGCAGCTTGAGTCATTGCTTTTAAGGCTTGTTTTTCGCTTTACTGTGGTCAAAAGTGCTAAACTTGTTTTTTACCAAATCCTTGGATGCCCCATTCATTGTAGTTTAAGTTGCAAGCACTCAAATCACTCTTAGGCTAGTTAAATTCGAAGTTCAAAATTGTCCCTCGCCCATTTTTTTCTCAGATCGGCTAAAAATGTACCCAACACAAGCTGATATAAGCTTATTTTCAAACTGAAAACAGCTTGTTCTTGGCCCCCACTTGATTTTTCTTATATCTCTACTATACTAACTTTATTTTTTGTAGCTTGTTCATGGATTTGCAGCTCACCTCTCAGCTTATAAATAAGCTCCAACAGGGACCAAGTATCGTGCAAAATTTGCAAAGATCAACAATGTGTCACTCATTTGAATGTTTTTGTATTTGCTTATCGCCTTTTAGTTAGCATTAGATTCCCTTCTATTAAATTTAGTTAGTTCATGTTATTAGAGCTTATTAATGTTAGTAAGTATCATTTTAGGTAGCTTGATCTTGTAGCTTTAAGATTTCCCATAACTTAGCTTGTTTTGCCAACCTAATTTCCCTTTTGATAGCTTAAGTAGCCAACTATTTATCCAACTGCTATCACCCCCTTAATTTGCTCCAATTATAGCTTATCTAGCTTAAGGTACCTTTTCTCTAGCACATTTGTTCCCATTTTGCTAAATTAGGTGCTTTTCATGCTTATTCGAAGTTAAAAAGCTTAAAGGGGTGTTTGGTTTGAAATCAAGTGTCACAGACAAGAAGTTGCCTAAAATGCTTATTTGTGGGATTTGGAAATTCAAGTTTTTCACAAAAGTTCCTATTTTGATCTTATTTTCAGTTGCCAAAAAGAAATTTTGAAAAAAAAAATAGTTCAAAAAAGTGTTGGAGCACGATTCAACCTGTGTCTCCACACTCAAACCCCATCATACAACACACAAAACCATCTCATCCTTGGGACTTGTCTCACAAGTTTTACACAAACAATTCATTTAAATACTTGTACTTAGTTTTCAATATAAGCTTTTCTTGGCTTAATTCCAATTTTATTTTCCAAAACAAAGTAGTGTCTTCTTATTTTTCTTAGATTAAGCATAGATCAAAATAGTTTTTGAGATTTTTCCAGAATTTTCTTAATTAGTTTACTATTTTTAATAATTTAATTAGAGTTTAATAGTTTTTAATTCATAATAATTAATTTAAAAGTCAAAATACCGGTCTTTTTCTAAAATTATTTTTAGTCAATTAGGACGTAGGAAAATTAATTTCACACCCGTAGCCCTTAAATTGCAAAAATTTTACGCTTATGGCTCCTGGTGTTTTCTGCTTTTACGCTTTTTAGCACCCTAGGACTTAGTGTAGCTTCATTTTATCATTCCTTAGGCTTAGTGATAGTTTATTTTTAGTTTACTAGGGTTCCCTTTCCTTAATTACCTTCCCGTTAATTTATTTATAGAAAACGTAACTCAAATCAACAAATCATCAAAACCAATTCAAGTTCAAATCACGAAACTCAACGAATCCTTCCATTTCACACCTCGTTGGGACACGACCCGGGGAAATCACTTTCCCGGTATCACTTTTATCACACCCGTAAGATTTGGCACGTTAACCTTTTTCCTAAAGGGTTGATTTGTCGAATTTTACGGTTATTTTGATATACGTTGATATTGTGTTTTTCACCACTCACTTTCAAACGAACCATGGGTGCCCTCACTCGTTTCCGAGCGGTATGCATAAAGGTAGCACCATCCTCACGGTAACGGAATGGCTGGCCAAATGGCGCAGGCTCGTAGGGTTTGAGAACCCTAGTTAGCCTCGCCGGGCCAACGTAGTGGTGATGGGCGAGAAGTAGAAGACACGGAATCGGTGGGTGAGGTGTCCGGGATACAATGTCGGAGGTGATAGCCACCGCTGTGACTCCGGATATCTCATAAGTGGGGGACCAAAACGGGCGATGCTGGGTATGGTCAAGGCAGGTGGGGTGACAACGACTTCACCCTCCTCAAGGGCTCACCTGAGGACACAGTGCAATGATAGCCGCGCCAAGGGAGTAGAGGCAGAGGACATAGTATCCTCAATCTCAACGCCGGAGGTCGTCGATAGGATGAGTAGTACGACATGGTAATCAGAACAACCCAAAAGAAAATGTACATTTATAAGTATAAATAATGCCATGCAATAAATAAGATTTAGTTAGTCGCGCATAATCTGCCACGTAAATCTAAATGCCTAACTAAATGAAAGCTAGCATTATAAGTTTTTATCATGCAAAGTTTTACTAGTCATGTATTATCCGCCAAGCAAATCTCATACGTGTAATTGGTACGGCGAGGCGCGAGTACGGAAGTGGTGTAAAACGGTCCATTTGAAAACGTGGTTATAGTCCAATTTGTTTTAAAATACAAGTTGGTTCTCTATAACCTAGGCTCGATGCCAATCAGAACACCCCAAAATCACAATGTGACAAATGAAGACTATTTGGGGTATTACTTAAAGGATCATAGTCATAAGTTATAGAAAACGACTCTAAAGAGACGTTTTAATAAAAAGTTGTTACCATTTCATAAAACTCAGTGTTTTGGGAACACAAAAGGAAATACCACATGTTTTGAAATTACATAAAAGATAGTTTAAACGTTTACTTAAATGGTAACTTTAATTGAAAACAACACCACTTCAAGCGTCCCATGACGTCCACTCCACGCCTTCATGATATTCTAATTAGTACCGGAGATGAACATGCTTAAAAAGATCAACAAAAGTTGAGTGATATTCATAGGTTTAAATAAATGGTTGAACACAAGTAAGAGATGATAATTGCTTCAAATACAATCACCATGGAAAACATAGATTATTATTATGCACTAAGCTCATGACACCAAACTAATTGCATACACCTAATTACCGTGTAAGTGATAATATTGCCCTTAGATGGAATTGCCAATTCCATAGTTAACCAATATAGTGCCCGGTTATTTCCGATAACCGAAGTCTGGTCGTTAATTCCCATAGTACTATTCACAATATTCGTGTTCACTCGCAAGTGATTAATGGTTCATGATGTAAGGGACTTATGGCATGCAACTTAGGCTATAATAATAATGATCAGCAAAGATACGCTTTAAGAAAAGACTTGTGTTCTAGTTTATAGCATGCATCTCCCTCAAGGGTTTGAAAGAAATAAGTAAAGGCGAGACTATGAACTCACCTTAGCAAAGTAGTATCCGAGTAGTAAAAGAGTCAAGTAAATGATGCACCGAGTACCGTCATGCGACCTATAATTTGTATACCAATACTTTAATTAATACCTTTGTATTTTGACTTGATAACATTTATATACACCAAAAGTTTAAGTTATTTATGTGTATTGTTTATTATCGAACATGATTAACTTTGGCTCATGGAAGTGCTTAGAGACACACAAAAGTATTAAAACGAGTGAGTCGTGGGTTTGTCGAAACCGGAAGATGATGTACGAAAAATATCATTAATAGGTAGTAACGTATTTAGGTTATAAAGACGTTGTTTAAAATATATATATAAGGAAAGTAATAGTTTTATTATAATGGTAAAAGTAAAATAAATTTCAGTTTTATATGTTATAGTTGTCTTAAAAAAAAATATGTACGACTCGTTTATATGTCTAAAATTTATTTGGTGACGAGGTGTAAGAAATTATTATTGTTCTGAAATAAATTTCTTTTAGTATAAATTATGAGTTAATGGTATTTCGTTAGTCGTTTATATCATATGCTTATAAAATGAGACATCGTGAAGATAATATTGGAAGAAATTTTGTCAAGCCGGTAGACGAGGACAAGTAATCGTAGCGTGTTTAAAATGACGATTTTTGTTATACTTAACGTTATGCAATTTTTATTTGTTTGATCCTAACTTTGTAGACTCTTATGTTAAAAAGAAATGAAATCATATACATATTTGTTTTTGTGAAATTAGTACATGTGTGCATATATTAAGTGGCTTCAGTCCAAGGCTCTTGACATGGATTTAGGCCCAAGAAAGAGATCAACCATGTTGTGGATCGTGGCCTGTGTTGAGGCCAAAACCAAACGCACCATATAAGTTTTGAAGGTGTTCTGCTTTTTGTATTCCATTGAGGACAAAGGGAGGATAGTCAAGTGAAACAAAGGAGCAAAGATAATGGGGTTTGACGACATAACATAAACAAAAGGTATACCTAGACTTGTATAATCGACGAGGCGACAGTGTTCAGACACAAGATACACAACTCGTGAGTCAAGAACTCACACCGACAGGGGTTTCGTGGTCTAGGTTCCAGCCGAATCAAACGTAGCTCATAAGTGAAAAGAAAGGGAAGTACATGCCTTTGAGAAAGTTTGATGTTAGAAGTCGATAGTCGGATAAAGACAGTAGGAGGAGAAGGAAAATGCCCTTCGAGTGGTCGCTGCTACAGCCTAGACACCCTTTGGGTGGTCTGCGTTGCAGCCTAGACACCCCTTTTGGTGGTCAAGGTGCAGCAAGCAGGTACACACCCTTTGGGTGGCTGCACATAGGTGGAAATGAATGCCCTTTTGTTGGGCTGAAAATGAGCCAAAATGAACACCCCTATTTTGCGTCATTGCTGAACCAGAAGAACAACCAAGCGCACCCCAAATGGGTGCTGAAAATCAGCAGCAACGCACCCTTTTTGGTGCACCAAACGTACCCATTTTGCTGCACCAAACGCACCCTTTTTGGTGGCTGAAAGATCAAGTTTAAAACACCACCTTAACAGGGTTTCATCACAGCCAAACAAAACACGAATAAACCACGGGGACAAGCAAGGAGTAGGTTGAATACGCCAACAATTTGATGGGGAAAAACGAGTCGATTCAAGACTTCTAGCGAGCTAAAGAATTAAGCCGAAAGGATGAGTTATTACAAGCACTAGGTATTATCTTTTTAAGTTCTTATCACACAACAACTGAAACGACTAGAAAACAACATATGAGTTGGAACAAAGTCGAGACCAAGCAAGTTAGAACGTAAGCCAAAATTCAGTCGAACCAAATAGACCTTTAGCTAGCGAACCTAAGCCGAAACACTTAATCTTGATTCTCATATGTGTCGACTACATGTTTCAATCTTTCAAGGTTTTTAAAATCTGTGATTTAGACGGTTCTTTTTGTGTGACAGCCTCTCACCAAACAACCACATAAGCCAAGTTTTAATAACTTATACACATTCAATTCTTTAACCGATTCTTATCACAATATATTAACAACACTAATTTAATTTCAACCAATTCGTACCAATTTGGTGATAACTAATGTAATGTATATTTGATCAAACCATCAAAATAAATAAATATAACTATATTATTCAAGAAGAGATTTCAATAAAAATTCTTACAACAAAAGGGAAGTGGTGTAGCAAGATGATATCAAAGGAAGTAAAAACTCAAGCAACGAGACTCTTGGTTTCCAGCAACTCGATCAATCTTACTTTAGTTTGTGTGATGGTAGAATGAGTAAGTGTGAGGTGAGCTCTTGAGACCCATGGTTTAAGTAGAGGTAAAAGAGGAAGTCCTTGCCTTGACCATCAAGGGATGGATTAGAGTCTCTTTTGGTTGGTATCATCAGGCCTTCACATGGCTCTTCCTCTATCTTCGTCTTCAGTGGTGGTCTAAGGAGGACAAAGAGTCCTTGGTTTTGTCGATTCCTTCATGGGATGAGCCAAGAATGGTTTTCAAAATTGGTTTAAGGTTAACTTTGACGTAAGGAAAAGGAGTTTGAATAGTTAGCTATTTTTGGAGGGGAACATGGCAGCGTGTGAATGGGAGAAGAGGAAAGGCAAAAATGGAGGAAGGGTGGTAGCAGGTTTTTCAGAGGTTAGAGAGAAGAAAGGGGAGGTGGGGCATTGGGTTTGAGGGGATAAGGGTAGGTTTGTTTTATTTTTATGTTTTTATTATTAGATAGGTATAACTTTATTAGTATTTTGTGTATTGTTTTGGTATTAGATGTATTTTGGTACTCCGTTGTTAATTCGTAAATGTATAACTTTAACGGAATGATGAGTGCTTATTCACTCATCATTTTTACCCATCTAAGACCACAAAGACGTCTAAAAACACGAAAATATTACCAATTATGCTACAGATATCCTTGGAGTGTGTTTTTATGTGTTTCAGGTACAAAGGATCGAAAACATGGCAAAAACGGACAGAATTGAGCTTGGAATGGAAAACGTGCTTAGCGGACGGAGCCGGGAGTGGATTTTCTACATTTTTGGATCCCGAAACGCATATTTGGAGTGAGAGTGGGGAAAACAAACCCGAAACTAAACCTGAACCCAATTCACCAATTCACCCGTTTTTCATTAAAAACAATTATCTTTTTTTTTTATTTAAAACCATTTTTTAATTTAAAAACCATTTTTTTAAAACCATATTTTTATTTATAACAATTATTTTTATTAAAAACATATTTATTTAAACCTTTACATAAAGACCTAAAAACTAAACTTTACTAAACCTTTTTAAAACTAAACAATAATCCCATTTAAACACTTTTACCCTTTTAAAAAAAAACAAAAAAAAACAAAACTACTCTCTAACCCATAAAACGTTTTTTTACCCTTCACCCTTTTTACCCAATTTCACCCAACATCTAACCCAGAAACAACTTTGGCGCCAAACACTTTTACCCATCCCTCTCCCCATCACTTTCATGTCCAGGAAAAGTCCAAGACATCTTCACATGTATCCTTACATGTCACCAATCCGTGTGAGTAAAATAGGCCAAAAGAACCAATCAAGGGGTGAGATTGAAAGATTGGGTACCAAGGAATTATCAATGGTTCTGATTTGTTGAAAAGAAGCACATGGACTCACTTTCTCAATTCTCTCTCAAAAGAAACACAAGTCAAGAAGTAAGCAAGGCAGAAGACTTTTATAAAGTTTAGTATAAATAGGTAGGATAGAGAATGGAAAACTTTGTCTAGAAGTTCTAATTCTAGTACCATTTTTATTTTTACTACTTGTAACTTTAATTTTTATTGCAATTTAAATTCCAGTTTTTTTAAAATTCCATTGCACTTTTAATTTTTCATGTTCTTGAATTAAGTTAATTGTGATTTCAAAGTGTTTGTTAAAGTTGGTTAAATTCATTTTGAGTTTGTGTTAGTAATGAAAATCAGCTTTTAAAAGTCTCTACATCTTCACAAGTTCCAAATCTGTTTTAACGCCTCTAAGGGGTGTTTGATTAGCTTGTTCCTAGGTCAAAAACCCATTTTGACCCATTTTGGTTCTTAAGTAAGTTTTGTTTAGTTGATTTAACAATCTTTTCAAGTTGTTGTAAGTTAGTTATTAGCTTTAGAGTAGTTTTTTTTTATTGCTTTAGTAATCTGTCACTGTCCCCATATCAGCCCCTTAGTCCACTGTTTTGCTTAATTTAGGGTAGTTAGAGTTAGATTTATGACTTGATTTTGATTATGCAAGTAGTTAGTAGTACTAATATGTTATGTCTTTGCTTAATCTAGACTTTGTTGCTTGTTATCAAGCTTATTTTTAAGCTCAAAATTGCCCCTTTTGGCCTGTTTGGAACTGCAGTACGTAGCAGCAGATAGGGAGGAGTTTAGAGCTTATTTCATTTTTTTTCTGCTTATTATGTCCCATTTAGTGCTCATTAGATACATTAGATTAGTTCCTCACTAGTATGTAGCTTAATGTTAGCTTTTTGTAGTTTTATATGTCCTAGTAGCCTTTAGCCGAACAACCCCTTCCCATTTATGTTTTAGTTTCAATGTCGCTGCTTTCAAGAAGTCAGTTAAACAAATTTTATCTCAAATTGTCCAGGTCTAAGTTTTTATAAAAAAAATGCTTATTTAGTCTTTATATTAGTTTGCAAAAAGAAAAAAAAAATGTGGCAAAAGGGGAGGTCAAGGTTCGAACATGCGACCTCCCCCTTATATGAGAGTGATAGTCATGTACCTGTATGCCATAAGCGCCCTTGGGACTTTCTTGTTATGCTTTGCAACATTAATCCATTTAAGCCTCATATTGCATTATTTTTGCTCATCCAAGATTGCTTTTGCTTCTATTTTACATTAAAGTAGTTTCTCCTGATTAAAACGGCTTTAAATTGTAGTCCGCTTTTCCTAAAATTATTTTTTAGTCATTTAGAATGTAGGAAAAATAGTTTCATCCGTTTAAATTGCATTATTTTCACTTTTGGAGCTTTCGGGATTTTTTCACGCTTTTTTATTTTATGCACTAGGATGTAGTTTAGCTTCGCTTATAGTTCCTCATGCTTAGTAGTAGTTAATTTAGTCATTTACTTCATTTACATGTTTTATTTTCTTTCCCGTTCTTTAATTTGTAGAATAGCGTAACCAAAATCGTAAATTCCCGATCCATTCAAGCACTTTAATTCCAAACCTCAAACGTCACCGTCAATTCACTCCTTGTTGGGAAACGACCCGGGTAATCACTTGCCCGGTATCACTTATCGAGTATTCGCGGGTTTTGCTTGTCAATCTTTTTCCTAAAGGATTGGTTTGTAATTCTCTCTCGCTTATTTCGTATTTGATATTTTTATATTATAGTTGACTATTTGACCCCTAAAAAGGGAATTATCAATTTGGCGCCGCTGCCGGGGAGGTTGTGTTGCGACAATATCGTTACGGTTTGACGATTAGTGACTTGAAGATCCTTCCTCGTGAAGTTATTTGCTTTCCAAAAACCCAAAAACCCAAAAATATTTTCATTTTCAAAATTTATTTTCCCTTTTATATTTTCTATTTATCAAAACCCCAAAAATATTCTTCTCATTCCTCTTATTCGTTGATTCTATTTCTCTTACCCTCTTTCACCGTTTGATTCTATTCTTCGTATCCTCTCGATCACTTAATTCTATTTCTTTAACCCTCTACAAGTTTAATTCTCATGGCAACGATCGATTATCGCCGTTGTTTCCATCGCAAAGCCGTATGGAAGAGGATCAACTTTATTGTCAAAATCAAGATTGTTTATGTAAGCGATGTGGAAGGATGGGTGCAAGCAAATATTGCTATTGGTGCGAATTATCCGATAAAAACTCTCTCGATGATTCTCCAAGTTAATCCGACCATCCGCCACAACCCGATGTTTGTTCTATTGTTTCTGAGCCCAAACCGCCTAGAATTGATCAAAATCTTTCGCGATTTACGGTTAAGGTTAAGAGAAAAGAGCAAGAACCGAAGACCAAAACGGAAGTGGTGGAAACTGCTAGCTCTGAGAGCACACCACTTGTCCCACCTCCGGAATCTTCAAGACGCTTTTCTAAGATTTCCTTAGTGGGACGGAATGAACATGATTGATAACTACTTTAATGAACTTCGTCTAAAGTTAACTTCGGGAAGTACCACTACAAATACCAATTGTGATGTTCTTGAGCCCTCGATTCCTACTCCCATACCCGAGATATCTTCGTTCGATCATGATTATTGCTACGGTTGTGGAGACGTGTTACCAAAAGGATTTCGTTGCTACAAATGTATGTGCGAGTGGTGTGGAAACTATCTTACTAATGGATTTTGTTTGATTTGTGCCGAGAATTCATTCGCTTATGATTCTAATCCAAATCCTTTCAATTATCCTCAAAACGATTTCAACTACCCTCAAAAGAATTCATACGAACCACAACCGTACTATCAAGATTTCAATGATCCTTCATTTCGCAATTTCTCTCCTCAAATTCCTTATTGTGCAAATTGTGGGGTCCTCATTATGATTACCAATGTCAATCATGGAATCAAAATTACCATGGACTTGATCCTTGTTATAACACTCCTTGTTTTGACAATTTCCAACCCCCACAATTTTCCGTCATTGAACAATTTCCTGTCATTGATCAACATCCTCGTGAGAAAAGTATGCTAGAAGAACTTGCCGAAGACCAAACGCTCCGCAAACGAAAAATCTATGCGAGAATTACTTGAAGAAGAGGAACGAGCCGCTAAGATTCAAAGATGTCTTGAAGAAATACGAATCGAGGAACGAGCACTTGCAAGACGTGCCCGATGGCTCGCGACTTACATTGACGATGATGATGATAGTGACGATGATGATGAAAGTTTGTCACCGAAATCACACCGAAGAGCCCGTTAACTCTCTAAGTATGGGGATGATCATCTTAGCACTATTCCGAACGGAACCGCCTTGTGCCGAGAACCTTGTCCCAACCCCAAGTAAGTGCGAGGGTGTCTTCGATATGATGTGTGATGAGCCTGTTGATGATGATTCTTCTCCTCCCACCCCTAATGATTCTGTTGAGATGATCTCCGAAGTCCGAAAATGACTATACGTCTTTTGACGATTCTTTATCATGTGGAGACATCGAGTATGTTGAGGAAATTCCTTCTGAGCTTGTCAGCTTAGAAGAAGTGAGAGATTTTGAACCGGAAGATCGAGAAATTGACACTGATTTTGAAACGGATGATGAACATATTCTTGTTGTGTCCCAGGAACCTTTCACTATGGCTTTCACTAATCCTCTGTTTGAATTCGATTCTGAATTCACTCTAGTTTCAGATAACCCAATGTTTGACATTCAGAATGAGGATAATGACCTTTACTTGGAAAACCCCGTTACCTCTTTACCCGAGGTCGAGGATTCCACTCCCGAAGATAAGAATAGTGGCAATCCCACTTCGACTTTAGACCTTCTCGAGGAGTTCGCCGATGAACTCGCTCTTATTGATCATTCTCCACCGGGAGATGATAATGTGCACTTAGACTTTGAAGCCGACCTCACTGAATTGGAAAATCTTTTATACAATTCGCCTCGATTCGTCCAAGTGACACTCTTATAGAAGAGGTCGACTTTCTTTCTACGGATGACTCGATGCCTCCGAGTTTTGAGAGTGATGAGTATGGCTTAGATCCATCATCCACCCGTCCGCCTGCTAAACCGCCGGATGATGGAACCTCTTCTAAGCCCGATACGGATGTTTTCATTGCTTCAGTGGTGGATAAGATTGTTGAACATTCGCTTAATGTTCCTAAATCTAATCTTTTGCCCACCCAACCCACCCGTTGTCAAAAAATTGACACTCTTCTTTCTTATCCCATTTCTTCTCCATATCTTATCTCCTACGGGAGTGAAGATACCATCTTTGATCCCGGCATTTCTCATTCTTCTGAGCCGGTTATATCTCATCAGAGTGGAACTTTCAGCACATTCAATGTTTATCCAAACCATTTGAATGAAAGTCCGATGGAAATCTTCTCTTCCACTTGCTCCCCCATGAACCAATGAATTCGGGGTCGAGTCAAGCTAGCGTAATTCGGTTAACAAAAACAGTAGCATTTCATGGGTGTCCACCCATGTTTCTATCTTCTTTCTATTTTCTAACACTAATTGTGGGGAATTCCCCACTCGTTGTTTTTGTTGTATGTTTGCTCTCTTTTGGATTCTCGTAGATCGTGATGATTGATGCGCTCGTTTTCAATCCGTAACCAATATCCGATCTTTTTGCTAACGATTATCTAGGGATATCTTATAAAATCCTTTATGCGAAAAAAGATTTCGTTTCCACACTTGGCTAGTAGTATTACCTTTTTCCGTTCTATAGTTTCGGCTACGGCCGGTACTTTGAATATTGAGGGCAATATTCAATTCTAAGTGTGGGGGGGAATTCTAGCAAATTTTGATCACATATGTACCTTCTAGTACCCTAGCACCCCCGTTTTGACCTAAATTTTAAATTTTTATCAAATATTTACATTTAAAAGAAGTGCTTTGCACAAAAATAAAGCGTTAATGCTTCGGTGTTAATGGTAGTTTAGTCTTGATTCGGCTAGAACAAGGGGAATCCCGACTCTGCTAGAGTGTTGATCTAGTCGCTCTCTTTAACATTTAGGCTAAAGTTTTACGCGTTGTGCAAATGAAAATGCTAAGCGTGGAGTAGTTGGTTCTCTTTAGAGCTTATATAAGTAATCTATGGCTTTTTCTCCCAGAAGCTAACTAATTGGACCTAAAATACGTGTTCGTTGTCAAACTTTTGAACATTCAAATCGTCTTGTTACAATAAAAAGTTTTTAAGCAAAATTGATTTAGAGTCCGAGTTCAACCTTTTATTTAAATTTCTGAGAAAGCATACTTTCCTAAAATCTGAATAATGTTGCAAAATGAAAGTATCGTAAAGTTGCTTGAATGATGCAAAAGTTGCAAAGTTTAAAGTTAAAGTCAAAAAAAAAAAAAAAAAAAAAAAAAAGGTGAAAAAAGTTGAAAAAAGAAAAAAAAATGAAAAAAAAAAGTATGAAAAATATGAGTTGCGTGAATAAAAGTACTATGTTGCTTGTAAATAAATGTGCGAAACTTGCTTTTTCTTAAATTTAAATCGGAAGTTGAACTCGTATTCGTCAAAGTTGTCTAAAAGTTTGATGGTAATTTGGAAATCCTTGATTTCAAAGATCCCGAAAGCTCCGATACTATTCTCGAGGGTGAAAACCTAGCCTCCTTAAAAGGATAAGCTGAGAAGAAAGTCGCTACATGGAGTGATCTCACCTTTGAATCTCGAATTTCTAAATTATCGTCGGTTGTAATCCATTTAGGTTTAGTTTTAACTTAATGGTAGCTTCAGAAATCTTTGGAATCAATTCCGCTAATTCCGTACTATTCTCTCGTGAGGTGTCAAAAGCCCTGTCACTTAAAACTTATGTTTTGGGATGTGCCGAGAAGAAAGCCGCTACATGGAAAAGGCCCTTTCGATCCTTAGACTTTCATCGTTTCCGGTGGGTTAGTACTTTAGTTAAGTGGATAACAACCATAACAAATGTCGATTTTAATGGTCAAACTTAGAAAATGAGCACAGAACTTAAATTGTATAAATTGCGGGAGTAAAAAAGTTAAGTCTCGACTTACATAGATTATTGATATAAGTAGTGTTAGCATTTTACAAAAATGTTTGCACAATAAGTTTAAGCTTGGTTTTAGAGTATAAAAAAGAGGATGACGATTACAATTCCCCGGAGACACCCATTTTGCGTAAATCCCGTTCTATGATGCCATGTTTTGATAATCAAGCACGTTATTTATTTATGTTCAATTTTAAATTTCTCGTAGTGAATAAAAAGTCGAAACGGGGTATTCTTGGTATTTTTGATCCTTTCATTACTTTATATGATCGGATTGCTAGGGACTAGCAATTGATAGTGTGGGGATTTGATGAGTGCTTATTCACTCATCATTCTTACCCATCTAAGACCACAAAGACGTCTAAAACACGGAAAATATTACCAATTATTCTACAGATATCCTTGGAGTGTGTTTTTATGTGTTTCAGGTACAAAGGATCGAAAACATGGCAAAACGGTGAATTGAGCTTGGAATGGAAAACGTGCTTAGCGGACGGAGACGGGAGTAGATTTTCTACATTTTTGGATCCCGAAACGCATATTTGGAGTGAGAGTGGGGAAAACAAACCCGAAACTAAACCTGAACCCAATTCACCAATTCACCCGTTTTTCATTAAAAACAATTATCTTTTTTTTATTTAAAACCATTTTTTAATTTAAAAACCATTTTTTTAAAACCATATTTTTATTTAAAACAATTATTTTTATTAAAAACATTTTTTTAAAACCTTTACATAAAGACCTAAAAACTAAACTTTACTAAACCTTTTTAAAACTAAACAATAATCCCATTTAAACACTTTTACCCTTTTAAAAAAAACAAAACAAACAAAACTACTCTCTAACCCATAAAACGTTTTTTACCCTTCACCCTTTTTACCCAATTTCACCCAACATCTAACCCAGAAACAACTTTGGCGCCAAACACTTTTACCCATCCCTCTCCCCATCACTTTCATGTCCAAGAAAAGTCCAAGACATCTTCACATGTATCCTTACATGTCACCAATCCGTGTGAGTAAAATAGGCCAAAAGAACCAATCAAGGGGTGAGATTGAAAGATTGGGTACCAAGGAATTATCAATGGTTCTGATTTGTTGAAAAGAAGCACATGGACTCACTTTCTCAATTTTCTCTCAAAAGAAACACAAACTGAAGACAGAAGCAAGGCAGAAGACTTTTATAAAGTTTAGTATAAATAGGTAGGATAGAGAATGGAAAACTTTGTCTAGAAGTTCTAATTCTAGTACCATTTTTATTTTTACTACTTGTAACTTTAATTTTTATTGCAATTTAAATTCCAGTTTTTTTAAAATTCCATTGCACTTTTAATTTTTCATGTTCTTGAATTAAGTTAATTGTGATTTCAAAGTGTTTGTTAAAGTTGGTTAAATTCATTTTGAGTTTGTGTTAGTAATGCAAATCAATTTTTAAAAAGTCTCTACATCTTCACAAGTTCCAAATCCTGTTTTACTGCCCCTAAGGGGGTGTTTGGATTAGCTTGTTCCTGGGTCAAAAACCCATTTTGACCCATTTTGGTTCTTAAGTAAGTTTTGTTTAGTTGATTTAACAATCTTTTCAAGTTGTTGTAAGTTAGTTATTAGCTTTAGAGTAGTTTTTTTTTATTGCTTTAGTAATCTGTCACTGTCCCCATATCAGCCCCTTAGTCCACTGTTTTGCTTAATTTAGGGTAGTTAGAGTTAGATTTATGACTTGATTTTGATTATGCAAGTAGTTAGTAGTACTAAGATGTTATGTCTTTGCTTAATCTAGGCTTTGTAGCTTGTTATCAAGCTTATTTTTAAGCTCAAAATTGCCCCTTTTGGCCTGTTTGGAACTGCAGTACGTAGCAGCAGATAGGGAGGAGTTTAGAGCTTATTTCCTTTTTTTTCTGCTTATTATGTCCCATTTAGTGCTCATTAGATACATTAGATTAGTTCCTCACTAGTATGTAGCTTAATGTTAGCTTTTTGTAGCTTTATATGTCCTAGTAGCCTTTAGCCGAACAACCCCTTCCCATTTATGTTTTTAGTTTCAATGTCTGCTGTTTCAAGAAGTTGTTAAACAGCTTATCTCAGCTTGTCCAGGTCTAAGTTTTTATTAAAAAAAATGCTTATTTAGTCTTTATATTAGTTTGCAAAAAGAAAAAAAAATGGCAAAAGGGGAGGTCAAGGTTCGAACATGCGACCTCCCCCTTATATGAGAGTGATAGTCATGTGCCTGTATGCCATAAGCGCCCTTGGGACTTTCTTGTTATGCTTTGCAACATTAATCCATTTAAGCCTCATTTAGCCATATAGCTTATTCGCTGTTTTGCTTATCCAGTATTGCTTTTTCTATTTTTATAATTTTCCCAGCTTCTATTTACATTAAAGTAGTTTCACAACAAATTTTATAATTTTTCATTAAGGTTTACTATTTTTAATCATTTAATTAGATTAAAAACGTTTTAAATTCGTAATAAATAATTTAAAAGTCGAAAAAATACCCGGCTTTTTCCTAAAATTATTTTTAGTCGTTTAGAATGTAGGAAAATTAGTTTCGCATCCGTAGGCCTTAAATTGCATTATTTTCACTTTTGGAGCTCGGGATTAGCCCGGGTTTTCACGTTTTTGCATTTTATGCACTAGGATGTAGTTTAGCTTTGTTTTATAGTTCCTCATGCTTAGTAGTAGTTAATTTAGTCATTTACTTTGTTTACATGTTTTATTTTCTTTCCCGTTCTTTAATTTGTAGAATAAGCGAACCAAAATCGTAAATTCCCGATCCATTCAAGCACTTTAATTCCAAACCTCAAACGTAACCGTCAATTCACTCCTCGTTGGGAAGCGACAATCGTATCACTTGCGGGTATCACTTATCGAGTATTCGTGGGTTTTGCTTGTCAATCTTTTTCCTAAAGGGTTGGTTTGTAATTCTCTCTCGCTTATTTCGTATTTGATATTTTTATATTATAGTTGACTATTTGACCCCTAAAAAGGGAATTATCACGGAACAATTATGTTTCTCATATTTCCGAACACGTCATAAATAAACTGTCATGATGACGAAACTTTAGATTTTTATTAGTTCGCTTTTATTTTCTCGCGTTTTCTTTTATTTTATTTTTTGGTACGCGTGCGGACTCATAAGACAAGAAAATCTTTCTTGTGAGAATGATTTATAAATCAGTAAAGATTAGGCATAATTAAGTAAGACTACTCGGATAGGCATAAATTTTTATGCAAGAAAATGAAATGTACATGCTAAAATGCTCAATTTAGATCAAATAAATTTTTGATAAACAGTCTAGTTCATAAATATGAAGATTTAAAATAGTGAAATTTTTTCCAGGTGGCTACATTGAGCTACATATACTTCTTCATTAATGAAACCATTTAGAAAAGCGCTTTTGACATCCATTTGATAAAGCTTTAGATCATTAGCACAAGCATACGCAAGAAGTATTCTTATAGACTCTAATCTAGCCACGGGGAGGTCTCATCAAAGTCTAATCCCTCTTGTTGGTTATACCCTTGAGCAACGAGTCTAGCCTTGTTCCTAGACACTACTCCGTTTGTATCTAATTTGTTTTTATAAACCCATTTGGTTCCTATTATGGTTTGATTACTAGGTGGAGGGAAAAGTGTCCAAACATCATTAGAAACAAATTGATTTAGTTCTTCTTGCATAGCCATTACCCAACTCTCATCTTTTATGGCTTCTTGTGTATTCTTAGGTTCTGAGATTGAAACGAAACAAAACAAGCTACTTTGGTTTTGAACTTGAGACCTTAATGTTCATTCGTTTAGCTTTCCTATGACTTTATCTACGGGGTGATCTTTGGACTCTTTAATGTTTATTATTTCATCACTTAGAGGTTCTTCTTCTTCAATTATATTTTTCTTTATTACTATAGCTTCACTTTCTATAATCATCGACAAGAGGTGTAGAGGGTTTGGGTGGACTTTCATCAAATTTTATATTTAATGACTCTTCTACCTTCATTGTTTCTTTGTTTAATATGACGTAAGCTTTGCTATTTGGCGAGTAACCTAAAAAGATACCTTCGGTTGATTTAGGATCAAATTTTGTAAGGTAATCTTTAGTGTTAAGAATAAAACATTTACTACCAAAGACTCTAAAGTGATTTAACGTAGGCTTTTTGCCTCGAAGTAACTCATATGGAGTTTTTCCTAAGAATGGTCTAATTAAGACTCGATTGAGTATGTACGTTGAAGTATCAACGGCATTACACCAAAACTTTTGAGGTATGGATTGTTCATTAAGCATGGTTCGACTCATTTCTTGTAGGGTTCTTTTTTTTGGGTAAAGGGGTTTACCCCGGTAAATATATAACCAAAAAATAATGTTAAGTACAAATGGAATGTGGCTGAAGTACCACATTAACCTCAAGCGAAGAGCTTGATAAAACTAGTGTTTATGACATGCCATAAACACAAATAACCTAGCTATATTACATCATCAAACTAGGCATAAACAAGTAAAAAAACTTGTAACAAGCGAGCATCCCGATCCGACCAATCCACCAATGGAGAAAGTTAACCCGGTGAAGTTTGCCTCCTTAAATCCCTTTCCAAGAAAAACCCAAAGGGAAAAACCTTGGAGTAGGGAAAAGAGTACAACCCTTACCCGGCACTCCCTTCGTGTGAAAAACATATACTTGGAATCTTCCATTTATCCAGAATCAATTGAGACCGCGAGGTTAGCTTCTTGAACTTGAAAGTAACCAGCTTCAACCGAATAGAAGAGACAATGGTGCTAACCACTTCAAAGAACATAAGACTTCTTACGCTTGAACAAACCTAGAATTGCGCTCCATCCAAACAAAGTAAGAAGTAGCAGCAAGCAATAATCGAGAAATGATACTACTAACCGACCGCCCCTTAGATAAAGGAATAAGAACTGTAACAACACTCTCCAACGAAGGTGGGACCGCATCCATACCAGATAAACCCGTACACGAAACCAAACCTCATAGAAAATTGGCACTCAAAAATAAATGAGAATGAGAATCCGGAACCAATTCACAAAGCGGGCATCTAAGCAAGGCCAAATCAACGTCATGACCAACATCCCATTGTCGATCCTATCCCGAAGTCTTAAGCTTATGATTAATAGCGAGCCACAGATGTATAGCATGCCTTGGAATACAATGAGAGAACCAAGGAACATTACACCATTCAACCAAATCAGCCCTAAGATGCAGAGATTCCCATGTACCCGGCGACCTAAAACAACAAAAGTTGCCATCCGTGTTGCGCCATAATAATCCATCGCCGATATCATTTAGTAGGAACCGAGAGCAACTAACAATGGAAATCTAGATAACCATCCACCGCCATCGCCAAACATCAGGTTGCAATCGATCATAAACCGAGTCGATAATTAAACCCGGCCGGGCAATATCCCTAGCAAGTAAGTAAATCACGAATCGGGCTTAAGCGACACCACATATCAAACCAAACCAAGTGTCCTTCCCATTATTGATCTTATGCGGATAAAAGGACGAACCTTGGGTCTAATGGCAAGAAGCTTGCGCCATCCCCAGCTAACATCCCCCAAACAAGGGACATCCCAAAAGCTTGTCCCACGAAGTTTATACGAATGGATCCATTGCACCCATAGCGACTCTTTATGTGTCAAAATATTCCAAATGTGAGTAGTCATGAGAGCAATGTTAAAATCCTCCAAACGACGAATACCAAGGCCACCTTCTTTCTTTGGCTTACAAACAGATTCCCAAGCAACCTTAGCCTTACCCCTTTTCATTTCTCCTTGACACCAAAGGAAACCCCTCATAAGTCAGCTCTAACTCATGGATAATACTGAGTAGGAAGGATAAAACCAAGCCCAATATAAATGCATCGAAGATAAAATGCAGAACCCTCACCAACTGAAGCCTACCCACAAGAGATAAAAACTTATTACGCCAATCATTCACACTACCCTCCAATTTTTCAACAAGCACCTTGCAATCCATATAAAGAAGTCTTGAAGATATAAGGGGGACCCCAAGGTACCTGACAGGGAGAGAACCCTCTGCAAACGGCATAGACTGGAGAATAGCAGCTTTAATAGCATTAGGAACATTACAAAAGAAAGCTATACTTTTAGGGATACTTGGGACAAGACCCGAAAAGTTCTTGAAATCCTTCAAAGTCTGCATAATGACATTAAGTAATCCTGATGGCCTCTAGCGAACAAGAAGAGGTCATCCGCAAAACAAAGGTTAATAACTTCTGTTGCTCCACAAATGATGAAACCGAAAATCTACGGCATTTGAAACCTTTTTCTGCAATATAAGAGTTAGCACTTCCATAACCAACGTAAACAAGTATGGAGATAACGGGTCACCTTGCCTAAGGCCCCTCTTACCTTTAAACCAGCCATGAAGATCACCATTAACACATATGGAATAAGACGCAGATGAGATACATACCATGATCCAAATAACCATTTTGGAGTGAATACCAAAACCAATCAGAATAGCCTTAAGAAAAGTCCAATCAACCGTATCATATGCCTTCTGAATATCAACCTTAAACGCGCATCTAGGAGGACCTCTCCCTCTATGATAATTCCGCATAAACTCTTGGGTAAGTAATATATTATCGATATACGACGACCGGGGAACAAATGCGATTGATTAATACTAACCAACTGACCAAGGCCCTCTTTAATACGATTAGCAAGAATTTTGCTAATGCATTTATACATGACATTACAAAGAAGAAATAGGCCTATAGTCATTAATCTTAGACGGGTAGACACTTTAGGAATCAAAGATATAATGGTATGATTAATCTCCTTGAGAAGCTTACCATTAATGAAAAATCACGAAGCCCTTACCTCAAGACCCATAATATCCCATGCTTTCTTAAAGAAAGCAGACGCGTAACCATCGGGACCAAGAGCTTTATCATCCCCATAGAAAATATAGCATCCTTAATCTCCGCATCCGTAACATGACGAACCATTGAGCCAGCCAATTGATGAGGAAGAACATTAGAGAATATACGATAATCATCAAAGAGAGTACGCTTCCTTCCATACCAAGAAACTGCTCATAGTGAGCAACAAAAGCACACGCAACCCGATTACCCTCGTACAAGACATTGTTTGCATCTCTAACCAATTCAATTCGATTACGGGCACATTTACTTTTAACAATATTGTGAAAATAGGTCAGATAGAATCACCTCGCATGAAGCCATTGAACTTTAGATTTCTGTTTAAAACCGCTTCTTCATCTAACGTAGCCTCCTTATATGCAAGAAGATAGTGAGCATGTTCATCCAGTAGGTCTGAATTAGACGGATCTGTATCAATAGCCTTTTGGACCTCATCTAACTCCTTCCGAATCCTAACCACCCGCCATGCAGATACCTTGATCAGTAAAAGCTTATGAAAAGGAGATTTCAGCCCCTTTAAGCGTTGAACCACACGATACATAGCACAACCATGAACATTAAGATTCCATCCCTTGTAACCGTATCACTAAACCCATCTTTATGAACCAAGAAGTTTGAGAATTTGAATGGTTTAGGCTTAGGCTTAGTTACCAGGGAATACGCGAACACACGGAGAATGATCCGAAATACGATAAGGTTGAAATATAGCAAAGCTAACCTGAAATGAGTCAGGCAAATTTCGGATTGCCCATCACCCTATCAATTTTCTTCAATATACCAAATGAGCCTCTTGGTTTCTGATTCCAAGTAAAGTGAAGACCAAGTACTATTAATATCCTCAACCTCCATTTTATGAACACAATCTTTGAATTCACGCGATAGCAATGTCGAGCATAACTACCACATGAATGATCCTCCAATTTAAGTGCCGCATTAAAATCACCCAACAAAACCCAAGGCCTACTACGCATAAATCCAGCATGGCAAACAAGGTTGGACCAAAGGGCACGCCGATAAACATAGTAATTATCTGCATACACAAAAGAACAAAAAATTTGTTTGCTGTCCGCCCGAGTTTTAACCTGAACATGCATAACCTGATTAGTTTGAGACAAAATCATAACATCAACAATATCATCATTCCAACCAAGAATAATACGGGACCCCTTATCACACAGACTACCATTTGACGTCCACTTCCATCGACGACAAACATTACGACATGTATCATACACCACCGATGCATCAACATGAGATTCCAAGATAGCACATACACTAAGATTATTATCATTTACCACCTGTTTAACCTCTTTTTTTAGGGGAATGGTTCAAACCCCTTATATTCCAAGAGGCGATACTAAACATCAGAACATTCGTAATGGAGTGCTTGCCCCCGATTTGTCAAACAAATTACCGTGATTCATCATAAACATTTTCAACCTCATCATCATCCGGCAAACCATTAGTCTCATCAACATCATCATAAGTAGCCAAAGAACCAAATGGGTTAGATGTAGATATATTAGGAGCCAGAATTGGATTACTTACCGTAGGTGAAGCATGATCAGGTTGACTACCCTTAGTAGACACATCAGTAGGGTCATTAGATGTAGAGTTATTAGGTGAAACAAAATTACCTGCCTGATTGGGTGAAGGACCCGTACTAGTACTAGCAACTCCTTGAGGGGGTTTGCTAGTGGAGGGAGTGTTAACAGCTTTGGGTCTATATTGCATATTTTTACCAACTAGAACCCCGTTAAAAACCGTACCACTTTTATTGTCCTTAGCATTCCTCTTAGCTTTACCGTTTTTCCCAACTAGTTGAAACCCATCATTTCTATCATCCACAACCGGTGGAGTCACAATTGTCTTGGGACAAGAGTCAACAGAGTGGACAAAAATCAAACAAACATCACATCTAGGAGGTTTCCACTCATATTCCACCCTAATAGTTTTAGAAGAGAACCCAGGACGATCTATGTATGGTGCCCCAATAGTAATAGAATCCTTAAGGGGAGCATGAGAGTCAATTTCAATTAAACAACAGGCAAAACTACTCCTACCCCAAGAGTCATTACACATAGAGCTAGTATAAGAGTCAAGTATGATAGGCGTACCAATATGTGTTGCAATAATACTAATACCATCATCAAAAAATACCTGTAACGGGACATCATGAAGTTTAACCCAAACTGGAATACGGGTTAAATCCTCTTTCGTCAAACTAGTACTCATGGTCCATTTTTTAAGAATAATAGGACTATTCTTAATCATCCACGGACCTCCTTCTAAAAACAGTCTCCGCCAACACTGGAATCACACTTAAAGAAAAAAGCCTTTTGCATTCATCATGATCCGTTTAATCCATACTTAGCGGTTATTATGTGCAAAATACTCAACCACAGGAAATGCAATACGCTTACCAATGAAGTATCCATACAAGGTGTTATCGAATTTAGTGCTAATATTTTGTACTACCTTAAGAGGAATGGACACGTCAACACCATTAAAAACATTATCAACTTGTATTGTACGAAAGTTAGATTTACCTTTAACATTTGTCGAAGTCGCACCGTACATTAACCTCCGTTGTTTGGACAGGCCTAGCTTCATCCACAATTGGCAGAGGACTTGTTTGTACCCCATGCATACGTCTTCCTTGACTACCAACACCCACGTTATCTCCAGAAGGTAAACTTGCATTGTAACCAATGTCTGTATCACCATGCTCGCTAGATATCCCCGAACCAGGAATGTTAGTTTGTTTAGACGTAAGATGAACCTCAAGTGATGGATATTCTTGTGTGTTTAAAGCCGTCATGCCACGGAAGTACCCATGTCCCAAAGCGAAGTGCCATCGATTTTTACCATCACAACTTGTTGTACTAGCTTCGAACAAAGATGAAACAATATTATCATTGGGTTTAACCTGTGAAGGTAGTCGATCAATATCGAAACAACCCACGGATCACTATTACCACTCAGCTGGACTAGGGTTGCGCAAAACCCTAGTCGCTAATCTTAATGGTTGAATCGGTTCCCTTTTCCGACTTCCATATCCTTAAACCTTTGCATACAGACCTTTAGCATCACATCCACGGAGTACCATCACCCAGTATTAGCCATAGAAACCCGACCAAAGAAAACACGAGAGAAAATAAACCCTAACAAAGAACAAAACCCTAAAACGAGAACCAGAAAAAACCACTAATAAACACGAAGGGACTACGCGACACTTCAATTCGATCGTCCTAACAAAGTTAAGACATGCGTTATAGCACAATTAAACTAACAAAACCATAGAAACCATCACCAATATTCGCCATAGAAACCAGCAAAGAAAACACGAGAGAAAATAAACCCTAACAAAGAACAAAACCCTAAAACGAGAACCAGAAAAAACCACTAATAAACACGAAGGGACTACGCCACACTTCAATTCGATCGTCCTAACAAAGTTAAGACATGCGTTATAGCACAATTAAACTAACAAAACCCAGCCATGCAAATTACGATTGATAATCAAAGTGAAACAAGAATTGCGAAACCCTAAAAGTCGACAACAGGAAACCCTAATCAAAAAACGATTGCAATACGATGAATTAATCAAGTAACCCACGTATGAATCACTGAATTAAAACAAGTTAGAACAATAGAGAATCGATTTGAGCAGGCATGTAATTGGAATTTTAGGAAAAAGGAAATCGCAAGTCGCCAAGGGGAAAATCGTTTTTAGGGTTTTTCTTATTTCTTGTAGGGTTCTATTCTTTCTTTCTACTACCCCATTCGATTGTGGAGTGCGTGGGCCAGAAGTTGTGAGTAATACCATTAGTGTCACTAAAAGCTCCGAATTGCACTTCATTATCGAATTCCCTACCATGATCCGTCCTAATAGACACTATGGGACTTCCTAGTTGTCTTTGGATCTTTTTGCTTAATATTTAAAAATAATTAAAGGTTTCCGTTTTGTTCTTTAAGAATTTTGTCCATGTATACCTAGAATAGTCATCCACTATGACCAAAGTATAGTAGTTGCCTCCATAACTTTGGATAGCGGATGGACCAAATAAATCCATATGTAGTAATTCTAGACACCTAGTTGTAGACACCATGTTTTTAGCTTTATGACTAGAATGAGCTTGTTTTCCTACATTACAAGCATCACAAAAGTGATGTTCATATTTCAACTTAGGTAGATCTCTTACAAGATCTTTGGATGATATCGATTGAAGAAGTCGCATGTTGGCGTGACCAAATTTTGATGCCATAAGGAGAAGTATCATCCATAGAGGTAAGACCGCTTTGTCTTTAGGTTCATCACCGATTTTAATGACATAGACTCCATGTTTCCTAATTCCTTTTCCTATGGTTATGCCATTTTTAATATCTTACTACCGGTTTCGGTAAAAAGTACATTGCACTTTTATCACATATTTGTCCTATACTTAAGAGGTTAAAGTTTAGGTTTTCTATGTAACACACATCGTTAATGGTTAGAGATTTGTTAGAAATCGTACCTTTACCGATGATTCTACTTTGGCTATTTCCAAACACCACATTACCTCCATTGAAGGATTCATATGTGGAGAATAGATCTCTATTGCCGGTCATGTGCCTCGTGCACCCGCTATCCTTGACCCATTCATCGGGTCTAGGTCGACCTTTAAGCACACCTAAAACAATAATAAACTCAAAAGTTTGGTCCCCATTTGTTCATGGGTCCATTAGTGTTAAACATTCCATTCATGTTTGACATGTATGGATAATATGAGTATGCATTCCATGGAGCAAAGTTTTGAAAAGAAAAACTGTTTTGCATATTTGAATTCCATCCCATTTGATGGTTACTTTTCGGGTAAACGTTATTAGGTCTCCTAAATGAATTAGCTTTTGAAAAAGATGGAGCTTTGTTTCTTGCAAAATTAGGATTATATTTTGGAGGTGGTTGTCTAGTGGTGACATGAGTTGGTTTCTTCCTATTAACTATAACAAACTCAGTTCTAGATGAAGAAGCTACGTTATTGCTACTTTGTTTTCAGGATCCCGGGATCCACTTTACAGCGGGTTCCTTATCAAGGGGATATGGGATCCCCACAACGGTGGCGGTTTCTAGTGCCCTAACAAATTTTGTTTCTTTATTTTCACTAGTTGATGGATCAAGTTGTTGAACACCTAAACCTTTTTGGTTGTTCCCGGTTTTAACACCATCTAGTATCATATCTAAAGTGTTCGTACTCATTCTAGCAATTTTAGAATCTAGATGACCAACTAGTGTTTGAAGTTGAATGCAAAGTTCACATTCACCACTTGCTATTATACCCTTTTCCAAACGTTTTAGTTTTGCTTTTAGTTCTATGACTTCTTTGTCTAAACGTTGGTTTTGACTCTTTAAAAGCTTGTTTTGTTAACTAGTTTTAAGCTAATATTGCATAGTTTATCATATTCATTATGCAATGAAGTGAGTCATCAAGTGATGAGCAACTATAGTATTCGTGACATACCTCGTCATTTGCCATGAGACAAATTTCTTCGTCCTCTCCGTCGCTCATTCCCCACTTGCCGCTCACGAATGCCTTTTGATCATCCCGTTTGCGGACTTACTTACTAATAAAGTGGTTTGGGTCCCCACATTTAAAGCAAATACGATCATCTTTTGGCTTCTCGTCCTCTTTGCTTTTTCGGAAGCCTTTCTTATCGTCATACGGTTGTTTGACGTATCTTCCCTTTCTTCTAAAGAACTTTTAAAGTCCCTTACCGCCATGGCGTACTCCTCGTCGTCACTACTTGAAGAGGAGTTCTCTTCATCTCTTGAAGCCTTTTTGGCTTTAAGGGCAAGAGATTTGTGTTTCTCTTTCACCTTTGAGGCGAGGTCTTTAGCGAGGACAATCTCGTAGACTTTTAGGTTGCCTATGAGTTCGTCGAGAGTAAGGATTGTCAAATCTTTTGACTCTTCGATCACCGTCACCTTGGATCTCCACTTGGATGGAAGTGCTCTTAGATATCTCCTAACATGGTTACGGCTAGAAAAAGATTTATCAAGTGCTTGTAAAGATATAATAATAGTATTAAAGTTAGCAAATGAATGATCTATAGTTTCCTCATCCGATATTGAAAATTGTTCATATTGTTGAACAAATAAATCAATTTTATAATTTTTAACTTGTTGGTTGCCTTGATGAGTTACAACTAAAGAATTCCAAATTTCTTTAGAGGTTTTAAGCATAGAAATTCTTTCAAATTCCTTTTTGGGTAAAGCATTATATAAAATCATTTTTGCTTCACTATTTTTAGAAAGCTTTTTCTTCAATTCATCACTTAATTTATCATGTGGTATGTTAACTATATTTCCTTTACATCATTTGAGGTAGCCTCAAAGTCGCCTTCAACAATAATGTACCAAAGATCAATATCTTTAGATTTCACATATGTTTCGAATCTATTTTCCAATATATAAAACCATTAGTTTCAAGTAGTGGTGGTCGTTGCATAGATTGCCCTTCTTATAATTTTCGTAACCCATAGTGATCGAAAAGTTTTTAAAATACAATTTTATTTTAAAAATTTTATAAACTTAGCTCTTGATGCCAATTGTGGAAAACTAGAAGGGGGTTGAATAGTTTTGCCGATTTTACGTTAGTTTCAAAACTTTTAGATTCGTTAATATGTGAGATCTTATGGATGTAGAGAAAGTATAGATCTAATGATAAAGCAAGTAAATAAAGTAAAGCTAAAGGGAAAGAAAAGACACAACCGATGTATAGTGGTTCGGCTACAAGGACACCTTCCTTGCCCTACTCCACTCCCCGAGTCACCTACTCGAGAGTTCAAGCACTATGTCAATAAACTCCTTCACTTGGCGGAGAAGCTTTCATAACTTTTCTTACACTTTTTCCGGTACAAAGCTAAATACCGAGTCCGTAGCACGGTGGACTAAACCAACACGACTATTACACAACAAGTATGTGAAATATCAAATACAAGATCTTCGCTACAGAAATCTTGTGGAGTGACAAATCAATCAAGGACCCCTTGCTTGGATGACTTGTATAATGCTCGTGATCTCGCCTTAGAGAAGGACCTATATGAGGATCACAAATAGAAAGAAAGAAGAACAACTCTCTAGATCAAGTGATCTATATGTTAGAAGAGAATGAGAGTGTATGAGAGATTTAGTAAGAAGAGGGGTAAGTTAGAATGAAGAAATGTCTCTCTATTTATAGGCAAAAATCTTCACTGTTCCCCGGATCCTACGGATCCCTTCCACTTGGGATCCGTCTAGTGTAATCCTAGGGATCCATGGAACGCTCCTCTTTGCCCATGGGTTTTTTGGTTATGGGTCATGGGTTATGGGTTGGTCCATGGGTTTTCTTTAGATTCAATGTATTTAAGTATACATTGTATCTAGCCAACTTGGGTATGGGTTAAGATCCATGGGTTATGGTCCATGGGTTATGGTTTTTACCCATCCTAATAAACTATTACAACAAATGCTTAATTACTACATTTTTGTATTTAAATGGCTATATGTAAATGCTTTACAAAAATAACATGTATCCTTATAATTATACTTAAGATAACATTATATTCGTTATCAACAAAACATAAAGAGATCGCAAAATATTAATAAACGTTTTTATGGTTTATTTGTATTAACACAAACGATAGGTGATCAGTTGGTCAAATCGCACAAGTAGAAAGGGTCGTCAGTTGGTCATATCTTACCCTTCCCGTCTCAGTCCGCTCACCTAGGGTCAGTTGGTCATATCTCCTAGGCAATTGGCCTCTACCTCCATTCAAAACTACCGAACCAAGGGTGACTACCAATAAACTATGCATGCATACACTTAAAAATAATTGTATTGAAGTAAAGTAAATGCAAACAAAAAAATTAAAGAATCATAACTAGGCCAGCACCACGGTGCTTAGCCAAACATATAATAAATCATACCAACAAAAATAAATAAATCATAAATTGAATTGAACATAATGTTTGATACAAATTACTTGATGTAGAGCTAATAATGATGATGATTGTGAGTGAATTCTTCCTTCAAAACTGGCTTCATACTGCTGGAAAATGCCCCTGAGTGGTGCCCTAATCGACCCCTTGGAGGGGGTGAAGAGAGATATCGGAAAATGCGATTTAGGGTCTGTATTTATAGGCCCGACACATGGTTACAGTAATTAAATAAATTAGTTACGTCCGTAACTAAAGTTATACCAGTAACTATTTATTATATAAGAATATAGTAACTTCGTAGTTTTCTTATCATTGGAATTTCTTGAAACTATATTGCATATGGTTGACACTTTTAGTCCCCTCAGTAGCGTGTTGATTCAAATTAAGTCCAAAAGCCTTAATAATACTTACGGTTTCAGCCCCTCGTCCTTCTTGATATATTTATACTTGGTCCTCGGAGTGAATAAAATAAATATTAACTTGCCACTTCTAATCGCTGGACCTCGAAACTTTGCACCCAAGTAATTAATTACGGCGTAACTAATTATCCGAGTTACACCGTAATCCTTCTTCATCTCATACTTATCCCTTCGAAATAATCTCTACGACGTAACTAAATTGCCATGTTACGTCGTAACCTTCAAGATAATAATTACGACGTAACCATAAGAATTGGTTACGCCGTATCCTTTAAAGCTCATATTTACGCCATAACCTTATTAGCTAGTTACGGCGTAATCTTCACATAAAATCCAAAGGCACTCGTAAATCAACCTTCAGAACATATCTTTGGCCTTATATCACATCTTTTCCGCTTCAACGCTTCATTTATCCTGAAATGCAAATATGAACGAATATGAAAGAATTAAGTACCATATTAATGCAAATGAGGCCATAAACACGGGAATTTGATATATAAAAGATCAGGCTAATTTGATGTTATCAAATATCCCCCCACTTGAATCCTACTTGTCCTCAAGTAAACCCTTTAAATAATTCTTAAAAAGATATCTCCCAGGATTAATTGGAAGTTATGAGTTTAAAATTACCTAAGCTAGAAAATTTCCAAACCGAGCACCTTACGAAAAGGGAATTGAAATCACACTCTCTCTCATAATTCACGTGTTTATATTTGGGGTGATCACTCAAGCTGCCTCATCATGGAGAGTATTCTATCATAGGCTTGGCAAAGATACTAATCTCCACCACTAGAGTCTATAGATGCAGCTATTCTAAAAGGCAATGGGTTGACACAACATAGGCTTATGGGGTTATTTTGTCATTACTAACGAGCTACGGCGAGGGGGAAAAAACCAATGATACATGACCAAATCCATGGCCAAGACGCCAATGATTGCTCGCTTCCTCACCTAAACTCGATTCATGACTAAGGGTAGGATAAGACATGGGATAATTTTAATGGGTGTAAATAAAAAGACACGAAACAAATAGATTCCTAAGTCCACAGTCACCCCACCACTAGTCGCATTCAATCCCATAGCAAAAATCGAGGGTCAAGAGTCAAGGGGTCTTCAATAATCCGATACACGAGTTAATGCATAAGAAATGTATTGTGGTGCCTCATAAACTCTATAATCTAGGCAAATAAGATGCATTAACTCGTCCTTCATCATCAATAAAAAAAGAATGTGCTACATAAAAAAATTTAAAATTTGGGTCAATTTAGCACATATTTCTATCAAAATCGGCCATTTCTATCTCCCATCCCCCCACTTGAAATGTACAATGTCCCCATTGTACGAATATTGATTAAAATTTGAAAGGCGAGATAGAAATGTTCGGGTTTCTAATTTTATCCGTAAGACAAAACGGATTTGTAAAAATTTGCGCTAGTTGAACAAGGCGAAAACGCTAATTATAGACAAAACACTTGCTTGCATGGCTTTTTTTTTATGCAAGACAAGGTATACATGGATATAAATGATACGAACATAAAAAGTATCCCCCAACTTGAGATCAACTATAATCTAAACCCGATTTTCTTCCACAACCCTTTATTCAAAACCCGCGACTTTCACTAGTGGAACCAAAATTAACCAACAGCGCCCGGACCATGGACATAAGGAAACTACGGGGTAGGCTAGGCGATGGGTGTAACGAAACATATATTGGGTGAACAAAATGAAAGGAAAGGCTCTGAAGGGTGTATCTAGAGGTATCTTGCACTAATGGTGAGTGCAACAAAAAAGGTTTAACAGGGGGATTGACTGATCATTGTGAAAAGTCAATATACACAAAACATATATGATGGGCTATTTGGGTTTAATCCTAAAATTGCCTTATATCCTAGCTGCACCGATCACACCAAGTTACCTCAGTGTAATGCTCATGATAATGGTCTCGAAAAGATATACAAGGCCAAGTTCTAAAGTCTACTACAGCCACCGGTACACTCATTTTTATGGAATTATGTATATAGGGAAAAAGCAAAGGCTTATCCTCACACAATGGAAATATAGGGTAGGTGTGCTCAGTCTAGATTAATCCAGTTAAGTAATGAAAAACATGTCAAAATTTTACTAATGAAACACTTTTCATCAAAAACTAGAAAAATAAGGGCAAATAAAATCAAGCGGGTGTCTATGTCTATCCTTCCCCCACTTGGGTACTTAAGCATATAAATGAAAGATAAGCGGGGTTAGAATTGGAACAGAAAACTACCCTAGATTTGCTCGGCATGATCGAAGACTCACGAGTATAAGTGTCCCGCTTTGAGATTTATGAGCAAACTTTAATAACCTTAATTCACTTAAGACAACCAAACGCATCATACTAGAAAAACAACAAGTATAAAAAAGAAAAAAAACCTAACTCACTTTCGTAGGAATCACGGTTGCATTTAGCGTATGCAACAAGCCTTTTAAACCACTTGGTGTCCCAAGTGGGAGTGAAGTCTTGTGAGGGTTTGCAGGGAACACACCCACAAACTTCATTTAAAATACTAATACAAGGTTACTGTGTTTTAAAATGAAATAATTAGTTAGGAGGGAAGTTACGTCGTAACTCTTATGAGGGAGTTACCGTAACTAAAACTCATAAGTGCAAAGCGAGTGGTTATGGCGTAACCACGAGATGGTATACCGTAATTAATGCCGTCAAGAATTCTCTGCTAAAAAGTTGGTTACGGCGTAATCACTAAGATGAGTTTGCAACTCCTGGCCGATCACAAACCTGCAGCGAGAATTACTTCCTCGTTTTCTGCAAAAATGGTTAGAAAACACAAAACCCAACTATACTAATAAAATGAAAAAAGAAAAGTATAATGGGTGCCTCCCACGAAGCGCTTGTATTTGTTCGAGTCACGAGCTTGACTCCACCCTTATTTACTACGTAAAAGGGTGTTAATCCCCTCACTTGAAATCAAGTGTGGGTGAAAATAGCAATAAACACCATGAGGGTGTGAATTTGCTACGGGATGGGGAAATGATAAATTATGATCATACATGAAAGGAGATGTCATTTCCCTCCATACCTTAACCGTTTTAGTTGATGGCATTGATGATTTGTTCACCTCGTGATGTGGCTGATTAATCGCTCTCATCCTTGTTAATCATCAAGTCCAAGATCTTGTCCTCTAATTCCATTTCAAGATCAACTAAAATTGGTTCAAGAGTCGGAAGCTACATAACCATCATCGGGTGATGTGTGGTTGCACGATTTCATCCATAATTTCAGAAACCTGCAAGAAAAAAACAAGCAATATTGTTAGGAATAAAAGAAGAGTTAGAAGTAATACCGTTTTGTGTTGTGGTTGATTCCTTATTAGCTTCTCGCTGCTTCATTACTCTGAAGTTCTTTGCTTCCATTTTCTTCAAACGTCGCCGTTTTGTTTCTTCGTTTCTCAAAACCTTCAAGCGTCCTGGAAATGGGATAGGTGGGACATACGGTCTGATATAAGGAACCGGCTTGTTGTTGACTTCTTTCATCTTTCCCACCGTTGCTTTGATAGTTCCAACCGCATTCTTTTTACTTTACATGACCTTTTGGTTTAATTCATCAACTTTAGCCTCCAAACTTTTCCTCTAGGTGTCAAGGTTTTTTAAATTTAAGTCTGCCACCTCCTTGAATTCCCTAATCATTTCATCATTCGAATGTATCCTTTTTAAATTATTCGAGAAATTTATTGACTTTCTCCAATGACTCAATATACCCCACCGCTCATATTCTTCGTTCTTCTTGGATAGCATGAATGCTCTCCTTGGCCATCTTCATATCACATTCAAGTCTATCAAGCTGCTTGGTGATGTCGCCAATGTCATCCAAGCTGTTGCTATTTGTGGCCCAAGTGGTTGCTCCATCATACCATTTCGGAATGGTCAGCCCACAATTGATCTAAGGGCTTGTGCAAGTGGCATTGTAGGGATAGGTCCTTGAGAGTCGAGCATTTGGCGGGACGGGATGTTTAAACCTTTGTAGAAAATAAGGACCATCCATGGTTGTGATATCATGCGTTGGGCATCTGTAAAGAAGGTCATTATATCTTTCCCAAGCTTCATCTAACGTTTCATCCATCTTCTGTCTGAAACTCCTTATTTCTTCTATCTTCTTGGCAATCTTTGAAGGATGATAATATCTTCTAATCAAGGTTGCAAAAATCGTGAATCGGTAGTCGGGCGGTCGACCCCCCTGTAGCTTGTAATCGGTCAAGGCGGGATTAATCGGTGATTAATCGGATTGGCATTTTCAGCAAGTTTTGGGTATTTCCGGCGAGATTTGGGTATTATAGACAAGAATTTCCTTGAAAATCATTTAAAAGTATAAAAACATCAAATAACATTGATTAAAACTTGTTCAAGACAAGTTTTGGGTATTTCCGACAAGATTTGCAAGTTTTCGGCAAGTTTGACCACCGCTAATGCGTTGACCGCCATTGACCGTTGTTGACCGATTTTTTTGACCCAGTTACACAAATCGGCAAGGTTGGTGGCCCAGTAGCACCTAATCGGTGATTAATCGGCCTTGTAGGCCTTGTTTTGCAACACTGCTTCTAATAAATGCTTTCTCCAAAAGATTCCATGTATTGATCGACCCAGCAGGAAGCATCTTCATCCATCTTCTCGGTGCACCGTGAGTGTAATTGGGAACACTCTAAGCATTAACGCATCTTGAGAAATTTCGAGTGGAAAAGATCTCGATCTCCAATACTCTTCGCACATGAAGGTGGGCATCATCATCGTTAGTTCCCGCGAAAAGCTTTTGTCTAAGTTCCCTCATGAACTGGTAGCTGATCTCAAAGTCGATGTCATCATTCAATTAGGGGCATACCACGCCCGATCTTTGGTTATCTCGAGTCAACGCAATATATTCTTCCATAGTGAGCATGTCAAAAGCTGAATCTTCCATATCCTGAAATATCAAAAACAAACAAAAATAGAAAAGAAGAGAAAAAGGAAACTAAAAACAAAAATAAAAGAAAATAAAAGAAAAACTTAAATTAAAATCGTAAATAGCTCACTGCCAGCGCTTAAAACTTGATGCGGTTTTACTAACCAGGCTAATATTTATAGTGTCTCTCTATACCTATGGTCTACCCTAATGCACTAACGGGCAGTGTACCCGGTTGTGTGTAGTGTAGTATTTGGTTAAACCGAGGTCGTCCCAAAAGCTACGTGGATTGGAAATTAACTTAAGTCTATGTCACGAGATTAATTGCTTTTAAGATTGAAATAATAAAACTAACTAATAAAACAAGGAAATAAAAGAAAGCAGATAAAGGCAAGAGTTGTAATCAATGAAGAAGAGTGGTGCTAACCTAGTTAATCCTCCTAGCTAGTTATGTCTACGTCTACTTACTTCTAATTACTTCAGGTGGGATCAAATTCGAGAGGACAACATTTGGTCAATTCGCCCTAACCTATTAGCAAAGATGCCACCACAGAGAAATCAAAGACCGTCATAAGTCTTGTTGTTCCCGGTCCCCTGTTTAAGTCATTACCGCTACATGCTAGATTTATAATAATGAGTGCCCGGCCGTTAGGAACTTAGACACTCGCCCCCTAATTCTTAAGTTCATCCAAACGATAGGTGATCAGTTGGTCAAATCAAACAAGTAGAAAGGGTCACAGCTTGGTCATATCTTACCCTTCCTGTCTCACCGCCACCTAGGGGTCATTGGTCATATCTCCTAGGCAATTGGCCTCTACCGCCATTCAAAACTACCGAACCAAGGGTGGCTACCAATAAACTATGCATGCATACACTTAGAAATAATTGTATGGAAGTAAAGTAAATGCAAACAAAATAATTAAAGAATCATAACTAGGCCAGCACCACGGTGCTTAGCCAAACATATAATAAATCATGCCAACAAAAATGAATAAATCATAAATTGAATTGAACATAATGTTTGATACAAATTAATTGATGTAGAGCTAATAATGATGATGCTTGTGAGTGAATTCTTCCTTCAAAACTGGTTTTGATCGCGGAAAATGCCCTCGAGGGTGGTCCTAATCGACCCCTTGGAGAGGGTTAAGAGAGATACTGGAAAATGCGATTTAGGGCTGTATTTATAGTCCCCACATGGTTACGCTGCATTAAATAATTAGTTACGCCTGTCTGTTACACCGTTAAGAATAGTTACCGTAAATATAAGAAATTCTCGTAGTTTTCTTATCATTGGAATTTCTTGAAACTATATTGTTGACACTTTTAGTCCCGAAGTGTTGATTCAAAGTCCAAAAGCCTAATATATACTTCAGCCCTCGTCGTTCTTGATATATTTATACTTGGTCCCTGAGTGAATAAAATAAATATTAACTTGCTTCTAATCCTGGACCTCAAACTTTCGCCCAAGTAATTAATTACGGCAGTAATAATATCCGAAGTTAAGTTATCCTTCTTCATCTGATACTTATCCCTCCGAAATAATCTCTATGACGTAACTAAATTGCCATGTTACGCCGTAACCTTCAAGATAATAATTACGACGTAACCATAAGAATTGGTTACGCCATATCCTTCAAAGCTCATATTTACGCCATAACCTTATTAGCTAGTTACGGCGTAATCTTCACATAAAATCCAATGGCCCTCGTAAATCAATCTTCAGAACATATCTTTGGCCTTATATCACATCTTTTCCACTTCAACGCCTCATTTATTCTGAAATGCAAATATGAACGAATATGAAAGAATTTAGTACCATATTAATGCAAATGAGGCCATAAACACGGGAATTTGATATATAAAAGATCATGCTAATTTGATGTTATCACGTGGTTTGTCACGTTTATATGAGTGTCTGTAAGTGTCCTAAGGGACTGAGGCGAGGGAATCACCCTCGCCCTTTGTACTAAAAACGTTTGGTTAATAGTATTTTACCAAGGTGCAGGATTACTCCCCTTTACCCAAAAAAAAAAGTAGTATAATTTTAAAGGAATACTTTCTCCCAAAAAATCTCCTACTTAAACAAAATACATAACGTCTAAGGTTAAAACTCTTTCCAAAAATTGTTCAAGTATAAATAACTCTAGGCATAATTCAAATAAAGATCTCCTACTTAAATAAATAACACTCAAGGAATATAAATTTTATTAAAATCAATTAACAAACTGTTGGGATCGCTCTACATGTAAATAGAACGACATTTACGAGATTACATTAGCTATTTTATTAAGCCGAAACACATGATCTAGTTATGTAATATTGTAATAGTTATGCTTATGTTAGGCTATAAATACCCTCCTAGAGTTCACTAGGAGGGTGAGACTTAGTGTGTATTTTCCTTTATCAATAAAACAGCTAGTTTCCCTTTCTCTCTCTACTCTCTCTCTAACCATGAAGATGATGTTCTTCAATCATCCCCGACCTCCCGATTCACCATATCAACCTAAACAACGATCCTACAAGTGGCATCAGAGCCAAGGTTTTATTACTATGGTTGATTTTTTGTGGTGTTATCTTGTCAAAAATCGTATCTTTTTGTGGATTTATTTCATGTTTGGAGCTTTTTTACCAATTCTTTTATTATTGTTTCTACTATATTTTGGGTTTAAACTGTTTCCTTAAGAGTATGATATGTGTTATACCATGGGCCTTTAACATATTTCAACAGTTTCTTTGGTATCAACAAGTTTATACAGATTTGGTCTTGTTTTCTGCTTTCTTTTGAAAGATTTAGTCATTTTTTTGCAGTTTTGTCATGGAAATATGGTCGGAAAACAAGGTCTGAGTTATGGTCGCATCTGAAAAGTCAATAAAAGTCAAAACCCTTTTCTTACAAATTTGCAACTATCTTCAGACATGTTTACGAATTTCTTGGAAAGAAATTCGTAAGAACCTAATCTTACAAATAAGCTTACTCGTAAGAACCTAAGCTTACGAATAAGCTTATTCGTAAGCTTACGACTAAGGATGTTTACGAGTAAGATTTTTTACGAGTAAGGTTTTGGTTTATGAACAAGGCTACGAATAGTCTTTACGAAACAAGAAAAATGGTTTATGCATAAGACAAAAATGGAGAAGAAGAGACAGACCTAGGCCAAATAAAATACTCCTACACTCTATGTTGCGACTTCGGTCCTTATTACATCATAAGTCACAAACCAAAACAAATCCATGTCTAATCCTAATCCCATCTCACGATACACAAACTGTCACAGCCCTAACTCACCTTCATTTACATCAATCTACAATTTATTCAAAACCCATCTCCATCCCATTACAAGAATTGAACAACATAAGTAATAAGAATCAAGATCTCAGTCTCGTTCCTTTGGTATATTCAGAAATATCAAACCTTAGAAAAGGTCAAACGATAGAATATCTTCACTGATCCATCATACCAAAATGAAAAATCATATACTTAATATATCTTAGTTTGTGTGGTATCAAAAGCAAACAATCTTTTAAAAGGTATTTGATTTCTCTCAATTATAGTGTATTTTTATTCCTAAGAATACAAATGGAAGTTCGTATCCCCGGATCGTTTCCCAATGAAGGTTGAATGGAGATTTTGACTTGAGTCACGTTTACATGAATTTGAATAGTGAAATAGTTAGAAATTTGGGTTTTTACACTAAAAGTGGTAAACTAATGTGCGTACGAAGCTCGTTCAGGGTCAAAGGAACTTCCTTTTCTTCGAGCAAGTTTATCAACCATCTAGGCAGTGAATCTAATCGTTGTAGTGTAGTATTAGGTAAGCCTAAGGGATTGATATCGTTCTCTAGGGGAATAAGAATGCTAGTAAGAAATGTATTACGAGATGGTGGGGGTTGAGGATGAATCTTTTTTATCTTTTTATTGGTTTTTTAGAAAGCTAAGGTAAATATCTCAGGGGCAATTGGTTTGGGGGTGGTATTTCTACCGATTACTCTACTTGTCTAATTATCTAATTATCTATTACTATGGGTAGCTATGTCTATTTGATGTGTGCGCGTATGATGATTAAAAATGTGTTTACCTAGATACTATCACTCTCTAGTTATCTTTTATTGGTTGGTTGAATTGTCACACCTTATCTTAACGCGTTGTATTCCTAAGGTCGAAGGGTATGCGTAGTCCCTATTTCTTTGAGGTTATCTTTCGGGTTTAGCATACGAAATCCGCAAGACCTTAAGCTATTTCATTCATAAGCCTCACTTTCATAAAGCATACATAAGCATTAAGCACAACGAATGATGTCTAGTTGCACTCCTAAGCCAATTTACAATTAAGATAAGAAACAACCTAACAATAGTTAATAACTAGGTTTCATAGATCTAAGCAAACATACAAGAAAATTTAGCTAGACATGGTAAACAAACAAGCATACACACAATCAATTGAAGACATAATGATACTTTAGATTAAAATACTTATCTCTATGTGTAAAATAGGGTTTGAGAACTTAAGATATTGTCCAAATCGGACTAAAAACGATTAGGGTTTTTTCTCCAAAAGTCTACTTCTTTAAATGCAGAAAAATCGAATTATATATATAAATTTACTTTGGACGGCCACCTTTGGATGGGACGCCGCCAGCTCGCCGTCTGGGTTTCGTCTTGGTCAAGTCATCGATGAGACAGCATCACCTTAGAGTTGTGACACCGTCATTCTTCAGTTGAGACGTCGTCTTGATTCTGGATCTGGGCCGTCTGAGATGAAAAGTCTGAGTGACGCCCTTATTCTTCACAGTGTGACGCCATCAAGTTATATGAACAAAATTTCCACTGAGTCATCTGGTGCATGTTTTGATCAGGTCTTTAAAGAGGGACGGCGTCGCCCTTTGATTGGGACGCCGCCAGGTTCAGTTTGAGCAGCTTGAGTGGCTTCGATCTTGACTTTGCCATTTTCTTCATGTATTTTCTCCTTTTCGTCCAAATATGCTTCATTCCAGCATTTTGCTTCTAAGAGACCTAAAAAGTGAAAAGGAACGAAATTAAGCAGTAACGGATATAAAAGTGGTCGATTAAGGGCTTAAATGACCCCTTAAAAGCGTACATTTTAAATCCTTATCAAATATCCCTACACTTGGTATTTGCTTGTCCTCAAGCAAATGTGCTTTTGGCCAATGAATTTATAAGTTAGAGGGCATGAAACATAGGTTTAAAATAATTCATAACAAGTAAAAGCACCGCAATAGTCATAACAAGCACGGAAGTTATATACTAGCACCTCACAAGGGGTGTTTGGATTCTCTCATCTCTCGGGTTTATATGAAATATAATAAATGAAAATGGAAGATAAACACTCATTACCTGGCATAGTACATAGATTACTATAGGCTTGAGACTAGATCAAACCTCCACCGCTTTGGCGTAAGCACCTAGGAACAACTATCTAAGAGGTCTTTGCAAGGATTGTAACGTTAGGCTTACGGTAGGAAAACAAAGGGTTTTGTTGGATAGGCGATATTTAGTGGTGGCAAGTCAAAAATCTTATGTTACAAGCATGAAAAGCGTGGCGTTGCTAAGCCAGGACTTGACTCACTAACTTGAAACAAACAAACATAAATTTAAAGACATAAACATAAAGATAGATGTAGGATGGTAGCACGTTTTTTTTTTGAAGACACTCTCTTTTTTCTCTTTTTTCCATATATTTTTACTCTACCATCCTCTACGATAACATCAAAATATAAGGGATTTATAGGAGCATCCCTACACATGAGATTTTATTTCTCTAACACTAATTGACCCAATTTGAAAAGATCAAAACACTTGGAGTATTTAATTACGTAGAGAAAGGGAATTTGAATTTATTGTTCTTTCTCTTTACTCCATAAAATATTACTTTTACCCATGAGTCTCAATCATCCCAAAACTGTGTTCAAAAGATATGACTCGACTTAGCAACCATGCAAGTAACTAGATATTTGAACTAAGGATTTAGTAATGATAAAAATAATGCACTAAAGGTGAGTGTATACAAGGTAGGCTAAGGCTATTTGGGTGGACCTTTGGGGGTAGATTGTAAACAATGCTCTTCATTGATATTCCAGAAAACCGAAACATCACGAGAACCAAGAAAAGGATAGGCTCTGAGGGGTTAACTAGGGGTATCGTGTACTAAAGATGAGTACATCGCAAGGGTGTGGGGTAATTACTCAACCGATGTGAAAGAAGTAATTATAATACATGTTTCAATGAAGGGTTATCCTAATGCCTCTTATCAGTTAGTTATTCCTAACTACACAAGTGTAGTGTCACTAGCGATCTCGGAATGCACCACAAAACAAGTTCTAGAATCTATTATACTACTAGTACATTCTCTAAGCATTATAGGTGAATGCTTTTATTCCTAAAGATCTAGGGGCGAACCTCACATTTTTGGGGTGGAATTTGAGCGGTAAACGGTTTTTGTGCTAGTCATATAACTCTTATCTATGAGACGCTTTATTAAGACTAAAGTTTCGCTTGTATATGTCGTAAAAAATTTTAAATTTGGTGCTAAAATTGCCCTAACAAATATTTCTCATAGTTTATTACACAAATTACCAAGGACAAGACAAATAATTAAGGATAAGAATAGTTTCTAAGTTCCCGTTTTATTCTCCTTCCCTACACTTAAACTGAACATTTTCCCCGATGTTCCCCGATATTATCAAAGTTATGATAAAGGAAGATAAGAAAGGAAAAAGAAACTAGTACTCCCCTGATTAGCTAAGTAGGATCTGTGTGAAGTTGCGTTTAAATTCTTTTTCAAGAAGAATGCATACATGATAAGCTCCATCCAATTTGTGTTTCTTCTTCTTTCCAAATATAACCTGCACACTTAAGAAAACAAACGAAACATTCACGTAAAATTGGCGGTAAAACTATATATGACACAACTACACTAAGATATAATGCTTGTGGAATGGATGTTTGCAGTTTTTTTGGAAAATTAAGACCTGAGAATTTCCAAAAATTTATAAGTAGCAAAAATTTATAAGTTGTTTCTGCTTAACCTGACGTCGTCAGGCTTTAATCTCGCCACAGTTGTCATGACTAAAATCGGTCTCCTCGCTTTTCCGAAAAATTACATCTTTAAAACCCGGAAAAATTCCCCAAAACATCCATTATGACTCGATACAAGCATTTGACTCTAAACAGACACAAACACACACACACATATATATATATATATATATATATATATATATATATATATATATATATATATATATATATATATATATATATATATATATATATTATCAACTTAACTGTAATTTATGTTCATGTTCTTCAAAAATATATGTGATCTTCCCTACACTTATCTTTTTGTAAAATACATTTATATGTAATTAAGACGAGGTTAAAGATAAAATAAAGCATTTTCACAAAATCAAACATGAGAATAAACAAAAAAGGAAAAGATATACATAACATAAAAATAAAACAACCAAACCAGAAATAAACACACCACATCACAAACATATATATATATATATATATATATATATATATATATATAATAGATTGTTCAATGTCACCACATCACCAACTAAGTCAAGGTAACACTAAGCTATTATAAACCCAAATCAAATTGTCTTAATCAACATCCAACCGCAATTGTTCATAAACAAATCATCAACAAACAGATAAATCACTGATTGGGAGGTCCATAGCAGTAGTCATAGGGGGGGGGGGAATGTGGCAAGTGTACCAATAGGGCGGCTAATCCTCCTCACGCCCGGGAAATGGGTCGATCTACAGATGAGGGTCGAGATGATCACGCATGGACAAGTACGACTGTCGAACAAAGGTGTGATCATATCGCCCTGCGGCCCCTGGTCCTGCTGAGACATCCATGTGTCCATCTGGCCCATCCACGCTCCCTGGTGTGCCTGCCAGTCCCCACTGGACATGTGCATGTAGGCGTCAGCGAAGCCACCTGCTCCATCACCCCGCTGGTACTGCTCCATCCCCCCGCTGGTACTGCTGCATTGGCTGCTCGTCATCATCATCATCATCATCATCATCATCCTGAGCTGCGGTCCGAGAGCGGTACCATGTGTAGCCACCTCCAATATCCATGATGATCTCCATAGCCTTCCAGGACTTAGCTCTGACAACCTTGGGCTCCGCTACAACATTGAAATATATAGGCACCTCCCCGCTCAGAATGGCATAGGACTGAGCCAACCTGCTGACGAACATACCACCATAAACCCTATACGTCTGCTTCATACCACTAGCACTCCTCAAATAGTCAACCAACCAGAACGGGATGTTACAGTACACACCCTCAACAAACATGCAGTAGAGGTAGAACAAATCCGGTAAAGTGACACGATGAGTCGTGTCCTTGCGCCCCGCTATGGTGAAGGCAATGCAGCGGTGCGCGATCCTCGTTCTTAGGTCTTGGATCTGCGAGGCAAGGTACTCCCGGTCATGTACTCCCTGTTGGCCAATGTGTTCCATAACTGAATCCCCCACATGTCTTCCCTAGTGGCCAATCCAGCTCCTAAGCTAGCTCTAAAAACATGAATCTCAGCGTCGCTCTCAGAATACAACCCCACTCTCCAACCAAACACCAGCACAGACATACTCCTCCAAACTCCACCCAAACTAAACCGAATCCCCTGAATATCTATACTACCCCGACAAGAAAGAACATTCATAGAATAAGAAGCGTGAAACTCACGCACCAACTCACTGTAAACAGGCTCATGAATACGAAACAATCTCTCCCATTGAGGATCAGTAAACTTATCCCTCTTAAAGCTGTTTCTAAAATCCCTTGCAAGATCATGCTCATTGAGAAAATCTCAATCCAAAACTGCCCCCGAGTCAATGGTCTGATAGAGCAATTCGTTGTAGCGAGTTTGGGGTGCTTCCGTGTCAAACACTCCCTTACCTGAAATGATGTCGGCGACACTCTCTTGGATGTCGGAGGATTGCCCCCTTGTTCCCCTTGATCTCTTGCTCATTTTCTGAAACAGGGAATCAAAAAAATCAGGAACAAATGAGTAGTATTCAAGCTGTTGAAACGACATCAGAAGGTTTTGACGGCGTCACGCCAGCGGGCTGACGCCGTCCCACCCAGAAATTTTCAAATCCGACGTTTGCAAGGGAAAAATCTAGTTTTTTAACCATAACCCTAACCCAAACACCCTACTACAAAGAAAAGAGGGTGCATTGGCAAGGTGGTTTAGTCCCTAAGCCGTCTAAGGCTTCTCGCAAAATCAAACCCACATGACAACACTACCATTCGCCTAATCTAAAGCCTAGTTAACACGATTCATAGGCGACATTTAGAATTAATCAAATTAATTGGGAGGGTTTCGGATCAAAATGGGAAATCGAAATTGAACGAGGAATAGAGCAATTGAATAGACAAAGATCAATGAAAATTACTTACCTTGTGGAGATTGATGATGCAAAGTGGTGAATTTGACTTGGAGAATTCGTAATAGTGAAGTGTGAGGCGGATAAAATGTGTAGGGTAGAGAATGAAAAAGATGGGTGGTGTTTTTATCCGTCTGATTTTACTTAGCGACGGCGTCACCCTTTGCGTGGTGACAGCGTCACGCCCAAATTTTTGCAAAAGAGGTTGTTTTTATGAACCCGCCCAGATCAAAAATCTTGTTACTATTTTTGACAAAGATTTTGGTTTTTATTTTAAAATTCATTTTGTCAATCCACTTGCAATCTCCACAATGGTGAGCAACGCACATGTCAAATTGTCTTTTAACGGGGATTCTAGAAATATTGAAGTGTTGGGGGTGAGGACCTTTCGTGCCTGGTTTAAAACCAAAAGAACATTTCCTTATGTCATGGAAGTCGGGAAGCGAAACTTGCACCCTTCCAATGAACACGTCCCTAGGAAATGTTCCTTTTATGCAAGGAGCGTCGAGGCACGAGTTCTTATAAAATTGTGATTCCTTGAGGAGGGCCGCTTTGTTTATTGGAATTGAAGATGGCTCAGGAATCATACTCACGAGCTCCGGTATCGCATTTACCTTTTCAATCTTTTTAGGTACATCATTCCTTGCGATTTATTTACGGAGTTTCATCATGAAGTTGTCAGCTAGCTCCAAGAAAGTGTCGTGTGTTTTTCTCATGTGAGCTTTGAGGCGTTTTATTTCCTTCTCTTGGTTGTCGACAATTTTCAACATTGTGTCCTCGAATTCATCTTGTCGTGATTTTCTTGGAAGCAAAAACTCATTGACCGCGTCCACATGTTCATAATAATGGGTGGTCATTTCCATTAATTCATTCACTTGTGCCTCCATACTCTTAAACAGTGTTGCTTGGGAATCCAAACCATTTTCTTCAGGGATTATCGGATCTTCCCATCCTTCTTCCTCATATTGTGCTAATTCTTCGATGACTTCCCAACATGCTTCAACATCAAGGTTACTTAGCCTTCCATCGGCGGCATAATCAATGGTTTGTCGAGTGGGGGGATTGACATGATCGTAAAAGATTTGGACTTGAACCCATAGATCAATGCCGTGATGAGGGACTTTATGGAGCAAGTCCTTGAATCGAGTCCACGCCTCGTAGAGAGTTTCACCTTAACGTTGTTGGAACATTAAGATATCATTCCTAAGCTTGGTAGTTCTCCCCGGTGGGAAAAATTGGGCAAGGAGTGGCGAGATCATCCCAACTTGAGATGGATCCGGCGGGAAGTCGCTAAAGCCAATTACTAGCTTGGTCCCGTAGAGAGAATTGGAAGAGACGCAAATGTGTGGTCTCCCGTGTGGTAGCATCAAGGTCGATAGAGTCAACAATTCTAAGGAATTCCTTGAGATGCTAATTAGGATCTTCAGAACGAAGTTCATGAAATGCACATTCGTTTTGCACCAACCGGATGGTGTCGGATCGCAGGGAGCTAAATGGTGTTCCTATAGCCTTGGTGGCTCGGTCTAGAGTATTCACCAAGAGTACGGCCTCTTGGCGGGTTAATTGGTGGTGGGTCATCACCTTCCATGATGAAAAGTGATGGGCTTACGAACAAAGTCACGAAGAAGGGGATAGACTACAAGGAAGCTAATGAAAATAGAAAAAATATTACTTGATAGGAATCAAGTAAGGGAACCTAAACGAGATAAAAATCTAACTAGCTATTCTATTCCCCAGCAGCGGCGCCGAAAACTTGATGCGCGTACGAAGCGCGTTCGGGGTTAAAGGAACTTCCTTTTCTTCGAGCAAGTTTTTCAACCACCTAGGCAGTGAACCTAGTTTTTCAACCACCTAGGTTAGCCTCGGGGATTGATATCGTTTTCTATGGGAATAGGAATTCTAGTAAGAAATGTATTATGAGAAGGTGGGGGTTGAGGATAGTTCTTTTTTATCTTTTTATTGGTTTTTTAGAAAGCTAAGGTAAATATCTCGGGGCAATTGGTTTGGGGGTGGTATTTCTACCGATTACTCTACTTGTCTAATTATCTAATTATCTATTACAACGGGTAGCTACGTCTATTTGATGTGTGCTCATATGATGATTAAAGATGTGTTTACCTAGATACTATTACTCCCTAGTTATCTTTTATTAATTATTGGTCGGTTGAATTGTCACACCTTATCTTAACGCGTTGTATTCCTAAGGTCGTATGGTATTCGTAGTCCCTAGTTCTTTGAGGTTATCTTTCGGGTTTAGCATACGAAATCCGTAAGACCTTAAGCTATTTCATTCATAAGCCTCACTTTCGTAAAGCATACTCAAGCATTAAGCACAACGAATGATGCCTAGTTGCACTCCTAAGCCAATTTACAATTAAGATAAGAAACAACCTAACAATAATTAATAACTAGGTTTCATAGATCTAAGCAAACACACAAGAAATTTAGCTAAACATGGTAAACAACCAAGCATACACACAATCAATTGAAGACATAATGATACTTTGGATTAAAATACTTATCTTGATGTGTAAAATAGGGTTTGGGACCCTAAGATACTGTCCAAATCGGACTACAAACGGTTAGGGCTTTTTCTCCAAAAGTCTACTTATTTACATGCAGAAAAATTAAATTCTATATATAGATTTACACTTGAAACGGCGTCACCTTTTGGATGGGACGCCGTCAGCTCGCCGTCATTACGGTTTCATCTTGGCCAAGTCATCGATGGGACGACGTCACTATAGAGTTGTGACGCCGTCATTCTTCAGTTGGGACGTTGTCTTGATTCTGGATCTGGGCCGTCTGAGATGAAAGTCTGAGTGACGCCCTTCTTCTTCAGAACTCGACGCCGTCAGGTTATATGAACAAAATTTCCACTGAGCCGTTTGGTGCATGTTTTGATCAGGTCTTTAAAGAGGGACGGCGTTGCCCTTTGATTGGGATCTTGACTTTGCCATTTTCTTCATGTATTTGCTCATTTTCGTCCAAATATGCTTCGTTCCAGCATTTTGCTTCCAAGAGACCTAAAAGTGAAAAGGAACGAAATTAAGTAGTAACGGATATAAATGTGGTCGATTAAGGGCTTAAATGACCCCCTAAAAGCGTACGTTTTAAACCCTTGTCATAAAAATAATCTAAAAATAAATTAATAAGCAACTAAAACAATAAACGAAGCAATTGTAACCTAAACGTAAAGGAAATCTAAAAACGAGCACGCTCGGGCTAATCCTGAGCCTAAAACGTCAAATTTATGAAAAATAAACCTTATGAACGCAAAAATATTTTCCCTACATGCTAAATAACAAAATAAAATTTTAAGAAAAAGCCAGATATTTTTTTGAATTTTTATTTATTTATTATGAATTAAAAACTATAATAAAGAAATTAATTGTTTAAATATACCAAAACTAAATGAGAAAATATAAAATTTCACAGGAAAATACTTTGATTTATTCTAAACTTAGGAAAAATAAGTACTTTAAAAAATCAGAAAAGAATAAGCAATAAAAAGCTTTGATAGCTTATTTAGCTTTAAAAGAAAAAATGACTATAAAAGATTAAATGGTGCAAGGTTTGACGAGACAAGTCCCAAGGGCATTATGGCAGTGAGTGTTGGTGTTAAGATTGTGAGTGTGCAGACCAGGGTTCAATCCCTGGTCATGCATTTTTTTTTATTTTTTTTTTATTATTTTTTTTTTTGCAAATTTTTCTGAACAAACTTATTAATTAGATGAAACTAAACAAGTTTTGAAAAACAAACTTTTTGTAAATGTAAAATAAGCTGAGAATGGTAATGAAAAGTAGACAGCTATGGAATAAAAGCTACAACAAAATTCTCTAAACTTGATGCAAAACAAAATAAGCTTAAACAAACTGAAATAAGCTAATTCGTGGGGAAAAAGGCTACTGAGGATGAATTTTAAGCTAGGGGATGTCAGATAAACAGAAAGAACTTATAGACTAAATAAGGTTAAGGATTAAGCTAAAGCAATCATAAAACAAGCTAAGGGCATTATGGTAGTGAGTGTTGGTGTTAAGGTTGTGAGTGCGCAGACCAGGGTTCAATCCCTGGTCATGCACTTATTGATTTTTTTTTATTTTGCAAATTTTTCTGAACAAACTTATTAATTAGATGAAACTAAACAAGTTTTGAAAAACAAACTTTTTGTAAATGTAAAATAAGTTGAGAAAGGTATTGAAAAGTAGACAGCTATGGAATAAAAGCTACAACAAAATTCTCTAAACTTGATGCAAAACAAAATAAGCTTAAACAAACTGAAATAAGCTAATTCATGGGGAAAAAGGCTACTGAGGATGAATTTTAAGCTAGGGGATCTCAGATAAACAGAAAGAACTTTTAGACTAAATAAGCTTAAGGATTAAGCTAAAGCAATCATAAAAGAAGGTAAGGGGATTAAGCTATGGGTGCAGGGGGTAAAAGCTAGGTAAAAAGCTAATGTGCTATTTCATCCTACTTTTAATATTTATAAGACTGAGATAAACTAGGATAAACACATGCTAACTGGCAGAGAACCCGATCAGATGAAGTAAAGCCTTAGGTAAATCCGAGTGTCGTCCCAAGAGAGCTGTGACCTTGAAAGAACTAAGATGATTAGAAGTAACGTGATTTGATATTGATATGATAAGATAGATTTAATTATTCCAATCACACAAACATAAGAATTTAGGATAAAGAGATAGAAAAGTGAAGCTTAACCAAGACTATAGATAGGCATTGATTCTCAATATAAAGGTTCAATATAGTGGTTAATTATTGCCAAAATCCTTTGGTCAATTCGTCATGTCCCATGGTTCTTAAATTCCTCACCAAGATGAATAGGTCACCCGAGATCATTCAGTAACCTAATAGCAGTCATTAAGAGCCAAATCTACTAGATCTAGTCTATGGAAAGCCGACCGTTAGGAACTTAGATTTCCCACAGCTTCTTAAATACCTCCACTTGATAGGTGATCATTTGGTCAGTTCGCACACGAAGAGTAGTTGTACTATGGCCAATTCCTTCCATACTTTGCAACCTATTAGACTGAGGTCAATTGGTCAATTTTCCCAGCCCTTTAGATACTAACAAGCTTATAATATTACCGAGACTAGCGATCTATGATAAGACTAAGCAGATGTCTATAAAGAAATAAAGAGAAGATCAATAACATAAATGCAAACTTGAATTAATAACATGAATCCATAATATAAACCTTAGAAAAATATAAAAGGAATCCAAACTCGAATACAAAGAAAATCGTATACGAGAACTTCGTTCTTCATACTCCTAAACTATGATTCTTCTTCTGGGAAATGAGAGATGCCTAAAACTGATGAAAACTTCGTCTATTTATAGGCTTGGAAACCAGTGACGGCGTAACACTTATTAACTAGTTACGCCGTAACTCTTCATAATCTGGTACTTATCGACGGTTACGGCGTAACCTGAGCTGGTGGTTACGCCGTACTCTTTGTAAGGTTGATGTTTATCCATGGTTACGGCGTAACCTGAGTTGAGGGTTACGCCGTAGTCTTTGTAAATTCGATTCTTCATAATATGTAGTACTATTACGACGTAACTTCACTCCATTGTTACGCCGTATTCTTCGTAATCTGATCTGTAGTCTTGTTACGGCGTAACTCCAGCATATTGTTACGCCGTATTTCCTCATGCACTTGATTACGACGTAACTTCATCACTTAGTTACGCCGTGGTCTTCAGTAAATGTGAGAGAAAACTATCCTTGAGCTTAGAAATGTCCAAATACCGCTTCTTTGTATGAAGTAGTTCCTGAAATGAAATAAGAATGAATAAGGATGTTTCTAATAGCATTTTAATCACAAAGTGGCGATAAAAGGGGAAATTAACACTTAGAAATTAGGATTATTTGATGTTATCAGTGATGCAAGGTGATTCTTGATTACATTTGGTATATCTGAATTAAATTCTATAACAAGAATCTAAATGGTTAAACTGTAACAATTCGCATTTTCAGGATTTCTATCCATTTTCAAATTTTTACTATTAATCTCGAGAAATTACTATTCACTTTCACTATTCATCCCATAAAAATTTTATTTCACATTCTCGTAAGATAAATTATATTAGTAATATCCTGAGAGTTTGACAATCGTTAGATCATTTTCGCAAAAGTTATTAAGAAAACATCGTTTTAAAGTTTCGTTTTGGTCGGAACACCATTTAAACATCCTCGCAGCATAACGAAAATCAACTCGACAATTTTTCTCACATCGATTAATTTTAGATCACTCATAATCAATTAGAGAAATTTCTAAGATTTCATTTTAAAATGTTACCAAATAAACCCTGAGCCGTACGAGACTAAACTTACGTTTTAAACAATTCTACAACCATTCCTGCACGGTGTTTTGTAAGATATTTAGACACTTTTGCATTTTTTTGGAAAATTCAAACATATTTCCCTCCTCCGTTGACCATAAAGAAATTAACCTTGTACGTTCTCTAGTTTTGCTTAAATCGTGTAACTTTTAGACTTCACGTATAACTATTAAGTTATCCCACGTATGACGAAAACCACATTTTGACATCTCATATCACTTTTAGACTAATTTTAGTCTACTTTAAATAAATTCACGGTCATTTCCCTGAAATTTCGTTCTTTTATAATAAATTGCGAATTAGGCGTTTTTGACCCGCGTTTCCAACTTTAAGCAGCGTTTTTGCACCCAATGAGACTTATCACCCATTTTATATTTTTAGATGGAGTATAATGATGAGTTTCATCATTCCTACAAGTTTCGTATTTTTACGATACCCGGTTTTACGTTTTATGGCTTAACAACTTACGGTTGGCATTTAACGGAACCAAATCTTGCCCTAAACTCAAGATAAGACCAAAACTATCCACCTAAGTCACCTTATCTTCATTTGGCCGACCTAAGGGGGGGATTCATCATTTTGGTGGCATCATCCTAACCATGGTTCATTTAGATCATTACATGTGTCCTAACCTAACCATGGTTAATATTTAACCCAATATATGGTTAACCAAACTTACCCTCCTAAAAATAGCAAGTGAAATACATCATAAAACCCCTCAAACACTGAATTGGGTCGTTCATATCATTAAACCATCATATCTTCCATAATTTGATCTATAAACTCCAAGTTTATGCAAAGAAGTTTCAAGTAGTAAGTTACTACATCAAATCTCTAGCAAGTTTAAGTGATCTTCTTGAGTTTAGATCCACTCAAGTCACTTAGTACTTCATCACCAACTCTTCAAGATCACAAGGGTTCCAAGGTGTAGAAAGCTAGCTCAATTCAAGTTCCTAAGTGTTCAATCAAAGTCCGATCCTTACTAGTTACTCCTTTCTTAATTGAAAGCCAAAAGTTGTAAGCAACTAATCACCACCATCATCTCATCTTTATTATTCATAATCTTAACAATTTCATGCTATATATATAGTTACTATATTGATTCATGATGTACATATACTCAATAACATGTTTTAATTCACATATTGTCGTAAAAGTAACAAACTAGTAAACTAGTCATATTCTATATGTTTGAAACCATTAAAACTAGTTACATATGGACTTTCTAACTTACATAATATGGTAGACAAGATAAAAAGATAAACATAGCAACTTGAATCACCCGAAGCGGACAAACGAGTCAAAAGTTATAGTCAAAAGAAGTTAGCGAAACCAAAACGCCAAAACTGCCTAACACAAGCTGTTAAGCAGCTGATCGTTTTGAAAGTAGTACTTCTGGTCCGAATCATCAAAAAGTTAAAACACGAAACTTGTCTGGAACGACATTTTCCTTCAATGTCTTAGAGCTCGGACCTTGGAAACGCTTAAATAGGCCATTATTTTTCAAAAACTGAAACTGCCCTATATATATAGTTCACGACTATACTTTTGTCACAACTAAAAGCAAAACCAAGTTATTTTCATAGCTAGTTACATATTAACTTAACCATTTAATCTTTAAAATAGTGTTTTCACAAGTAACCGAAAAATGACCATTTTACCATTTTTCGATGATTTTTACCAAAACTTTATTCTTGAACATGTTAATAAGTTGTAACCACTTGTAAGCAATGAGAACTTGTAAAAACTAGATATTTACTAAAAATATGATAAGCTTTATGATATAACAATCTTCATTCAAAATCTATGTTTTATCTGCTAAGTGCTACAATACTAGGGAGCTTCATGTGAGGGGTTTCATTTGGGTAAACGGATCGACGAGTTGCTGGATTTACGAATTAAAGTGTCCTAGCTCCTCGAACGTTTACTACATGACCTCTGAATTGTGATGGCCCGAACGGTAGTAACATATATATATAAACTATACATGTTTTCACAACTAGACCATTTCTATAAACGACATACACAAATACCATGTACTACATCATGATCAACATAGAGACGTATATAGGTTTGTTATTTCTTTAGCATCATTATTTCAAACCTAAGTCGCAACATCCTATTCTAGGTTGCTCGTAGAAGTTCGCACGGCATATCCATCATTCTCATTATACAATTGATATCATTTACTCTGAGGTGAGTTCATAGCCCCACTTTCTATTACTTAATTGTTTGACAAACCCTTGGGGGAGATACATGCTTTATTTAAAATAGAACACATTGCTTTCAAATTATACTTGAATATTTTAGTTGCACTAAGTACACTATTGCCAAAGTCCCTATTATCATGAACCATTAATCACTTGCGAGTGAACGCGAATAATGTGGATAGATCTATCGGGAATGACAAATCCCGTTTGTGTTGACCGGGTAGGCAAACAAACGCACTCTATTTGAAGATCCATAGGTTTAATGGAAAATTACCTATTAGGGTATCGGTTACTATTATATGACAGCTATTAACGTTTCGGTATCATGAGCTTAGTGCAATAATATATGTTTTGTTTTCAAACTATTGGTGTGAGTCTATAGCTCACACTACCAACATAATGTGTTCAACCATCAAACAAACTATATGAATTTCACTCAACCTTTGTGTTGACAGTTTTAAGCATGTATTTCAGGTCCATAATGTCGGAAGGACTAGATCAAGAAGGCTATAAATATTTTATCATTCACAAAACATCAAAGACTTTATATTGATGTATTTTGTAAACAATGGAACCAACTGGACCTATTTTGTAAACTCTGTTATATTTGAATAATTTGAATGATAAATCCTTTTTAAAACGACTCATTTAGAGATCGTTTTATTGTTATGATGTTGTGCCATGAAGTAACACCCAGTTTGAATTCGCTGCGTATCACGAAATTGGGGTGTTACAGATTGGTATCAGAGCCACAGTTATAGAGAAACGGGTCTAATTGAGACTTAAACTATAACTACTTTTACAAACAAAAACATTTTATAGCCTTCCGTTCTCCGTACCTTCCATCCTCCAGACGATTATTTGACTTCTAGGTAGTTTATGCTACACAAACATACTAGTATATTGATATATACACTCAACATATTTTCAATCATTTTAGCTAAACGATAGACTAAACGATATCTGCATATGCCTATTCTAAAGCATTGCGGCACAATCATATTTTCCCAATCATGTATCTACTAGTGCATTTTAGGATTTCGAAACTTTACCCAAGACATTGTAACTGATTACTATGGTCTTTCCTACTTTCCAGACATTGTGAGATACAATGGTCTCATTAATTTTTCAAGACACTGAGATACAGGGTCTCTATTACACCTCGACACTGTAAATCCTACAGTGGTCTCTATTACATTCTTAGACACTGTAAATCCTACAGTGGTCTCATTTATTTCTCAAGACATTGTGGGTTACACAATGGTCTCTCCATCTTTTCTCAAGACATTGTGAGTTACACAATGATCTCTCCATCATTTCTCAGGACATTGTGAGTTACACAATGGTCTCTTCATCATTTCTCAAGACATTGTGAGTTACACAATGATCTCTCTATCATTTCTCAAGACATTGTGGGTTACACAATGACCTCTCCATCTTTTCTCAAGACATTGTGAGTTACACAATGGTCTCAACTATTTCTTAGACATTGTGAGTTGCACAATGGTCTCAACTACTTCCTAGATATTGTAAGTTATACAATAGTCTCTAGAAATTATTTTATAAAACCTTATATGATATTGTTTTACATGAAACCCGTCACAATCTATCAATTTCCAGAATGGAAATACAAGAAATGGAATTTCTAAAGGACAAATTAATTCATCATCTACAAAAGCTGAAGTTCAGCAATTTTCTCTACATTCATCAAAGCCCTATTTTGAAACTTTCATTGTTAAAGGTCCTTGATGCTAGCCAAGTATGGACTATTTTTGAATTACTTAAAATTTCCTTTCCACACGTATCTACCCATACTATCTTCTATGAAATGGAATGTGAAAACATAGGTTACAAGTCTTTTATGGCCAGGACTTGCAACTGAATGGTTTGATATCGCCTTTGCTTAATGGACAGTTTCTCAAAAGCTATGGACATATCACAAGTATACCTAATTTAGGTATTTGGAAAATTTATTGAAACTCGGCTAAATATAGTCTAGTCACCTATATTTAATCTAGGGATAGTGGAACATAGTCTGACTAACTATGTTCGACTTAAATTTTTCAAACACTGAGAATAGTTATACAGGGTTATATTCATGTTAATTTCCTACTTAAACTCGATAAACCACCAGAATTCATTAAAAAAATCTAGAGACACGTGACGATAGTGTCTTACCACTCAGCATAATCTTAACATCTTATTTATACTACCTAATTTCATTCTTGAAATTTTCATACATGAGATAATCCGAACTACTATCTTGGGATAGCCATAAATCTTCTCGTCATTTCGTAGAAGTATTAGCCTGATTAGGTTTCAAGGATATCGTTCTGTCATTCACTTTTGATTTGAAACTAAACTTGACATCTCTACCTAAGAATGATGGTAAACATACGCTACACTCTTCTAATCATCAACATATCACATCATTATTTGAACCCCTTATAAGTCAGTATGTAAAACTTCACAGTATCACGTTTCTTTGAAACACTAGTAGACATAAATACTATAGCCTTCATCCCGAAACCACCTAAGACATGATCAACTTTGGAAATGGTTTGGATAACCACTTGCCACTAGCAAGACTTTCCTTACAACGACAGTTTTCACATCATTACAAACCATTTCACATCAACAATATCTTACACCTTTGATTAACAACAGTTACCCTAACAACAACAAAACTATTCCATTTGAGACACTATATAGACGAAAGTGTTAGTTAACCATTTACTGGACTAAGGTGTTCAGAGATCACCTACGAAAAAACTAAGGAGACCATACAAATATAAATTAGGCTCCATGCAGCACACTATCAGCAAAAACTCCATGTTAGAAATTAAGGTTTTATTGATAGCCTCGACACAATAAGATATGATTCGTTTTGAGAATCGGGAAAAGCCAAACTTTAGGTATATTGGACTCTATAAGATTTTAACAAAACCCTTTAGGTTATCAACTTAAGCCACATGGTACATAATACATTCTATGACCAGAAACTTGAGAACGCAAAGATTAGGATTCGACATTTACACCCTCATGTCCCTAGACACTTCAACATCGATAACACATTAATCAATTGACGAATTCCCATTAAGGTGGTGAGACTGTAACAATTCATTTTCGTGATTTCTATCCATTCTCAAATTTTTACTATTCATCTCGAGAAATTACTATTTACTTTTACTATTCACTTTCACTATTCATCCCATAAAAAATTTATTTCACATTCTCGTAAGATAAATTATTTTAGTAATATCCTGATAGTTTGATAATCGTTAGATCATTTTCGCAAAAAATATTAAGAAAACATCGTTTTAAAGTTTCGTTTTGGTCGGAACACCATTTAAACATCCCGCGCATAACGAAAATCAACTCTGAAAATTTTTCTCACATCATTAATTTAGATCACTCATAATCAATTAGAGAAATTTTTAAGATTTCATTTTAAAATGTTACCAAATAAACTCTGAGCCGTACGAGACTAAACTTAAGTTTTAAACAATTCTACTTAGACCCAGACTTAACCATTTCTGCACTTTCTAAGATATTTTGACACTTTTACATTTTTTTGGAAAATCCAAACATATTTCCTTCCTCCGTTGACCATAAAGAAATTAACCTTGTACGTTCTCTAGTTTTGCTTAAATCGCGTAACTTTTAGACTTCACGTATAACTATTAAGTTATCCCACGTATGACGAAAACCACATTTTGACATCTCATATCAATTTTAGACTAATTTTAGTCTACTTTATATAAATTCACGGTCATTTCCCTGAAATTTCGTTCTTTTCTAATAAATTGCGAATTAGGCGTTTTTGACCACAGCCTAAAATTTTAAGCAGCGTTTTTGCACCCAATGAGACTTATCTCCCATTTTATATTTTTAGATGGAGTATAATGATGAGTTTCATCATTCCTACATGTTTCGTATTTTTACGATACCCAGTTTTACATTTTATGGCTTAACAACTTACGGTTGGCATTTAACGGAACCAAATCTTGCTCTAAACTCAAGATAAGACCAAAACTATCCACCTAAGTCATCTTATCTTCATTTGGCCGACCTAATGGGGGGGGGAGTCATCATTTTGGTGGCACCATCCTAACCATGGTTCATTTAGAACATTACATGTGTCCTAACTTAACCATGGTTAATATTTAACCCAATATATGGTTAACCAAACTTACCCTCCTATAAATAGCAAGTGAAATACATCCTAAAACCCCTCAAACACTGAATTTGGTCGTTCATATCATAAAACCATCATATCTTCCATAATTTGATCTATAAACTCCAAGTTTATGCAAAGAAGTTTCAAGTAGTAATTTACTACATCAAATCTCTAAGAAGTTTAAGTGATCTTCTTGAGTTTAGATCCACTCAAGTCACTTAGTACTTCATCACCAACTCTTCAAGATCACAAGGGTGCCAAGGTGTAGAAAGCTCGCTCAATTCAAGCTCCTAAGTGTTCAATCAAAGTCCGATCCTTACTAGTTACTCCTTTCTTAATTGAAAGCCAAAAGTTGTAAGCAACTAATCACCACCATCATCTCATCTTTATTATTCATAATCTTAACAATTTGATGCTATATATATAGTTACCATGTTGATTCATGATGTACATATACTCAATCACATGTTTTAATTCACATATTGTCGTAAAAGTAACAAACTAGTAAACTAATCATATTCTATATGTTTGAAACCATTAAAACTAATTACATATGGACTTTCTACCTTACATAATATGGTAGACAAGATAAAAATATAAACATAGCAACTTGAATCACCCGAAACGGACAAACGAGTTAAAGTTATAGTCAAAAGAAGTTAGCGAAACCAAAATGCCAAAACTCCGCTCTAACACAAGTCGCTATACCGATCGTCTTGAAAGTGGTACATCTGGTCTGAATCATCAAAAAGTTAAAACACGAAAGTTGTCCGGAACGACCTTTTCCTTCAATATAAAAGAAGCTCGGACCTTGAAAACGCTTAAATAGGCCATTAGTTTTCAAAAACTGAAACTGCCCTATATATATAGTTCACGACTATACTTTTGTCGCAACTAAAAGCAAAACCAAGTTATTTTCATAGCTAGTTACATATTAACTTAACAAAACTTCATTTAATCTTTAAAATAGTGTTTTCACAAGTAACAGAAAAATGACCATTTTACCATTTTCCGACGATTTTTACCAAAACTTTATTCTTGAACATGTTAATAAGTTGTAACCACTTGTAAGCAATGAGAACTTGTAAAAACTAGATATTTACTAAAAACATGATAAACTCTATGATATAACAATCTTCATTCAAAATCTATGTTTTATCTACTAAGTGCTACAAAACTAGGGAGCTTCATGTGAGGGGTTTCATTTGGGTAAACGGATCGACGAGTTGCTGGATTTACAAACCCTTGGGGGATACATGCTTTATTTTAAATTGAACACATTGCTTTCAAATTATACTTGAATATATTAGTTGCACTAAGTACACTATTGCCAAAGTCCCTATTATCATGAACCATTAATCACTTGCGAGTGAACGCGAATAATGTGGATGATCTTTCTGTGAATGACAAATCCCGTTTGTGTTGACCGGGTAGGCAAACAAACGCACTCTATTTGAAAATCCATAGGTTTAATGGCAAATTACCTATTAGGGCATCTACATTATTATATGACGCTTTTAACGTTTGTATCATGAGCTTAAAGGCAATAATATGTATGTAAGTGTTTTCAACCACAGGAGTCTATAGCTCACACTACCAACACATAATATGTTCAACCATCAAACAAACTCTATG
>OU343221.1:276390916-276470916 GCA_910596185.1 Chrysanthemum makinoi
CACTGGAAATATCGTCATGATAGTTTTAATGAAATCGATGAGAGGCGTTTACGGTAAAGCTTTGTCCGAAGTGAGAATCTCTCCATCCCTTAAATTAAGCAACCTTTTCCGAAAAGGTAGTCGGTTTCTTCAAGGATTGTTTCCCACGTGTTGACAACTTCCCTTCCCGAACGCTAGGTATCTGTGATGACTTTCGAACATGAGCTCACCTCTTTTCCAATCCCTTATCCAGATCTTCATGAACTTTTGAGAGAAGAGAAGCGTATTTTCCTGATGTCTTCATCATCTTTTCAATTATCTCATCTCTCGATTCCTTGATGTGGTCAAGAATCTTTTTTTCAAGATTGTTCTCGGTTTTGGTCCCAAATACACTCTTAACCTATCAATCTACATGCTTCAGCTAAGAACACTCTTTCCGACCTTCAGTTTTTCAAAAATTTTCCCATAATTGTATTCTTGCTTTGTCAATGTCTTCGTACCTTATGATCAAATTGTCTCTTGGTCATTACACCTGTATCCATATGCTATTTGTAGCAATGTTAATCCGTTAGGAATACATTCCAAGGCTTGTGGGGGTCATGCTAGGAACTAGGTCTAGGGGAATCGGATTTCGTGTTAAGCGCGATAATTCCCGGTAGAAGAGCGTAAACGATTTGATTTTGTTCAAATCATGAGTGGGTTTATCGATAAAGTAGATCATTAAACCTTTCCCATGCACGATAAAAAGTGTGTTTCTTTCTCTACTTGAACTAATTGATAGATTTTTACCAAGAAGTTTGGCTATTTTGAAGGAGGGCAAAATTTTTGGACCAAGTCTCTTCTTAATTTATCCATGCTCCTTTACATTCGTTAGGGAGTTTATTGTACCATCTTTAGCGGTTCATTAAGAGTCATAGGAAATATTTTGCGATTTGACCGAATAGCTCGGGGTGCCTCGACGTTGAAAGAGATGATAAGTAGAGTACTTCTTCTACACATGATTACGACGTCCTCATCTTCATCTCTTGAGGAAAACTTAAGTTCGTGCAACTCTTGAATAAATTGGCACGGGTCGGTATTTTTTCAGCACTAGAATCTTGTGTAAGGTTAGATTTAAGCGGCTTCTCATTTAGTGGATTCCAAACACGACTCCATGGTTAAGTCATCGATATTATCCGATGACCTCAGGTTCTAGCGTCGGACTGGTTTGATTAAGTAAAATGAAAAGATGTTATGAATAGGAACCCGAGTAAACTTTCCTTGTCGAAATTGCTTCTCGGATCATCGAATGGGGTGGCCATAGAAAAGGCCTTGAGCTTCGAGTCTTGTATCGACATTTAATGAGAAAAAAGAAATTAAAAATAGACTTAAAAAATCCTAAAATAGCTCCCGTGGCGGCACCAAAAACTTGATCACGAGTTTTCGCACGACCATGTTTTAATATCTATTTTGTCTCGTTATACCTATGGTCTACCCTAATGCACTAACGGGAAGTGTACCCGATTAGGTGTGTAGTGTAGTATTGACTAAAAGCAGAGGTCGTCCCAAGCTATGTGTGTTGGATTATTACAAGTCTAGGTGTCCACCCGATTTAATATGGTTTCGATAAGGAATTAATTAATTAACTACTAAAGCAAATAAAAGGAAATAAAGGCAAATGTTTAATCAATAGAGGAGAGTGGTGCTAACCTAGTTATTCCTCCTAGCTAGTAATGTCTACGTCTAATTACTTCCAATTACTTCAGGTGGGCTAAAAGTCGAGAGGACAACATTTGGTCAATTAAGCCCTAACCTATCTCAGCCAAAGATGCCACCAGGAGAAGTGGTGTCCCCTCATAAGTCAGTTGTTTCACAGTCCCCTAAGCGAGTCATTAAGTACCGATACATGCTAGACTTATAATAGTGAGTGCCCAGGCGTTAGCAACTTAAACACTCACCCACAATTCTTAAGTTCATCCAAGCGGTAGGTGATCCGGTTGGTCAAATTGCACAAGTAGAAAGAGTGGTCAGGTTGGTCATATCTTACCTTCCGTCTCATTCTACTCACTTAGGGTCGGTTGGTCATATCTCCTAGCGGCTAGCCTCTCTACTTGCCATTCAAAACTACGAAACAAGGGTTGCTACCATAAACTATGCATGCGTACACTTAGAAATAATAATTATCTGAGTAATAGCGTAAACAAAACAATTGAGGAATCATAACTAGGCTAACACCAAGAGGTGTAGCCACTTCATATTAACCATACAAATCAATTCAATATTCAATGTCACGAAATACATAAATCGAAAGTAAAGAAAAGATAAAAAGCTAATGCTTATCGTAGGGGAGTGATTTCTCCTTGGAACTGACTCACATATGCTCCTCTAGACACGCCTTTGGCTTCTTCCCACGTTTTTGGTTGTGGTGTGAAATGGGATGCTTTGAAATCACGGAAATGCGTGCCAAATTATTTATAGGCGGTCACGGGTTCTGGCGTAACTAATAGAATAGTTCGCCATAATCTTCTATTTCTTAGTAATTTGCACTAGATCTAATTTGATTCTGGCGTAACCTTAAGTGATTCGCCCGTATCTTCAATAAGTATTTCTTGGATTCACCGTAGTTTATGCAAGGATTAAAGATTTAGTTATCGGCGTGAAACCTCATTTGACCTAATATAGTTACGTCGTAGTCTTTTGGGAGAGATGCGCCCGTAATCTTCGATGAGTTGGCTTTAGGAGTCGGCAAGTTCTTTGGCGTAATGTGAGATGAGTTCACGATAAAACCTCTTCAAAGTAAGCATACTATGATAAATCTTTGAAATTTCTCCAATTCCGCGTCTCTTTAGCTCCAATGCTCGTAATTTACCTGAAAGTGGAAAATAATGAAAAACAAGCGTAAATCCATATAAATGATATAAATTACAAGCATTATCGGGGGAAATTGACACTTAATATTCAGGATAATTTGATGTTATCAAGTCTCTCATATACTAGCTATCCTTCAGTGTTGGAAGGATATACTGATGCAAGTTGGATCAGTAACACTGAAGACAATTCTTCTACCAGTAGTTGGGTATTCCTACTTGGTGGAGGTGCAATTTTTGGGAATCAAGAAGCAAACTTGTATCACCATTCAACAATGGAATCACGAATTTGGCCTAGCGACTCTTTGGTAAAAGCTAAATGGTTGAAAAACTTGCTTCTTGAGATTCCATTGTGGCCTAAACCAATAACACCTATTTCTATCCGGTGTGATAGTGCAGATACATTGGCAAAGTCTCATAGCCAGATGTACAATGGGAAGTCAAGACACTTAGGTGTCAGGAAGAGCATGATTCGTGAGCTTATCATGAATGGGGTGGTTTCTATAGAGTTTGTTAGATCTCAACAAAATTTAGGTGATCACTTGACGAAGGGATTAGCTAGAGACTTGGTTATAAAGTCTGCTAAAGGGATGGGTTTAAGTCCAACTTAGTCACTGAATGCTAAGACACCCAACTCCCTCCTAAGGAAACTTGGGAGCTGAGTTCAATGTGGAAAGTTGAACATCCCAAGGTTGTGCTCAGAACTTGCTGAAAAGGAGGATGAAGTCTTTACTTCTTAATGGTCAATTGTCTTTGAAAAAGTGCTTGGCAGGAGCATGAATAAAGAGGAACCACCTATGTGAATGTTGAAGTTTTGCTGCTTCATGGAGATTTTTGGACTTTTGGCTCTTACAACATTTATGAATTTGAATATGGACACATGGCTTGTAAAGTGTCACGAGCGTCTAAGTGTTTGAAAATTTGTGTGTATTTTATCTTCAGGTATTCAAATGGTTTGAAGGATTCAATTCTTAGAACACCCTGATTCTCGAATATTTGAACGTGTAATTTACTAAGACGGAAATTCAATCCTCAGGATATTTTCGTTTATGCACATGTTTTGTTTGATGTTTGTTTTTCTTGCAAAGGAAGTGAACTAAATTTGGGGAGGATTGTTGGAAAATTTAGTGCACTTGTGGGATTAGTGGTTTTGGGTAAGGAGGTACGGAGTGTACACCCATGAGGTCACGGTACCTGACTCAATTTGGTGGTTTTATCTGCTAGTGTGTTGGTTACTCTGCTAGTGTAGTAACTAATGGTTCCTTTGGTAGTGTATTGGTTCCTGCTGCTAGTGTATTTAGCCTCTTGGTAGTGTAATAACGATGGTTCTAACTGCGGCAATTGTGGTTCTTCTGCTAGTGTAATGGTTTTTACTGGTAGTGTTGCAGTGATTAATTTGTAACAGCTTTGACTCATTCAAGTGGCTGTTATGACTGCTTTATGACCACGTTTAATTGGTCGTATAACCACTATTTCTATGATAATGGAGGTTTATTAAGGGTGATTAATTGGCCGTTAATCATACATAATGTCCATTGATTATTGTTGAGTGTTCTCTGTGGAAAACTAGAAGGGGGGGTTGAATAGTTTTACTAATTAAAACTTCCTTTTAAACTATTTAGATCGAATTATGTCAATCTATTTGGTTGTGTGTGTTGGATGTTGATAAACAAGCATATAAAGGTAAGTAATGAAAAGATAAGAGTAAGAAGCACAAAACCACAACAGAAGTATTTATAGTGGTTCGGCTACAAGGACACCTTCCTTGCCCTACTCCACTCCCCGAGTCACCTACTTGAGTGTTCGTAAACACTACACCAATCTCCTTATGGCGGAGAAGCCTTCACAACGTCGCCTACCCTTTTATCGGTGCTAGGCTAACCACCGGGTTCTTTCACACCAAGGTGAACCAAACCTACACAACGTCGCCTACCCTTTATAAGGTACTAGGCTAAGTACCTAGTTCTTTCACTCAAGGTGAACTACACCTACACAACGTCGCCTACCCTTTATTAGGTACTAGGCTAAGCACCTAGTTCCATTGCAATGGAGGAACTACTACAACACTACACCAACCACTAATCCCAAATGAGATCTACCTCCTTTACAACATCATCAAGGGATATCAATATCCTGGATCTAATACTAGTCTATCTTGGTACATCCAAAACACACTATATATCACGTACATCTAATAACCTTTCAATAATGCCTTTGACTAGATCTACAAGACACCTTTCACTAATGTCTTGTGTTGCCTCAATTTCTAAAGCACACTTTAACTAATGCTTCTAGTCTGACTTCTAAGCACCTTCACCTTCTTGTCTTGACTTCTAAGCACCTACCACAAGTGCTTATGCTATAGACGATAGATACTTTTCACTAATATCTTCGTCTTGACACTTGAGACATCTTTCACTAATGTCTTTAACACACTACAATTTTGAAGAAAGAAAGGAATCATCAACAAGAAGACTTCAGTAGCCTTGATGATGAGGAAGCATGGCAACTCCTGGACTTGAGCTTGCTCGACTTCAAAGGTGGTGATCTTGCCTTTATGAGGAACCTAAAAGATCACACAAAAACAAAACTACAAACATAGATCTCTTGGATCTAAGGTTAGTGAGATTTAACTCGGGGGAGAAAGTGTGTTAGAAAGTGTAAGAATAAATGACTCACTAGAGGAAAACTCCTACGTTCCTCGGATCCCACGGATCCCTACACAAGGGATCCGCTAGCACAAAGCTAGGGATCCGTGGAACACCCTTTGCCCATGGGTATATTGGTTATGGGTCATGGGTCATGGGTTGAACCATGGATCTTTGGCTAGATAGTGTACTCTTTGAGTGCAAATGCACTTGTCATTTGGTTATGGGTTGATCCATGGGTTATGGATATTATCCATGTATGATATAAGCATGATGTCATGCAATGGGTTATGGGTCAAGATCCATGGGTTATGGGCTTTGGGTTGTAACCAACTACATTCAATGTATTTGCCCAATGGGTTGTGATACTTAAGTTTCTACCCATTTATATTACCCAATATACTACATACTAGTTATGTGTATATTTTATCCAAATATGTAAATACTAGTTGTTGTACATATGTATTACTTAAATCATAAAATCACTTATACTTGTTTTAGTATTTTATGTGAAAATGTGAATATGTTAGAAACTATTAGTTCAAACCATTTACGTATTTTATTTGTTTCGTTAATATGATTTTACGTTTGTTATCGACAAAACATTAGAAGATCGTAAAATATAAATAAACGTTTTTACGGCTTATTTGTATTAACATTCTCTACCATAAATAGAGAGTGACATCTTCAGCTTGAAGACACACTGAAAAAGAACAATACCAGGAGAAACAAACTGTAAGCTTAAACGCTTCTATGCGCAAGGGTTATTGATTTTTGCCTATTTCAATAACCAACATTTGGTCTTATCCCAAGTAGATATTCGTGTAACCCATGCATAGGGTCGAATAGTTTACTTTGGAAAATGATCACACGATTCCAAATGATATCCGGTAACCACCTAGTGGTATTGCTATTGCCTTTAATTATCTTACCCTGCTGCTGGGAACCGACCACCAACACCCAAGACCCTCCAAAGGATCTTGAAGCCAAAGATTCCCTTGAAATATGACTTGGATTTGAGACATTTGGTAATTTTGAGAATTAAAATGAGACTTAAGGACACTTAGGGGGCGTTTGGTTCACATAATGTTTTTGAAGGAATTGTAATCTTTAGAAGGAATTGTAATTTGATGTAATTGTAATTTAAACAATTGGAATGTGTTGTAATTGTAATGTATTGTAATTGTAATTGATGAAATCTGTCAATATGTTTGGTTGACTCGCAACGTAATGTAATTCAATTTTTTTTATAAAACTTAAAAAGTTAATATAATAACAATAATAATAATAATAATTTGGTGTTGGTGTGTCGGGTGGAGGGGAGGCTATTCTCCACGCTGTGAATCATTTGGTTGAGGACCGAGGGGATGATGTTGGTCTATCTATGTTGTTGGTTGACTTTAAAAACGCTTTAAACATGGTGGATCGGGCTGTTATGTTATGAGAGGTTCGGCTTCATTTCCCGGCTATTTCGCGGTGGGTTGAGTTCTGTTATTCTAGTCCCGCTAGATTATATTATGGTGAGCATACTCTTTGGTCTCATCAAGGTGTGCAACAAGGCGATCCGCTTGGGCCTCTTCTTTTTGCTTTAGTGTTACATCCCCTGGCATGTAAGATTAGAGATTCTTTTGACCTTTCCTTTCAAGCTTGGTATCTGGATGATGGCACTATTATTGGTGATACCTTGGTTGTGGGTAAGGTTTTAGAGTTGATTATGGCAGATGGACCTTGTCGAGGTTTACACCTCAATGTTGATAAAACTGAAGTTTTTGCCACGTGAGGACCCCGCAAGGTGTATGCGGTGTTTTTCCCCAATATTTCTCGCCTGCATGGCTAAATTATTGGTGGACCTTAGTGTGGATTTGAGTTTGGTAGTAAGTTGGTCCCAAACGGGTTGCTAAAACTATTGAACTTTATGGAGGCAGCTTGCCAAACTCAATGACCCCAGCGCTGTTGTTTCTCCGCATACGTGTGGTATTTAAGTTATATTTTTCTATGCGCACATGTTCTCCTGTCTTTGAGTGCTCGTTTCTTTTGATGCTGACTTCGTTCTTCCTTGGAGCGTATTGTCACCGCTTCTGGGCCGGTTTTGGGGATTAAGTGGAGACTCGCCACTTTACCTTTTGCTTTTGGGGGCTTGGTTTATATTCGTGACGTCTTGAATTATGCTTCCTTTGCTTCTAGACTTCAATCGCTAGCTTACGCCTGCTTCTCCTTAGTTCCTTCGCACATTGTTACTGCTGGTCCCTCTTTTGATGATGCCCTATGTACTTTTAATGTGAATATGGATATTGACCTTTTGAGTAACCCTAGCGAGGTCGCTGCCCCAAACTTATGAAGAAATTAAGTATATATATTTCGATCGGGTTACCCAAACTGTTGAGTCTACATTCCATCTTTCCTCGGCTTACATGGCTATGGAGTTCATTAAAGGAGGATCATACTGGATTGGCTTAGGGTGGCTCCGATATCCGACTGGGACAATCTATGAATGCAGGGCTTATCGCGTGTGTTATGCTATCGGCCGTGTTCCTCTTTTCACTGTTCGTACCGTGTTCATTTGTTCTAAGGTATTTTCTGGAGATATTTATGGGGATCATGTGTTCGTGCGCGGTATTGTTGGCATTAAACATCGGCATAACTGTGCGGATGTTCTTGTTGATATGCTCCCGGTCTGGAATTTCTGCCGTAAGGAGTGGATATTGGGCTTTCGGAGATGGGGACGATCCTTAACGGGCCGATATATTACTTTACCTGATAGTGTACGTGATGTATGTGTTGATCTTACGGGATCGCCGCCTTGACGCAACTGGATGATTTAATATGCCGTGCCGCGCGGTCATTGATGCCGCACATCGTAAACGTGTCAAATACGAAGCGAAATGTGTGGATATTGATATGGTTTCTCCCTTTTCTTTTCTTCTTTGGAGAACTTGATGATTGCGTGCTTACCTTTGCTTTATCTCGACGCTTCTCCATGACTCAAGACATGGAGCTGTAGCAGTTCATTTTTAATAGGATTGGTTTTGCTATCATAGTAGGCCCAAATTTCGATGCCCAAATCCTAATGTTTTGTAATCTTATGAGTTTTTAATAAAAGTGTTGGTTTATAATAAAAAAAAAATAATAATAATAATAACAATAATAATAATAATAATAATAATAATAATAATAATAAAATAATAATAATATAAAAAATAAATAATAATAATAATAATAATAATAATAATAAAATAGTAATAAAAAAGAATATTAATAATAAAAAATTAATAATAAAATAATAATAATAATAATAATAGAAATAAAATAATAAAATATATATTAATAATATTAATAAAATAATAATTATAATAATAAAATAATAATAAATAAATAATAATAATATAATTAATAATAATATAATAAATAGTAATAGAAATAATAAAAAATGATAATTAATAATTATTAATAATAATATTACAAATAAATAATAAAATAATAATTAATAATAATAATACAGTATTATTATTATTATTATTATTAAATAATAATAATAATAATAATAATAGTAATAATGTATTATTATTATTATTTTATTATTTATTTTTAATATTATTATTATTAATTATCATTTATTATTATTGTTATTACTATTTATTATATTATTATTATTATTATTATTATTATTATTATTATTATTATTATTATTATTATTATTATTATTTATTTATTTATTATTATTTTATTATTATTATTATTATTTTATTATATTATTATTATTAATATTATATTTTTATTATTATTATTTATTATTATTGTTATTTTATTTTTATTATTATTATTATTTTATTATTTATTAGTTTTATTATAGTAAACAAATTCTGAATTACGACGTAATTCAAAACTTTCCATCCAACTTCCTATGTAATCTAGATTCTCTCACTTGATGTAATTGTAATGACTGAATTACAATTACAATGCAAACCAACCAAACACACCAGAATGTAATCAATTACAATTCTTTCACCTGCCAACCAAACATGATTGGAATGTAATTCAGACAATACCATAATGAATTACAACGACAACCAACCAAATCCCTTAGGATACCAGTAGCCTATATATACTCATTATTCGATTTAAGATTTGTAATATATCAACAAACACTTATTGAAATGAACGATCATATGTTATATATAATTATACTTGGGTTGTGGCTTTTTTTTTTTTTTTTTTATCTAAGGTAATTGGTAGATATTGTCAAGTTATTCAACAATTTATGCAATAATATATTACTATTTCTAACATCATTACTAGATTAGAGGGTCTATTATTGCTTCATTTTTTTAAAGTTTATTGCATGTATGATTATTCCTTCGTAGTACGTTTTAATTTCATTTTCTTTATGACAATTTTGGAGAAATGATAAATATTAATTAAAGAAACGTCACAAAAAATGATAAAAAGATATCAATATTTTGTCAAAATACTTATCTTACGAAAACATTTCTGTGCATCGCACGGGTATATATGACAATGATGTGCACTATTCGACTTATATTGATATATTTAATTACTTTCCACCAAAAACGTGTTAACATCAAGATATACGAAAGTATCTATTGTTTACGTGAGTTATTTAGTACTAAATGATGAATGTTCTTATATACAAAACTTATATTTCAAACATTGACTCAAAGTTGATAAAAAAGTATATAAACATTTGCACAAACATTACGTGCAAAACACGTAGAAATTCAACCAATAACCTAGCCGGTGCATCCCACAGGTTCGTAAGGCCTCGTAATAATAAAAAAGAGCACACAAATAAATGTCGTTTTATTGATAAACCAAGGCATAACAATAACAACTCAGAAACTGGAGTCATGATGTATATATCTAACCAATTCAAATGTCTAAAAGGAAGATCGAGAAATTGACTTTTCGACATATGAGTTAAACCTTTTCTTTCTTTAAAGAATTTCGGAGATCATAGACATTGTCTTTGGTTGTGCAACACATATAGATAAACTTGAACGTATGCCAAAATGGTACTTTTTGTCCACACTGGTAGCAAAATTTAGTTCCACACCTGCAACAACATTAAATTAAGATTGATAGCCAAAATAACCGTGCTAAACCAATGTATGTGCTGAAAGTTCACTTGAAGTTAAATGTAAACATGTAATATATGAATTGTTCCCGTTAAAACTCAGAATTAAGATCAGTCACGCCTTGCTCACTACTTAATTTAACATAAAATTATTGCATAAAAGAGATGGACTAAGTTAAAAGACGTAATCGAACCCGTAGACTCTTTGATTTATATTGGGACTTATACAGGGACGGAACCAGGATGCGATGTGACCAGGTGCACTTGAAATAAACTAAACAATATTGCAAAAAAAAAAAATTTAAAGACCTGGTGCATTTTAAAAAAATTGGTGTTTTTTTTTATCAAAATTAACATTACGACACAAATATCCATGGGTGTCCCGACCCCCTGGAACACCCCCTAGTTCCGTCCCTGGACTTATATCTTCTTCTTTTTTCCTTTTTTTTCATCTTTCTTGATTTATATTGGGACTTATATCTTCTTCTTTTTTCTTTTTTTTTCATCTTTCTTGCTAAATTTGACACATGTATGCGAGTACCCGCGTCAAGCGGCAGCGGTTTATAGCGTCAGATAATTAATGATTTTTGATATTGGGGTGAGTGTTTTGTGTAGCGTTTAAAATAAAACGTGAACCGATAAAAATGCAATTGCAAACGGTTGTACTATACGATAACTAAAGTCTAGACAAAATTCTCAACATCTATCAAACAACATATAAAAATATTTAATGAAAATGAAAGTAAACATTACATCGATTATGAGATAAAAACTAACCACACACGTTACTTGTCGCGTAAAAACTAACAAGGATGAGATTAATGGTGTCGTTGTTAAGAAGAACGCAAGTACCAAAATTAGCATGAATGTGATTAGCCCAAAATAAAAAATAAAAAAAATTGGCTAATTTTGGCTATTTCGTAAAAGATTTGGGCACATTTAGCCCATTTTTTTTTAAATGGGCGTATTTAGCCTATTGAAAAGTTAAATGTGCACTAACGGGCACATATTTTCTCTTAATTGTAAAACATTATAATCGTTTTTGAAGAAAAACTTATATACATATATATAATATATTTATATAGCGACAGATCATTTGGTGTTAAAAAAAGTTTATGGGTTCTAAACGAAAAATAATAAAAGTTTGAAGATTTGGGGATTAAACATAATGTTTTGAACACGTTCGACCCGGGTGGTTCAATCGGTTGAACCGTTCCCGTCGAAAAATGGGTCGATTTAAACCGAGTCAACCCGACAGGTTAGGTCAAACGGGTCAAATTAACAGGTCAACCCACCGGGTTTGAAGCGTCCCAGGTCAACCCGGTTTTCGATATGTATTAATAGTTTCAAATTTTCACTTTTTACTTTTTGGTTTTTCCTTTATATATAGTATAGCAGGGTACCCGCGCGTTGGGCGGCGGGTACCCCGTGACGATTAATATATATATACATATCTTTATATATAGTATAGCAGGGTACCCGCGCGTTGGGCGGCGGGTACCCCGTGACGATTAATATATATATACATATCTTTATATATAGTATAGCGGAGTTTTAACCTTAGACATTATGTATTTTATTTAAGTAGGAGATTTTTTGTGAGAAAGTATCCCTTTGAAATTATACTAGTTACTGACTTGCTTATCAATACAAAATCTTTACTTATTATCCGAATAATTAAAATTGGTTAACAAAAACTCTTAAGTCTCAATCAAAAAACTTTCACAGCAGTTATTTTATTTTCATACGATGGGGGATCTACTTAGAAACGTGCCCCAAGAAAACCCTAACCAAGATGATGTTGATACATTCACATGCGAAATCTGCTATGAATCCGTATCATTACCGAACAAAAAATTTGTTAATGGCAACCGATGTGTCCACGAGTTTTGCACGGCTTGTATGATCAAATACATTCGTGTAAAGCTCGAAGCAAACTTCTCAAACATCAAATGCCCTCATAACTCTTGCAATCACTCTCTTGAACCCTTATCATGCCGCACCAAAATTTCTCACCAGTTATTCAACAAATGGTGTGATACTTTATGTGAATTGACAGTGTTAGAGTTTGATAGGGTTTATTGTCCAAACAAGGAGTGTTCTGAATTAATTATGAACGAGTTTAGTGATGGTGATGTCATGAGATGTGTGTGTCCTTCTTGCTTGAAACCGTTTTGTTATCAATGTAAGGCTCCATGGCACGAAGGCTATACATGCGAAGAGACAAGGGATGGAAACAACGTCGATTTTGATGATGTTTGCAAGAAGAATGGGTGGAACTGGAAGAGGTGTCCCAAGTGTGGCCATTGTATCGAGCTTATTTGTGGTTCCAATTTCGTTGATTGCAGGTTTGTTCTCCTTATAATTGCTTTATTCTTCGTGCACACAATCATACACACTATAATACAATCCGATTTTTGGAAAAAATAAAATTGTTTGAGTTGTATATACATGTATTTATCATAAATGTCTGAAATAGTTCTAGTAAATATGTATGCGTTTGAATAAATTTCACACAAAATATGTATGTATTAGTTACTGCTGGTTAACTTTAATAGAAAACAAATTGTTTTTGCATCTGTAGGAGTTTGAATCGTTAAATGTTTATATTTTAACTTGACGTCTAAGCCATGAACATTAAACACTGATCCAAACCGCAATTAATTGACCCAAATAATGTTTGTGGTATGAGAAACTCTTTTGACTACACTTTTCAGTTAATTGGTTAAGTTGCTAAACAAAGCTTATTAGTATGATTTAAAATGGCAAAACTCAATGTGTAAATAAGTTAGTTCTTACGGCGGTACCCAATGGTGAAGACATGTAGGCCGGATACTATTTACTCTAACATGTTGGTGATCTATGATTTCCATTTTTTTTGAAAAATTTGTTAACATAATCATGATGATCAATGTTTTCTTAATAATCCCTATATTCAACTTCATGTGAACTAATCAATCAATTTGGTTAAATTGATAAGTTAACTTAAAATTATTAAAAATATTATTATTACTTTCATTCACATTCTTGGATGGTTAATAAGTTGAGTAAATCAAACCCTCATATGTATGTATATGACCAGTTTTTGAACTCACATTTGATATTCTAAATGGTTGAACGCTACACTTGACTCAGTAGGTGAAAACTAACCATTAATCATCGATGTTATTGCAGATGTGAAACGACATTTTGCTACGAGTGCGGAAAGAAAATACCAAAATACAGGTTTTTTTCAACTTTTACTATAATTGTTGCAAAGATAAACGAACCGTATACTGGTCCGCGGCTTAGAACTTGACCATTTAATTTCCATTTTCTCTCTTTGTTTCATTGTCATTGAGAACTTGTAATGTGCCTAATGTTATTCTTAGGTGTAATATTAAGGTTCATGTGATGGACTTATCAATCATTTCTCGTTACAAAAATAACATAATTTCGACTCTTTTTTGTCATTTTTTATATTCTTTACTTTCTAACATCTCAACTACTATATTTTATTTTACTCTATTATGAAAACCTGCTTATTCTACCTTTCTATTAATCAGCGAACCTCATGCATCCTAGGATGGTACTACTTCAAAAAGAATAAGAGATGGACTTCATCGAACACTAGACAGAAACACACACAGTGACACAATATGAGAGAAATTAGGGCTTTGGGCTCAAGTGTTCTAGACGTCTTGTTGCCCCCTTTTCACCACCCATTTTAGCAATTAGCCCATTACACACATCAAGTAAAGAAATATGTTAAAACTAAGATGCTTATTAGTGATTTTAATCACTTTGTTTAATATAATCTCCGTCTGTAATATTCACAACGTTCTTGTGTTTATCAGTATTGAGTTGTTATTTCACAAATTTTACTCATGTTTTTCTGAAACTTAAAAATAATTGTTACTATCTCCTGTATAAGAGAAGAGACCGAAGACTGAATTGATATATTCGCTGCAAAAGAATAACAAGCAATCAAACGTTCTAACACCACTATTCCATCGATTAATCAACCTAACTAACAGCCGGAAGGTCTATAATTTGGGCAAAAACAATAGTAAAAATCTATAATAAACATGATCTTTGGTGTATGTATCCTGCAGTCCTAGAAAGATCTATCTTAACATCTCCAAACAGCCAATTTACACACATTTCACATGTCTAAAGGACGTAAAAATAGTATATATGTTATTTAAGACTGTTTCAAATACAAAGAGGTTGGAAGTGATTAAGAGCCTAAAAGAGGATATAAAATGGAAGATTATGAGTCTTAAAGTCAAGAAGTCAGCTGCCACATACAGAGTTTTTAAACTATGTGGTATTGTTGTATCTTGCAGCAGTTGCATAACAGATTAAAAATGGTATACTGTTCATCGTTTGATCATTTAGGATGGGGGCTAGAGAGCTGTGAAAGATGAAGCTTCTTTGCCCTAACTAAATGATGCAATCAGTTTGTGGTGTGTACTAAAGGAGTGTTTGGATTTGGATGTTATCTTGTGGGTCATGGCTGTTTGGTTCATATGTAGTGCAGATGGCTGCTTTCTCCTTAGTTTTGATAAATCTATACTTACAAGTGGTCTGTTTTGACAGCATTGTGGGTTTAGCTAAGTTGACAAGTAGTCATAAGGTAGGTAGTTCCCTGCAGAGATTGGTCCAAAAGAGAATGGTATTCAAAGGTAAATGTCTTTTACTGTTTGTTTGGATCAATGGAAATATTAAAGGAATTCTATTGTTTCTTCCAGCAGACTAACATGCATAGCAGACATTGGGGTTCAAAATAAGTCTACAATTAATGGTTTTTAACTAATTCTCATGCCTTCTGCTTCTTCCAGAAAGCTGAGATTTTGAATGCTCATTTCAACAAATGGCCTAGTACATTGAAGCTTGAAGTCTTAACTCTTAACCCTCTGATCTGTCCTATAAAGTAGTAGTAGGCCTTTGTTAGGTAACTGCTTTCTTTATTGGATAATCATTGTGTTAAGATGGATAATCTCTTCAAAATGTAGGTTTCTTGTTGAGGAGGGTAAATGAACAGGTTTGGACAATGCAAGTTGAAACTTCTTGGTGGCATTGCTTTGTCACAGGAGGTATGGATGGTTTTCACAAATGTTAGTGGTATTTCTCACTACAAGAAAAAAGGGCTTTAGTTACGAGTGGAAAAAAGGGTATTTCTCACTACAGATCTGTTTTGATGATGCATGTTCATCTTGTTTTTAAACTGTGCTAGTGATGATGATGCTACTAGTATGGTTTAGAATCCAATGCGCTGTACAGGAAATGTAATCAAAACTGAGTAGACCCTTTCATTTGATGGGCTATCACTACTACACAGCTGGTCTTTAGCGACGGCCAATTCAGTCAGAAATCCGTCGGTATAAGTGCTTTCCGACGGATTTATGACGGAAATAGTTTGTCGCAGAAATCATGGTCGGTAATTCGTATCAGTCAGAAATCTGTCGGAAATAGCGACAGATAGTATGTGTCGGAAATCTGTCGGTGTATTTTCTGTCGGAAATCCCTCGGTGTATTTTCTGTTGGAAATCTGTCAGTAATAATTCCCTCAGAAATCCGTCGGTAAACAGTGGACGGTAAAGGGTCACATTTCTGTCGGAGATAATTTTCAGAATATTATGAAAAAAAGGTAAATAGCTGGACAGCTCACATTTAAGCAGTTCTTTAAATAAAATAGCTAAAATAAAACCCATAACAAGGATCATTAAAAATTAAACATATCTACTACCAAATGTCATCATTCATATCAAACATACAAGATGAAATTAGCAAATTTAATCCAACTACTCATAATGATATGACAATATCTAACTACTGATTGTAACACTTTAACATTGAGTTAATGTCGTTCAATATTCATTGCCACTCCCTGTCTCGAGCTTCGCTTCCCACAGCATGCCCATTGCAATTCCTATATGAACCAACTTCAATGCGGGTGACCCCATCGCCGATCATTGAAACCACTTCACCGACATCCTTTAGCACACCTATCTCACAGAAAATTGCTTATGTTGTATTCTTGTTGTCTCATGTTATAACCAGTACTTGAATTTTAGCAGCTCTACAGTAGTCTTGCTATATCATGTTATAACCATTATTGTATACTATATAGATGTAGGTCACTGAGGTACATATGGAAACTTGAGATGTATTACCTTTACAAGTAGCTTTTCCCAGGATTTGAGAACACGATAACCCCAATGAATTTCCTGTTGCTGTCAAATTCAAGAGTGGTAATCCTGTGCCCTGTTATAAACGCTTGAGAACAGCCTTTATGCCACAGGATTATGAGGGAACAAGTTTGCACATATGCATAACCAAGTAAAAATGATACTAAGAAGTGTGTCTTGGTGGCATATGCATAAGGTCACTGGAACCTCAACCTCTAGATGAACTACAATCCAAACCAGAAGGAAGTCCCATTTTCTCAACAAGCTTGACGTTTGGCAGGAGTTCCCACAATTAACTCTCCTTTTTGGTTGAAGGCCACAACTGATGGAGTTGTTCGTGCTCCTTCAGCGTTCACAATAACTTTTGCGGACTGCATATGACAACACAATACTTGAACTTTAACAAATATCCAAAATCAAAACATGTGTATAACATTTCAAAAAGCTGAAATATAGATGTTACCTTGCCCTCCATGACTGAAACAAAAGAATTTGTGGTTCCCAAATCGATACCAATAACTTCATTTCCTAAAGGCCTCGAACTGTACAGTAGAGGTCAATCAGTCAGAGACAAGAAGATAAATGCATACAGTTGCAAGATATTGAACATATAGTACCTGAAAGGTCTGGTAAGTACACCCAATTTGTGACTTAGATATGACCCACTCGATGTCTGCTCCAGTGAACTGCAAGAACATTCATACAGTAAAACTCAGTAACTAGTTTTCCAAAAATTGAATAACGTACTAAAACAGAGCAGTAGCATAAAATACAAATGAGTTAATACTCAAAGTCAACTATCTCTGCTTTTGCATACAAACACATAACAGTCAAGAAAAAAAATGTTACTTTTCAGTATCTCATTCTACTAACAATAAATCCTCATAAAGACAAAGCCAATGTTCCAATCACTCATTATATATAAATCTTACAACAATATACCACTTCCATCTACATTCAGAATACAAATACCAAATAACTACAAATCGAGCTACCATCGCAACACTTTATTAAATCTACACAGTATACAAAAATTAGATGATGTGGAGTGGATTGAGGTACCTGTGTTATCAGTTAGATACCGTTTATATCTCGATTGACTAAATTTATTTTTTCCTTTATTTATCAGTTAAGATGATGTGGAGTGGATTGAGGTACCTGTGTTATCAGTTAGATACCGCTTATATCTCGACTGACTCATAGGTAGTAGGTGGTGAAGTCTTTCACCTTCTTGTCGACTGGGTATTAATTGATCCCTGCCACTGCAGAGATGTGCTATAGCCCTTAGTAGCCTATAAAAAGCTTCTTGAGTAGTGGCAACCAGCAATTAATAGACGACCTAAATGACTTTTATATGGTTATACTTCTAATGGTTGTGTTCGATATGTAAAATTTAGTAGAACAGAGGGAAATAATAAAGATGTTGAACCTGGAGAGAATTAGTGTCTGAGCTTTGATAGGGTGAAGATGTGAGTTGGTGTACAAAGAAGCTGAATCAAGCAACTCAGTTTCTATATAAGTGTCTCCATAGATAGTACTTCAGCTCGACCCATTGAATAAACATTTTAAGACTACCATCCACAAATTTATTCATGACAACGTACACATCTATCATATATATCGTTTTATACTATGGGATATTCAACCTCTGTCAGTGATCGATATTGAAGCTTACAGGAAGGTCAACGGACATTGCAAGAAGAGTTTCTAAGATTTCTTATGCCACCGTCGAAGCGATGTCTATATATGTGTAAGATACAAAAGATCACTCATTTTCAAAACCATCACAAGTATTATCTACAAAAAAGACATATTTCCAGATATTTAAAGCTAAACATGTCCAGCAGTAGTAAGCATGAGCATAAAAATAAATGAACTAGTAATTGAGCCAACAAATGTAATTATTAAAAGCACCTGTAGTAAGACTGAAAGTATAATCCAGGCCAACATCAAGTTCCGTTGACAAGGCTTCTAACATGGGTACATAAGGACGCAATTGTGATCCATTGAACAATGTGACTGCAAACGAGATACTACAATGGCTTATGCAAAACACTGAAAGAAAGGACTTACTCTTCAAACATAAGCAGCAGCAGCCAATTCCAAGAGGTAACCATTTGATCTACTGAGTCTCTCTTGACCAGCAATGGCAAAACCACTTGACCAAACCCGTTCCCATGGTCAAACCTAACTACATTTGAAATGTTGAACTACATTCGTTACCATTTGGTGATTTAGTACCGTCTTCCTCACAGTGGCTCTTACGTAACTAGCAGCTATCTCACTTTGTTGGCCTCACTCGCGCATTATCCTGTCTGCATCTTCAAGAGTCAAAAACCTAATGAGACAGCATTTCATCCAATATGGGACCATTCATAACACATATAAGCTTCTCTGTTTCAAGAGCCAATGCATAAGATGTGGTAACTTCATATGTGTTGCATCCAGCTTAGGGAAGCAAAATAGCAAACTCAAGTGTGTAAGCAAGTAGCACTAATAAAAAAACACTTGTATATACACTTACCTTAGGGAAGGTTTAAATGGTAACACTATATTTTGACTTTTATTCACAAGGGTGCCTATTAGTAAAAGCAAAATAATGTACTTGCAAAATAACGTACTTGCAGTTTAATACATTCGTAGAGCTGGAATATCCAATATTACTTAGGGTATTATGATCACCAGCAATCATTGTGATTTGCTTGCATCACCTTATAGGTAAGACCTTGAAATACGAAACATTTTCATATGAATATTCAGAAATACTATAATTAAAGGCTTTTTCTTTGACTAAAGCTCCATCTTATGATGATGGAATAGCTAGTATAATTACCCAATGCCCCAAAGCATCTTCAGTGTTCTGGATACAAGTAAAAAATGTCATCTCGTGTACTCTTGAGTTAACCTCTCATATTCTTGCTTATAGTATGTTTTGAAAGGCATAACTTAAGTTCATTTATGTCTTGGTGTCTGCATACTCTTAACTTTTCTAGCATATTGCAGGAATCAGAATGGTTGAGAGTAACTCTTCACAAGTGGTTGGATGATGAATATTAAAAACTAGTACAAATTTACAGATGTTGATCAAAAGCATACCTTGTTGAGCGTGTTGGCAGAACTTGGAGCTTGTTGCACTAGTGTAATACCTATCAAGTAATAAACAAAATAATAATCATGATTTGGTACACAGATTACTTAACCACTTCAGTAGATAACACAAAGTACAAACTACTGAACTATTTCATATAGATTTTATTAGGAAGCAGCCCTTTAGCAATATAATCATGAAACAACAACACCAACAACAACAAGAACAATACAAATCCCACTGATGCGCGGGGTATAAGAAATAAAATAATGAAAGTACACTACAAAGACGAATTATTGCAATCTTGAGTTGCCAACTATTCATCAGCTATTTTTACATTATAAACAGATATGAAGGGTTTCAGCTAAATTGGATTTCCCGCTTTAATACTATAACGTTCATGTGACACTTCTGTCCAGCATTCAATTTAAGCGATTAAGAACTTTGGTAAATAGTATAACTCAAGGTAGCAGCTGCAGGCGCTATGAGTAGATAGTATAACTATATTATGAATCTAAGATATCACAAAAGAGCTATAACTATACAAAGCGATAGGACTCGTCTACATTTGAGGATAGCTTAGGAAGTCCATATTAAGACCATAATAGTTGCTTGTTAGCTAGACAACTTCTGAATGAAGGTGTCACTTATACCTGCAGGGCATCAGGATCAAATGCGCAGTGAGCCTAAAGAGCACAAATTAATTGGAAGAGTAATAAGAGGATCATTTATGGAAGGATTACCGTCGAGATTTTTACAAGAGCGGTTGCATAACATCTGCGTCATTATTTGGATGACATATCATGTCTATTTCTTAAAAAAGAAACATAAAACGTACAGGACAAATTACTATTGAAACTAGGCCTTGTTGAGCATGTAAACTAACTCGTAAAAGATGAGGTAGAGGATGTTCTATCTTTTTCAACAGCTAAAAAACGCCTAAAAACGCATTACTATTGAAACTGGGAATTGTTGAGCATGCATATATGTCTGGTCCTTTTTCACCACAATGGTCCTTTCTTCTCAAACACAAACGCTAGGACAGTAGGACTACAAAACAACAACCAATTTAAGTCATGTGAACCACTATGTTTGGCAAAACTAGCAGTAGTGTTTGTGTCTAAAAACTTCAATCAAAGGCGACTAAAATTATAAAACAGGTTTCTGAGCAAAAATTCTAAAACTCAGTCAGGCATTTCATCGATCACTTAGTCTACACATGCAATCCACAACATTCAACCAATCAATCAACAAACAAGTCTATAAAAGCTGAAATTATCAGCTCTTAAAATAACACTAAATCAACGAACACCTAATAAACTGATATCATATCTCAACCACAATACACTCCAAACTAGTAACAATCAACGAAAAATCATTATAACTTATAGACAAAAATTAGGGCAAAATTGAAGCAAAAATTAGGGCAAAATTGGGGCAAAATAAGCTCAACTGAAAGGGGCGATGTGGTCTACAGCGGACGGCGGTGGCGGACGGCAGCGGACGGCGGTGGCGGATGGAGGGAAGACTGAAAGCGTGTGTATTTTATAAGTTTTTTTTAAAAAAAAACTGAAGTTTTATAAGCAATTGTGTGAAGAAGCAATTTTGAAGGTTTAATTTTGTTCATCCTTCTTTTAATTGTGAAGTTATAATTCTAATAAGAAAAGAAGCAATTTTGAAGATTTTTATGTTTTAAAAAGTTTTTGATAATTTTGTTGTTACTAAGTTAATAATAAATGGGATTTGGGAATATATACGAAAGTTCAATGTATCAATATTAGATGCTCCCTCCGTCCCATTTTTATTGTTCACTTTGACTTTGATCAGTCTTTCTTGTTCAACTTTGACGATTAATATATTTATTTGTGTTATATAATACTTGATGAAAATTATACCAATGAAAATACATTTAAAACCCAATACATTTATATATTTTTCATCAAGTATTATATAACACAAACAAAATTAATTATGGTCAAAGTTGAAGAAGATAGACTAAAAAAGTCAATAGTGAATAATATTTTTGGGACTGTGGGAGTATTATTTTGTATCATTTAACACTTGTTTTATTAACTTTTTGTGTATTTGTAACTCGAAACAAAATTATATCAACATGTAATGATGGAGCTAAAATTTTGGGTTTTTAGTTGACCCGATCGAGTCAACAGTTCACCGGGTTACATATTCAACCAGTTGAACCGCCGGGTCAAACCGGTATTATAACAAATAAAAAAATACCAAATTTTGAAGAGTTCGTAGAGAAACATATAAAACCGCTGGGTTAAATCGGTATAATATTCTTCTAGATTTTTTTATAGTTCTAGCCAAATACGAGTAATGTAACAATTAGCAAATTTAGAGCAAATAAAAAACGGTTTTAACAGTGTTAGATTATAAGTAGTACTCCTAAACTGATTTGAATGAATAAATTTGTAATAATGGTGTTTACTTATTGGTTTTTAAAAGCTTGTTTCTTGGACCATGAAATGGGTTAGGGATAACTTGAAACATGAGTTGAAGGCGCACACATAATAAAAGCCTCAAAACTAAAAGAATTTATACTGATAGTGTAATCCTAAAAATGGTTAAGTTGAAACACGAGTCGACATAGTTTAACATACCATATGTGTACATAATAAATTTTAATATTTCTGTCGGTATATTTCCGACGGATTTCCGACGGAAATATTAAAAAATAAAAAGATCATTAGACATTAAAACATTTCCAACCGATTAGCGACGAATAAATATAGATGTCGGAATGGCGTCGGAAATTCGACGGTAGGTTATGTGAATTACTGACGGATTTCCGACAACAATCCAATCTTTTGGAATTCTGTTGGAAGTTACTCGGAAAAGCAAACTCGTCGCTGTTTCGTCGGAACATGGTCGGTAAATTAGCGACGGAAAAGCATCCGTCGGAAAATCTGTCGCTGAAAGTCCACTTTCTAGTATAGCCTTCATGATGATGCCCTTCTTTGTGTGCTCATGGCTCATTTTGGTGTAAGTAACTCATCTGAGGCTATATTGTCTATATTGTTGCACTTTACAAGGGAAATGTTATCATGAGGCTATGGTTTAGGTGAATATAGAAAGTTTTGATATGTAGTTATCTTTGTATTGTCTTTGTTTCCTGATTTGTATAGCTGCTATGCAGAAGTTGTTTTCTTAGGTAGTTGTGGGCATGTCCATTTCCTACCTCTTATTTGTTGTAAAGGTTTTGGCCCCCCTTTTTCATCGGATTTTTTTTTTAAATAACATATAGTTGTGGCATATGTACTATTTATAACATGTAAAAGAATACTTATATTCAATGATTATCACCATCTAAGTATAGTTATAAGAGTAACAAAGAAAGTGCAAAATGATAATTAAATGACAAAAGATTTAAAGAAAGAAAAAAAGGCACACACAAATAAATATCGTCTTATTGATAAACCAAGGCTTAACAATAACAACTCGGAAACTGAATTCAGGGCCGGATCTAGGGGTGGGCGGGGTGGGCGACGGCCAAGGGCATCAAACAATCAGGGGGCATCAAATTTTTGGTGTGATGAATCGGTTTAATGTGATAAAAATGGTACTGTGATTATAGCACGCTCAAAATAAACCCGCCAGTTTAGTAAAACAAATTTGGACGTGGAGTGAGCTCGAAAGTTGTAGAAGTTGCAGGTTAAAAGAAGAGGAAGAAGATGAAAAATGAAGACGACGACTTTTCTCGGGAATATAAGTACTTCTTGTGCAGTAAAAGCAATACTTTGAAAAGGAAATCACTTTTATGGTTAAATTACAAGAATAGTCCCTGTGGTTGTGGTTGTGTTGACTTATACATATGGTCTTCTAGCTTTATTCTTTTTATCATCATCCTATTCATATAAACTTGATTTAATTTAATGTTTATTTTTGCAAATTTAGAACCAGTAAAAAAGACCCGTGTTTTTTCAGAGATATGTAATTTGTCGATCTTTGTAGTGGATACACTATAAGTCTCATTCGTAATAAAGTTACTAGATATTTATAAGTGTACAATTTCGTTTACATTTTAAAAAATTTGAATTAGTTATGAGGTCAACCGGCTTTTGTAACTGACCGAACTTGTTGAACTAGCAAAGTGTTTGCAAAAAAGTAAATAAACTAAATAGTTGTCCAAAAGTTTAGTACTACAATTGAAAAGCGGGTTTGTTTGCATATCAAAACCTTAATATTTAGTGAGTCGTTTATAGCAACAATTAGTAAGGGCATATTTTCGATCATCTCGCCCAGGGTAGCAAAAAACTCAGGACCGGCCCTGACTGAAGTCATGATGTATATATCTAACCAAATGTCTAAAAGGAAGATCGAGAAATTGAGTTTTCGACATATGAGTTAAACCTTTTCTTTCTTTAAAGAATTTGTGAGATCATAGACATTGTCTTTGGTTGTGCAACACATATAGATAAAATCGAACGTATGCCAAAATGGTACTTTTTGTCCACACTGGTAGCAAAATTTAGTTCCACACCTATTAAACAGCAACCCGCAATATTAAATAGAGGAAAAAGATAAGATTGATGTGAGCATTGGTTAAAATATATTAGACAACTTCAAAATAGGGTGAGCAAACGTGCTAGACCGACCACCATATAAAATTCGTTCGGTTCGGTCGGTACTTCACAAACCACTATTTTGGCCTTGTTGGAAGACCGGACCGACCGACCACATTAAATGTCCTCGGTCTTGGCGGTCCGGTCGGTCCGAAATGCTCACCCCTACTTCAAAACTATGACTATCATACTCTTGATATTTAGACATTGTTCTTTCATATGTTAATGAAAACTCACACTAAACCACATATAAAGGCTCGAATCACAACCGATTAATTGATAAAAAATTACCAAAAAAAATAAAGAAAAGAAAAATTGATGAACGGAACTAAGCAATGAAACCCAACTCAGTCACAAGTTCTAATAAATCCCCAATTTGATCATATTAAACACTAAAAATTAATACTTAATTTAACATACATTCACTACATAAACAACTTGCTCGAAATAATTTTGTATGTAAAGTATCTTTAAAATAGTAGTAAATACTAATACATGTAAATTATGAAAGTTTGGTGTAGTGAATAGATACACATGACCAATATAAATTAGTTAAAAATAGGTATATAAGTTGTATTTTTATCCCATGTGTTTTTCATGTGCGTATTTACAGATCCTCTATTAAAATGTTCTTAATAAGATGAAACCCCCATACATGTCACAATTGTTTCGGTTAAGATTGATAGCATGTGCTAAACCAATATAAAGTTCACTTGAAGTTAAATGTAAACATGTAATATATGAATTGTTCCCGTTAATTAAAACTTTATGTTCACTACTTAATTTAACATAAAATTATTGGAAAAAATAGATAGACAATTAAAAGACGTTCGAACCCCATACATCGGTTCATGATTCTTTATGCAATAAATGTACATATCTCTTAACATTGATGCATCTAAGTTATTACTGAAATACACGAATGTTATGACAATACAATGTCTCCTAGTTATAAATAAATGCGTATAACAAAACATTAGCATACTAGCATGTGATTGTGTGTGCAATGGAGGAATAGAACAAACCTGCACTTAATGATATGGCAACCACCAATATACTGAATACAATGCCTACATTTAGGACACCTCCTCCAATTCCACCCTTTATTCTTGCAAACAATATCAAAATCCACATTGTTTCCATCCCTCATCTCTTCGCATGTATAGCCTTCGTGCCAAGGAACCTTACACTTATAACAAAAAGGTTTCAAGCAAGAAGGACACTCACATCTCTTCAAATCACCATCACTAAACTCGTTCATAATCAATTCAGAACACTCGTCGTTCGGGCAGTAAACCAAATCAAACCCTAACACCGTCGACTCACATAATGCATCACACCATCTGTTGAAGAGTTTGTGTGAAATTTTGGTGCCGCATGACAAGGGTTCAAGAGAGTGATTGCAAGATTCATGTGGACATCTGATGTCTGACACGTTTTCTTCAAGCTTAGCTTGGATATATTTGATCATACAAGCTGTGCAAAACGAGTGGACGCATCGATTGCTATTAATGAATCTTTTGTTGGGTAAAGATATGAGTTCAAAACAGATCTCGCAAGTGAATGTATCTTCATCATCATGATTAGGGTTTTCTTTGGGTATTAGATGATCCCCCATCGCATAAATGTTATTTTGAAAGTTTGTTGTTGATTTGAATACGTTTTATTCGTGTACATATCTCCTACTAATTTGCATTTATATATTCCTCGTGGGATATGTAATTCATTATATCTCGAAGGATCTTTGCTAATTGTAATCTTTTGAAAATGTATTATATTAAGAGTAAATTGCATAAATCGTCCTGTGGCATTTCAAGATTGCAAATATCATGCCTGGAGTTAGCCAATTGCAGGCGGCCTCCCTGTGGCGAAAGTTTGGGATCGTTTTGGGCCCTGGTTTTAACTGGCGTTAAATGAATTCCGTTAGAAGTTACACATTTAGCCCTTTTGGCTCATGACCGTTGCAGCGTCCATCCTTAAACTAACGACCGCTTATAATTTTAAAGTATCGGTTTATTTAAAAAAAATATTTTTATAATAACATATACGTTTTTATATACGTATTTATATAAATTTGATATTCTTTTTTATACACATTTTTATATACGTTTTTTATATATTTTTTACGGTATAATATACGTATTTATAAAAATATATACATTATTATATACGATTTATACATATATAAATTTTATAAGTTTTTTTATATACATTTTCGCGATTTTATATACGTTTTTGCACGTGTTTTATATACGTTTTTATATAATTTTTTTATACATTATTATATAACCTTTTCACTTTTTATATATGTTCTTATATACTTAATACTTTTTATATGTTTTTATATATACTTTTTCTATACGTTTTTAAACGCTATTATATATGTTTTTATATACTAACTAATATATTTTATATGTTTTTATACACATTCTTATACACGCTTTTATATACTTTTTGTATACGTTTTGTATATGTATATATACGTATACAAAAATATATATATATATATATATATATATATATATATATATATATATATATATATATAAAAGTATAAAAAACGTATGTAAAAACGTATAAAAAAACGTATATACGTTATTTTACATGTGTTTTTATATACATTTTTTATATTTTTTATATACTTTCTATATACCTTTTTATACGCTTTTGTATATGTTTTTATATATGTATTTATAAAAACATATATGTTATTATATACATTTTCATACATGAACGTATATAAAAACATATAAAATTGTATAAGAACGTGGATAAAAATGTATATAAAAGCGTAAAAAAACGTGTATAAAAACGAATACAAAAAATGTATACAAAAACGTATATAAAAACGTCTAATAAATACTCCGTATATAAGAACATATATTAAAAGAAAAAAAAAAGTATATAAGAATGTATAAACATGTATATAAAAACATGTATAAAAACATATTATTTTTCCTTGTAGGGTGGAAAATGGCTGATGCCAAAGGCACCCGGGGTCAGGGTGTTCCCGCCAATCTACACCTTTTTGTTGGAATGTATAAAAACGTATATAAAACATATAAAAAACGTATATTAAAACGTATACAAAAACGTGTATAAAAACATATAAATTGTATATAAGAGCATATATAAAAAGGTATATAATAACTTATATGTTTTTATAAATTCGTATATAATACTATAAAGAATGTATACAAAAACATATATAAGAATGTGTAATAAAAAGTATACAAAATGTATATAAAAGCGTATATAAAAATGTATATGTTATTATAAAAATATATATAAAAGATCAAAAAAAGTTAAATAAACCGAAAATTAAACGGTTGTAACTTTAAAGGATGGACGCTGCAACGATCATTGGCCAAAAGGGCTAAACGTGTAATTTCTAACAGAATTCATTTAACGCCAGTTAAAATCAGTAGGGGTGAGCAAAACAAACCGAACAAACCGAAACCAAACTGAAAACCGAAAAAACCGACCAAAACTAAAAACCGATGGTTCGGTTTTAATTTTTTCAGAAACCGAAAAATGTGGTTCGGTTTCGGTTTTCGTCCAAAAACCAAACCGCAAAAACTGAACCGAATCGAACCGGTTTTGTTATATAATAATATCTAATTAATATAATATGATTAAATAACTAAATAAAACAAATTTATAAATTCATATTCATTTTGTGAGTGTATTTATAATATATTTATCTTAATGTTTATATTTATGTGTGTCTTTGTCGTGTCGCGTGTTTTGTGTGAATATACCAATAAGTATTTGATAATGATTATACTACGTATATGTTCACTTGTATGTGTATGTCTCATTTATATGTTTGTAATTGCAGAATTATGCAATAAAAATTATTATGCTTATATTGAAAAAAAAAGTAAAGAAGAATAACTAATTTTGTACGTAAAACAAGTTTGTTGGTATAATTTGGCCATACCGAAATATTAACGGTTAGAAATCGAAAAAACCGAAAAACCGAACCGAAACCGATAACAAACCGAAAAAACCGAACCGCCAAAAACCGAACGGTTTCGGTTTTGGGTTCTACAAAAACCGAACATTGTTGGTCGGTTTCGGTTTTAGCCAAAAACAGACCCAAACCGAACCGTGCACACCCCTAAAAATCAAGGACCAAAATGATCCCAAACTATCGCCACAGGGAGGCCGCCTGCAATTAGCTAACACAAGGACGATATTTGCAATCTTGGCAAACCACAGGGACGATTTATGCAATTTACTCTTATCTATACTACTTATAAAGGATTTAAGACCCCCTCTCTTATTAATTGTTATAAGACCACCATAAATAGAATTTTTAGCAAATACAAGGTATCAAACATAATTTACAAGTATATAAAGCACAAATCATTCTCATCTTAAAATACTATTTCTTACATACAATTAATAAACACATTCATCAATAAATACAATTCTTTAAACACAATATACAAAGGCATGTAGTACAATTATCACTTTGAAATTCAGCAGCCCAAAATAAAATAACATTTGTTTGTTAGAAAATTTAATCACATAGTACCCGCGGCCACATCGCGCGGATACCCTGCTATTATTAACAATTCAGTTGTACTCTGGTGCTTTCTTTTAAATATTTGGCCATTTAAGGTTTTGTATACACTGTTATTCTATTTGTTATGGACAAGGAAATTCCGTCCCGGTGTGCAGAAATGTATTTAACCAGGAAATTGTTCTCATGATCTGAACCAAAGGCGTAACTATAGACAAGTTTATGAGAAACTAATACGACAAAGAATAAGTAAAGATAAAAGAAACATTAAAAATATTTAAAAATTAAAACCATAATGTACCTTAAAATTACAAACAAAAGCATCTACAATGCAATGTACAATACAGAAATGTACACTGCCACATCAGCATATTATTATTTTACACAAACTCTCACAATACATTAAACTTTACACAGTTTAATGCATTTCACATCACCATAAATTTAGTCATTTTTTGTAATTACATTAATATAAAAATAAAGGACAAGTTATATATAAATTAAAAGTTGCATAACTAGAAACTATCATAATCTAAAATTATCATACGGCAATAAAATAAACTACCAAATTATACTTTTCTTTAATATTCATACAACGGTTTCTCTAGATTTCTTGTGAAAAATCCTCTATTTTGTTAGAATTTTTAAACAAGATTGCAATCTATTTATTTTTTGCTTTGATGGCATCAACTTTTAGCTTCTCAACTTCAACTTAAATATTTTTTTCTTTCAACATGTGGTGGCGGGTGATTGCCTTTTTGTTCTCTTCAAAATGTTTTTCTAAGTATCTAGTCAAGTCGGCTTTTCGAGATAAATATTTTTCTAGGTTAAGCTTGAATGTTTGATTACTGTGAACATATATTTTATTGAGCTTATATAGAACTAAAAGTATTCAACAAAAACTTAAAAGTAGAATAGTAAAATGTAATAGAATACAAATAATATGAAACAAAAGTTTAGAAAGCTAAAACATTTGATCAACCATTTCGATAAATATATATTCATTGTTTAAGTCATCGGCTTTCAATTTTCCGTTGTTATTATACAGGATAAGAGATGTAGGAATTAAATATTCATAAAATATTTGTCATAATATTTATTATAACTTTATAGAAAAGCTTCAAAATTACAAGATCATAAATTTACGAATTGTCATAATATTTAACTTCAAAACAAATTTATTGATTTAATATGTGCCCAAACGCCGTGCATGCACGGGTTGTAAAACTAAAACTAGTTTTATCTTTGTCATTTACGTAGGGGTTTCGATACATTATTACACGTTATTTGTACTCTAGTTATGCTTCGATGGTGATAAATACTTAATCCTAAATTTTCTATTATGTGTTATAAATAGTACATGTATGTCAACAAATATGTTATTAACAAGGGATGGTAATACGCGAGTGTTATATACGGCACATGTATGGATATGCATGCTATTAACGCGGAATGGTAACCACAACGTTGTTGCAGAAACTTTGATATAAACACATACAACATAAAATCTACACAAACATTCTACATTCATATAGAAATCTCAAAAGGGAGGAGGGGTCTTATAAAACTCACTACAAGCAACAAAAATGTGAAATGAGCCTAATTGATTATACTTCATTTAGAAGAAAGACGGGAATGGGTTTATCAAAACCCAACCCCCTGCCCTTAAATTAAGAATGTATATATGTCTATTGTATCTATGAATGTGTAGAATGGAAAGTCTATTGTTATGGTTCACTTTCTACACAGCCGCTTAGCAGCTCATTTGTAATACTTCAAGGATCTTCGATGCTAATTTCACTTAAATTTAGCCTAGCTATTATAAATAAAAAGATAATCCACAGCTTGAAGCATTTATGAACTCCACGTGTTTGACCCATTTTCTTTGTAAACAAACTTTTATAAAAAATTTCATTTGACCCACTTTTAGTAAAAAAATCAACCTCAATCAATCGACCCGTTTCCTGTGAATGGGTTAAAAAGGAGCATCATAAGGATATGATGCTCTCTTATGTTGAACCCTTTATGCTCCTAGGCTTAGGGGGAGTTTGGGATTGCGTTTGGAGGTGGATTATCTGATTAATGCGTTTTCAAAATGGAATAATTTAGTTTATAGTGTTTGGATGAGAAGGGATTATTTGCATTTTTATACCTCAAAACCGCGTTTTCAAAAAGTGAGTGGGGATGTGCAGTTTCAAAACTCCATTTTGTAAACACAGATTTGATGAACCGCACTTTTACCCAAACACCCCCTTAATCCGTAAACTACCAATCTCTCGGAAACATGTAAACAACTTTATTTTTCCAAGTTGACAATTTATGCCGCATCATTTGTGGGATGGTTATACCATTAATCCACATCATTTTTGTATCTAATGAGATAGTATTATTGTTAGTTATGTTGACACTTAAAGTAGATTGGTTGAGATGTAATCTCAATCTTATTATCTTAATCATGAACTATTGCAATTTAGGCTTGATTAGCAAAATGACTATTTGAATTTTGAATGTGATGAACTTAAGGAAATAGAATTTGAGTGCAGGGTACTTGCAAAAATGATAATGTTATACATTTCCGTAGAACCTTGGATTATTAGCATCCTACTTTTGTAAGTCTGACAAGAGAAGTATGATTACATAGTATGAATTGTTGTTTAAGAAGTATAGGACCCACAGTTGAAAAGAACTTTTATGCCATTTTCAGGATCAGTTTCAGTATTCCACCAAGTGACTGGCGACTCTTAATTTCACTTATGTCCTCCTGAGTGTGTTCTCTCTCAGATGATGATGCAGTTTTTGATGCCATGTTTTCAGCTGAGATTAATGGTTAATTCAGTGATTCCCATCAATACTCTTTTGTTGAGTGCAGCTAGAGACTTTAGTACATTCATCGCCTCTCCCACTCTCCCTTTGTTTTCAGAAAGACCAAAGATTCAGGTACACAAGCATAAAACAACAATTCATAAGACACGGAAGTGAAGAAAGTCCTAATAACACCCTCCACCCATAACTTGGGACAACAATCTGCAATCAAAAATAAAAATCATAATATCTACAGAATATGTTAACTGCTAAGCTTAAAATTATTCAAAGACAACATAGTAGAAGACAATGATCATATAAATACTACATATTTATTCAGTTGTATTGATTCGTTTGTTTGTGAGTGGTGAAAAACACAATATCAATATATCAAATTAACCGTAAAACCCGACAAATTAACCTTTTAGGAAAAGGGTTAACGTTCCATATCTTACGGGTGTGATAAAAGTGATACCGTAAAAGTGATTTCCCGGGTCGTGTCCCAACGAGGTGTGAATTGACGGTGTCGTTGAGTTTTGTGATTTTGGACTTGAATAGGTTTAATAAATTTGGATTTTGATTTCGTTATTCTACAAATTAAAGAACGGGGAATGAACATTAAGCATGTAAAACAATGTAAACACTAAATAAACTACTACTAAGCCTAAGGAACAATAAAACAATGCTAAACTACATCCTAGGGTACTAAAATGCAAAAACGCGAAAAACCGACCGAGCCCCGAAAGTGAAAAATATGCAATTTAAGCCCTACGAGTGCAAAACTAATTTTCCTACATTCTAAATGACTAAAAATGATTTTAGAAAAAAGCCGGGTATTTTTTCGAATTTTTAAATTATTTTCTACGAATTAAAAACTATTTTAAACTAATTAATTAATTAAAAATACTGAACATTTTTAGAAAATTATAAGGAAATTGCATAAAATACTTTTAACAATGCTGAATCTAAAAAAATATATATATAAAAACCTACCACTGCTTAAGGAAATAAGCAGTTAAAAAAGCAAACATGTTAATAAGCTAAAAATGCAAAAACTAGTTAAGTACAATTAGGGTGCAAATGTAAACGCAAAAAGACCCAAGGGCAGTTGGTTATGAGTGCTTGTGTTGTGTCGTGGGATTGCTGGGCAGAGGTCTTGGGTTCGAATCTACCTCCTTAATTTAAGCTACATTTGTTTTTGACAAAAACTAAACTGAAAATTAAGCTATTACAGGAAGAAATAGAAGCTAAAAAAAAACTTACTGATGGGCTGTTTGGCTTAGTGGCTGCAGCAGGCTAAAATGCTACAACAAACTGTCACAAGCCACAAACAAGCTAAAAATTAAGTGCCACAATCCTAAAACAGCTACTAAGAAACTAGGATACTTCTAATAAGCAATAGCTAAACACTAAAGCTAAAAAATAGTGAAAAAGAGGCTGATGTTGCTGCTATAAAACAGTCCCAAGTGGGACAAATAAGCTTTAAAATTAAGCTATCTAGGGACTCCTAAACTTATAAAACTGGGTGGATAAATAAATTATGGCATAAGGGGAACCTAGAAAAGCTAATAGAGGGTAATGTGGACCCCTCTAACAGCTTATTAATAAGCTGTAAAGAGGGGTAAGGGGACCTGTGGGCTGCTCTGATACAATGGGCAAAACAGATTAGAACAGGGTCTTTCAAGGCAAAAAAAAGCTACATAAAAAGCATTACATCCTATCCAAAGCATAAAAACTTATCTAACTGCTTATTACAACAAAGAACCAATCCCAAATCTAACTCTAAGCTACTTTAATCTAAGCTAAAAAAGGGTAGAAAGGCTGTTGTGACAGTAAATCAGGAAAGACCATTTGACATAAAAAACAAAACTACCAAAGCTTTTTAACATCTAAAATTGTGATTAAACCTTTCACCAAATGACTTGCAAAAGACTTCACCACTGTTTTCAGAACCAAAATGGGTAAAAAATATGACTTTTACCCAAGAACAATTCAAATCCAAACACTGCCTTAAGGCAGAAAAACAAGTGAAAAACATATTTCAAAAAAAAACTTACGTGAGACTTTTAACAAAAAGCTCCACTACACTTAAACAATCCTTTACAAACACTTTTAAAACATGAATATCAAAACTCAAGAGCATTTAGGGAAATTGAAAACTGCATAACTGAAATAAATGGATTAACAAGTACACTAAGATTGCATTGAAAATAAAGGATTACAACTAAATGAAAATGTAAATTAACTGGGACTAGAACTTGGAAAAAATTCTAGACAAACTTTTACATTTTTCCTATATGCCTATTTATACAAAAGTAAAATCTCTGTCTTCTCTTCTTGTTTTCTGTGTTGTGTTTGTTTGGTGGGACAAAACAGCCAAACCACACTTTTGTGCTTCTTGAAACCATCCTGAGCCTTAGATTACTTCTAGGTGTCCATTACTAAACCCACAGCCATTGATTAATGCTTTGTGCTCACAAGGATTGCCAGCTTGGCAGGGAGTCTTGTGACTCTTTCTTGGGTGATGGAGCTAGTGTGTCTCTGATGACTTGTTTTCTGGGATTTGAGAGGGACAGGGGAAAAAGTGGGAAATGGATTCAGGCGCCAAGGTGGGTTTCTAGGTTTTATCTTTTGTGTTTTCTGAGTTTGGTTAAAAGAGGGAAGAAAGGAGGTCAAAAGGGTGTAGGGTTAAAAGCTGTTTTAAGTTTTATTTAAAAGGTAAGAAAAATGTTTTTTTTTTTTTAAACTAAAAAGTTGGTTTTAAGAAAGAAAAAAAATAGAATTTTTACAAAATGGTTTTTAAAACTAAAAATGGGATTTTGGATTTTTGGTTAAAAAGATAATTTGGTCGTTTTGGGTATCGGGGACGGGTAAAATGGTGATTTTATGTTAATGTATGGTTTTGAGTTTGTTTCCCCCCCGCTCACTCTCAGAACATGTCCCGGGCTCAAAAAATGTAGAAAATCCACTCTCTGCTCTGTCCGCAAAGCACTTTTTCTGATTTCGGCTCGTTTTTGCTCGTTATCACTCTGTTTTCAATCCTTTTGTACCTGCAAGACACAAAACACACTCCGAGGATATTTTTAACATATTTTGATCATATTTGGGTGTTTTTGGTCATTTTTGAGGTCTTAGGTGGGTAAATACGATGAGTGAATAAGCACTCATCATGCATGTAGACTAAACGTACCCTAGGGATCCAAGCTTCCAAAGTTGTTCCAATTGAATAAGAAGCAAATAAGGAAATCATCGCAATCAATTTGCTTAAGTTCGGCACACACTCTACACCCCAAGTAGTTAAGAAACTTGCACCACCTAGGCCCAAACTAGCTATGCCTTGCAAGATCAGTAATGTAATGAAGTTGGGTGATCCACAACTTCTCATTATTGCTATGCTTGTTAAAAGAGACGAGCCAAGAATCCCATGCCTAAAGATAAAAGCAAAGGGATATATGATAATTACAGCTCCATCTTTATGCATACATGGTTACTAGTAATTATATATCTAAAAATAGAACATTGTATGAAAACACTTCATCCTATATAATACAAAAGCTCCAAATCAATCCTGATAAAGACATGAAAACATAAAGAAACATACATAAAAGAAGCTTAACACCATAAAATGGCTTACCACACAAAAAGGTTCCAAATCATACATTAAAATATACACACACTCACCTATACATATACTAAACTAGGAGAATAATTTGTAACTAATTAAGCAATGCGTGTTTATTCGTTCCTAGCATATGCTGACATCACTAATACCACATTCATAGAGAAATCTCATAAGGCAACAGAGGTTTTATAAAACATCTTTTAGTTGGTTCAATGGATGATGTGATCATCCCTGATGTTTCTTTACTGGTCTCAGTAAATAATTAAATCAGCAGCACACAATCATACCCTTATCTCTAGCTGTTTTCTTTAAATGCTAATAGGAAAAGCATCTGCATATTTTGACCGCAATTCATGTAAAGCCAGGGAGTCATTGATTTAATTACAAGTATCTTCCACATTTTACTTAGACTTTTGACTTGATTGTGAGTATCTGATTAGAAGTTGAAACATGACAAGTTTAGTAATGGGTCAATCTGAGTTGAGGTCAAAATTCGTAAGTTTTAGATATGGGTCTAATATTATATTCTAAAAAGTAAATTAATGTACAAGTCTTTTGTTGCTTAAAAATATTGAAATATCATATTTTAGATATGATATTTGTATTTCATTGTACTAATATTTTTGGTTTCTTTTATTCTTCTTCTCACCAAATGCATTCCCGTTAATTTATATATAGCAAATCCCCTTAACTAAAATCCCTCCCAATCAAACAAGAACAGAAAGATGTTCATCAAGGAAATTAGCCCCGAAAACGACACACGAAATGGTAACACCAAACCAATCTTCCCCATCAAAAGATGTTTGGAATCATGATGTTGATGTGTACGTGAAGCCTTAGCTGGAAGCACTTTGTCATTAATCATATCAGCCCGTGAGAAGATGTCAACCAACGGCTCTTAGAGGAAACTCCATGTGAAGATGACCCTATAAGAAAAAGCTCGGTTCTTACATGAGTTTGGAGTCGTTTGACCATTTATTGTCAGATATAACTCAACATGCAAAATTATCACACTTCTTCTCCCCCTCAAGAATTGCATACGGAGATGCCATTCTTGATAAAACAAGTGAATATCTTCCAAATGTATTCTATTCACACTTCTCCCCCGCAAAAGTTGTATATGATGTCGCCATCGCCGTTTTAATTGAGCAAGTGGAATAAGATTACTAGCAACGATAGTTCGGTTCACTTGATGAATTAGCGCGCATGGAAAAAGCATGAAGCATGTTGATTAGAATAGTCATTAATGAGAAGATTTCTCTTCTTCCGAAGATAAAGCGCACTGAAGCGTACACTTTTCTTTTCTTTGAGGAACGAGGCTTGAACTGTTGTGTTCAAACATCATAATCTCTCTCTTTACTGCATCTCTTGGCAAACTTGTTACCAACCCCATTATCATTCAGTAGGCTCTTTGTCGTGACAGGTGATGGAGAAAACCCAATATGATGAATTTGACCCTGAAGTAAACTAACCTGAACTCGTAACTTAAACTTGCACCAATGTAACGAAGAGCGGTGCCGAGAGTTCATGAACCTTTGAATCCCTAAGTACTCTACACTCTTCATCCAACCAACTATCAAGTATAAAACGTACATCACTTCTTTAAAATCCACAATTCAATGTGACACTGAGCACTACAACGTAAAAGTGATAGTTATTTTGTGGTGGTAAAAAAGAAAAAGAAAAATCACAAAAAAATAACTAGATTTCCAAGTCTTCGTCTTTGAAAATGTTAAAAGCTCGAACAAGGATCTCGAAGAATCTTCATCCAACCATCCCCGATACCTTCAGATACTCGGTACACTCGCCCGTGAAATTTCACTTCAACTTCAAATAAATAACAATGAATTAACGCCATTGTCACATCTTGTGGTTAAAAGCCCATATCTAGCCTCCTTTGATATTTTAAGTGAACTATGATAATGGTTTCATCCCGACCATGGTTACATGAGCATAACCCCGTAAAACTTTGAAATAACCAAACTGCCATGAAGAATATCCAAACAATCATCCAATTCATGAAGTACATCCTTTATCCCTTCTTCGAAGTAGAAACCGTAGCACCAGCATCAGATAAGATCCTGAAATACACTTTCCTTTCTCCAGAATGGTTCCATCATTACGGGTTTTTACAATTCTATGGTTTAAACCGATAAATAGTTTCTTTCGCGGGATTTTACAAAACCAAGAATAAACCGGGAGATAGATCCAGAAATGCACTTTTTCTTTCACCGGGATGTTTCCATAGTTACGGGATATTACAAGTCTATGATTTAAACCAAGAAATAGATTCTTTCGCGGGATTTTACAAAACCAAGACTAAACCGTAAGCAATGTCAGCTTGAATGTGTTATGACAAATTTGGTTTCGGTGAATATCTGTTTTAGGGGAACATGCAATGGTTCAACAATGATTCTTCTCCATCATCAACAATTCTTCTCTCATATGTAGAATACTTCACAAACCATACTAAGTAGAGTAGCATACACTACTTGCCCCTGAGGTTAACCGTAAAACATCAAAGTACACGCTTCCCCCCCTAATGGTTTCGAACTTTTCGGAAGCATCATTAACGTGTACGACCATCTGCACGAGAAGTTCTTGTCATAAGCAAACATCTTGAAAAATCATGAACACTGAAGATTCTTGAAAGATTTTACTCAGACTGTGAAGTATCATTGACATTCGGTAGGTCGAGTAACCCATGAGAATTGTTGATCACATCTCATCTATCAAACACTTTGGCAAACATATCATCCACGAGTTCAGTCGGCAATTGCTGTGACTACTTGGTGAAGTAAACCCGATATACCAAACTTGATCATGAATTAGAATTCCCAGATTTGTTACTTAAACTTGTACTAATTATTGTGAAAAAGAAATGGTGTACCTAATGTGCAAAACCTCTTGACGTATCCTCAACTGCGTGAGACACCGAAGTGATAGCTAAGTTGTGGGTTAAGTGAGAAAGAATCGCAGAAGTAACTAGATAGCCAAGTCTTTATCACACTCAATAAACGCCCAAACAAGTCATCTTCGCGGAAGGGAAGAAAGTGCAAACGTGCCCGGAAAACCTCACTTTAAATCCCAATGAGAAATATTGTACAAACAACCCCGTAGTCACCCTAGTTCCAATATCAATTCAAGCCATGACATAGTATCTTCCGTGAGAATGCATAAACCAAAGAATCAAACCACATAACACAACGAATCTCATCATCACACCAAATCTCATCATCAGATCTCATCATCACAAATCGCATCATCAACTAATAACTCGTCTTCCATACTCAGGAATATTTATCAACTGGTTCAAATAATTAAGTTTATCTTGACCAGGTTCAAAAACCATACCCAATCAAAGTGACATTTAACCCGATTCAAGACAAATCAGCAATCTGAGTCCACGTCCATGGTTCATATTTTGATTGAGCCCAATCTAACCATTATGCTTGACCAGACTAATAACAATACAAGGCCCGAATATCTTCCAAGTTATCTTCCAATAACAACTCCGGTCCAATATCAAATCACATTCGAAACACAAATCATCTCGTTCAAGCCCATAGACAATTAACACCCGATCCAAACTACCATAGTATTCAAATCTCATAAACTCCAAATCTTGAGAAGCCCATCTGTCCAATATTCAAATCTAAACCATCACACACTTCTTGGGCATAATCCATCAAGAATAACACCTGGTCCGAAAACAAATCGTACATATCAATTCAAGCCTATATCCGGGTTTAATCTTTGTCATACCACTCATATATCCAAATAATAAAAATTTGTACCCAAAATTTTTGTAAAAAATTCGGGTAACACATTTTTATTCTTAATAACCGTTCAATCATCAATCAATAGCCACACGATATAACTTGCAGCCCATCAAAAATAATTAATAAGATATATTGAGGCCCAAAAACCGTTTAGACCAAAGAGCCCAAACCAAAAATACTATCAAGCAAGGCCCAACTGTCTCGACCCAAATCCATTCAATCCGTATGACACATCTGATCCAATACAACCAAAATACTCAGAAACCGGTTATATATTATAACTTGTCATAAACCTAATTTCTCTCATATTATCAAACCCTAAAAACACCTTGGGAAATACAACGCCTCCCTCCTTATCTTATACCAAATCGCAGCTCCTCTCACTCATCACATCTCCTGGATCTCATCTCATCATAATCTATACGCATCTCAATCCTCATCATCCATAACTATCAACACAATAGACACACCTTCATGAGCTCGCCACAGGGATGGCTTGAGCATCACAATTTGTGATTTATCTTCAAGGACCATTTGAATTCTCAGTAAGGTTTGCTTTGCGTGGTATTAATTTTTGATTTTGGTCTTTGAACGAGCTAAAGAAAGGGAGTAACACACTTGTTATTCAACTTTCTTTTTATTCGGATAGTGTCAAAGGTTTTTAGATCAATGATGTATTCTTTCTTTTGTGTATAGATCTTTTAAGATCTATGTGTTTGGTGAACCACACACAAAAGGAACGAGGCTGAGATCGATTAATTAGTATTATTTATGATCGAGTCTTGAGATCTGTGATGATAAGGTTTCTTGTGCTAGTTTATATGTTTTCAAATACATGATTTGAAATGTTTTCATTTACGATTTGTATTTCAGTTTTTGAGTATGTCGATGAAACGAATGAAAGGATGGATCGTAACGTATTTGTTATGGTCTTGTGTTTAATAAGTTCGAATATATACCAAGAAGCTATGTGACATGCTAATAGATCTGTGAAGAAAAAGGTTTGACCAAAAGTATCTTGAGATTAAAATAAAACGAACCGATCTGAGATCTCATGATGTTATTACCATTTAATGAGTAGAGATGGTGATGATTTTGGTTATGGCATACGTTGAATGATATTGGGAATAGGATGGATTTAGGTCAGATGATGTTATTGATACAGTAAGGTTTTCAGTTTTGTGTTAACTAAGATGTTGGACCAATGATGGTGATAACTTGAGGTCGTTTGTGGTATATGGTTTTATGGTCTCATGTTCAACAAAATGCATCAACTTCTTCTTCACTATAGTCAAGTATCAACAGGTTAGGGTCAAAACGCATACCCTTTTAACAAACCACTCTTAAGCACAAACCGCAGTAGAGTCTTCTTCTTTACCATAACTGTCAAACCTCATCATTATGTCAAACCGCATACTTATCAAACCGCATGAACCCTGCAGGCCAAACCGCACCCATTACTTTCTCTTATCAAGACGCAGATTCAGTTTACAAACCGCATACCCATCAAACCGCAGTTGACTTATGAGTCAAAACGCATAAGTACCAGAAAAACCGGATCTAGACAAATTCATGGGTCAAACCGCATAGTAGACTCAAACCGCACAGAAGAACAAATTGCAAACCGCATACAAGAACTCAAATACCCAAACCCAGAAAAACTGTTAAGACTTGTAACAGATGACCACAAGAACGATTGTACCACTTAGATGCAATAAGACCATACGCCTTACAACAGTTACCAAACTGTTAAGAACTTGTTATAAAAAACTTGTCAAACTGTAATAAATCTGTTAAAAACCTTTTAACCACATTAGACTTAAAACAAGTAAACATGTTAAAAATCAGTTAACACACATAAAACCAAATTTAACACCATCATAACCATCATCAAAACTACATAAATCGCATCAAATACACCGAATCTGGACAAACCGCTTCAGATACATCGAATCTGAACAAACCGCTTCAGATACATCGAATCTGGACAAACCGCATCGCTTAGTCAAACCACTTCAGATACAAAGAATCTAGACAAACCGCTTCTGAAACAACGAATCTGGACAACCCGCTTCAGATACAACGAATCTGGACAAACCGCTTCATAGAACTTGACAAACCTCATCCATGAATGTGACCACAAACCGCATCTAAGCAACTCAGATTCACGCTAGAAACACTTCTAAAACGACCAGAAACTTAAGAATACGGATTACCAAGCATCAACAAACTGTATCAAACATTCATCACAACACATAGGCCAAACCGTTAGTCAACCCACATCATAAAATGAGTACTAAACAGCATCAAACGCCGCATAAAAACCATACAAATCATCAAGAACAACACAACCTTGGCTCTGATACCAATTGTTAGGATCATACTTTTATGTTTTTTTATGATTCGGGTGGCCTAGGATGCTGGTAAATCAAGTATGCCATGTTTAGAGAGATAAAGAGATGAGAGGGTGATTCTAGTGAGAGAAAGTAAAACAAAAAAATGAAAGGTTAGATTAGAAGCACCACCCCTTCCAAGGATGGAAGGGGTATTTATAGTTACAAAGAATACGTCCTCCTAACGGACTGTGGATTAGGCATACAGTGGGTAAAGACCCGTCCTTCCTCAACGGTGTTACTCTAAACGAATAACTAAGCTAATAACTAACTAATAAACTAGTAAATAACGATATGTCTACGAGCTAACATATGCTAGACAATAGTTGGGGTGACCAACACTTCATTATGGATTTTCTAAATCCTAACATAAAATGAGTGGCAACTGGATCTGAAACTAACTAATCCGTTTAAATTTGTTAGACAATTACGGCAACAACCCGAAGTATGATACAAAAGTTTAGTATTATACGCACACGATATACCTCGAACACCCCTTTATTAACACCAATAACGCTTACAATTCGAGTCAAGAAGAATGTTAAGAACTAGCATCCCTCCTCATCTCTATTTATAGAGATGAGGGGGGAAGAAACCTACATCTAGTCGGTTAAGGAAACCACAACCGACCTAGATAAAGCCTAGCTTGCCTTGCACTCCAAGCTACCTAATCCTAGTTTATGTCTAACACCTAATCTAATTACAAAGTACACTTATGTCTCTAATCTATGTTTAAGTTTACTACCAATATATAATAATTTCCACCTTAGGAGTAACACTTAAACATAACCGATACTTAACACCTTTTCCTTTTACTAGAACCTCGAAGTGGGGACCACCTTGTCAACCAGGAATTATACTTCAGTAGTTTTCCTAGATTAGCTTCCATAGAATCCTTTACTTTCTTCTTTCAGCAACATTACCCTTTGCACCTTCTTGACTAGGTACTCCGGTTACCATAATGTTCGCCCTCACCTTTATACCAAGGTTTATATTTTCCTTCTCATTTACTAAGCAGTCCGTATTTGTCTTTTCTTCAAGTTTCTCATCCTTCAACCGTCTTTGAGCCACTGCAGCATCATCGTTACAAACCTGAAAAGCCTCATCTTCATGATTCCTTTGATTCCCCTGCAGTTCCACCTCAACCCAAACACGTTCATCAACCTGTACTCCATGGACTACTGTTTTAACACCAACACGAAGTTGTTTGAACCCATATTGTTTATGACCAAGTTGTTTAAACCTAACTTGTTTATGACCAAGTTGCTTAAATCAAACTTGTTTTGAACCTCCATGCTTTTGCACACTAAAATCATCACTTTCGCTCCAAGAGTATACACACAATTATTTCTCTTGATCCCGGTCATCATAACCCGACAACCTTTGATCACCTCAATGCTACCAATCTGCATCTTCACAGTATAACCCTCTTTTCAAGAGTACCTAATGAAATCAAGCTTTTTCTTAATCCTAGAACATACCTGACATCTTCTAGTATAAAGCTTGAACCATCATGCAACTGTATCTTCACTTTTCATGTTCCTATGATAGTGCATGTCCTATTATCAACTAACTGAACCAAACCACCATCAACATCCTTGAAGTCATACAAGAAATCTCTCCTAGGTGTCATATAATAAGACCCACCTAAATCCATTACCAATTCAGTCATCTCATCATTCCAGACCACCACCAAGGCTTCTCCAAAGTAGGCACTATTGTCGTCATCAAAAGAATCAAAATCCTGATCATGCTTACCCTTCCTGTCAAACCCACTTGACTTCTTCATTGGACAGTCTCTCTTTAAATAACCCTCTGAATGACATATAAAGCACTTGAGTTTACCAGTTCTTAAACCACGAAATTCCACAAGAATGAGCTTTCCTTGAATTATTCGACCCTGCCCTTACATATAACCCATCACCAGTTTCTTCCTTTGTGCCTTTAGTTCTTTTCTTCAACTCTCTTGAATTTAGAGTCGCAAAACATCCTACATTGTCAAGGATTCCCTCCCATACAACAATGTCTCTACAAATTTTTGTAAGACGATGGCAATGACGTAAGTAACATAAGTTCCTGATCCTCATCCTCAATCTCGATATCAATATTCCCTAAATGAAGTATCAACTTATTAAACTCATATATATGATCACCCGGTTTCGTACCTAGACTCAAATAGTATGTGTACAACTTCTTTTTCAGATACAGTCTGTTTGCTAAGGACTTAGTCATATACAAACTAGTCAACTTCATCCAAATTCTTGCAACAGTTGTATCCTTGGTAACTTCCCGTAAAACCTGGTCTCACAAGCATATAATCAAGGTGCTGTATGCCTTCTTCATCAAAGCAACCTTTTTACCTGCTTCCATATATGCGGGTAATGTCTCTAATGCATCATCACATCCCTATTGTACCATCAAAGCACGCATCTTTATTTGCCATAACCCCAAGTCATTCTTCCCATCGAATTTATCATGTCAAACCTAGTTATAGAACTAGAAATTCTTCTTATACCTTGCTAAAAACTTTGTCAAGGTGTTTCTTAACCAACTTTACCGACAAGCCTCGCAAGTCGTGTGCAATATACCCCTTGTTTCTATAAACCCTTCTTGTTAATCGAATTAATTAGAATAACCCTAAACCCTCGATCTTGAACAAGCAAACCCCATCGTAAACTTGATACACAAGAAAACCACGATAAAAAACTTGAACCACAAGAAAACACGCAACAAGCAACCCTTCAAGTCTGATTGACCTAAACAACATTAGATCGAAAACACTCGTTTAAGAAAAACCCTTAAGCACGATCGGGTTTATAAGAAACTCCACACCTTGCCAACTTGTAGTTCAAGTGATAGGAAAAAATAAGCCAATCACTTGTTACCGTTTCTTCTTTTGTCTTCACATGCAAGCATATTTTTGAATAACACAAAATACCTGCTAACCATTTCGTCGTCTTTGTCTCAATAACCTGCTACTTCTCGCGAACCCGAACCTTGAACAAGCTCGACACCTCAAATTCGAAACCTTGACCTAGCGCTCGAACTTCAAGACCACAATACTGGCGACTCTAATACCACTTGTTGGACATTTACGACAACAACCCGAAGTACGATACACATAAACACTAGATCGTAGGTCATTCGTCGAGCACAAGTAGCAACCTTCAACACAACCGGTTAAAGAACACGAGAGAAACCAAAAAAGAATACACAAGTTTAGTATTATACGCACACGATATACCTCGAACACCCCTTTATTAACACCAACAAAGCTTACAATTATAGTCAAGAATAATGTTAAGAACTAGCATCCCCCTCATCTCTATTTATAGAGATGAAGGGGGAAGGAACCTTCATCTAATCGGTTAAGAAACCACAACCGACCTAGATAAAGCCTAGCTTGCCTTGCACTCTAGTTCGTTTGTAATACAACATTTAAAATATTTATAAGTTTTCCCGTTAGATTTAATAATCACTTGAGGACAAATGATAATCAATCTTCCAGAGTCGTATTCCACGGCGAGATTTGAATTGAGATTTACGTTATTGTCTTTTGTTTGATGCTTGATTATCAAATATTTTTGGTTTTGGATTTTTAAAATGATTTTTAAAACTAATTAATCTAATAGGAAATATTTCTAACTAATTAAAATAAAAATAACAACTAATGACGAAATAAAATTAAGCTAAGAAAATGATAATAAAAGCTATGCTTGTCAAGTAAGGTGAAAAGGTAATTGAGTATGAATAATCTATTAAGCCCTTTTTAATTTATACCTGTCGAAATAAATTTATTTTCTCACAGCGTTGACTTATATTGAAAACAATCGTTTTCTTCTTGGTAATAATCACAAGATCTAGATAATCAATTATCCAAACGGCTTTTGCTAGTTAAAACAATTAACCAAATATATCTAAAAATAATCCAAAAATTATTAATCAATAATCTTCGATATCCGTTTAAAAAACTATTTTCTCACGACGTTGGTTTATTTTGAAAACAATTCTTTATCTATGTAAAATTACTATATTTAGGTAATTACGATAACGGCTTTTGCCCGTCAAAACAACGAAATTCAATTCAAGTAACCGAATATTATTAATCAAAGATTTCTAAGTTTTTCACACTAAGATCCCATATCAATACTCACTTAACAAGCATATAAAAATATATTCACTACACATGACTACTAAACCAACAATAATAATCTTAATAACAATAACCATTTTCTACACTAAATATAAAAAGCTAAACGAGAAAGGTAAGAAATTAGAACCCGATCTAAACTAGGAGACGAATAAAACCACCTGATTTTATAAACTTGTCAAATTATAAAGTTTATTTTTTTTAAGCAGTTAAACAACCAAATAATAAATGAAGTTTGTGACTGTATTAATTAATTAGCAATTTAAGACTAAAAAGCTTCAAACTTTAGTGATAAGCAAGCTTATAAAACCCTTAAGCTCCTCGCTTTAGTTTGAGATGATTAAAAAGTAAGAAAGATCAAAACTTTATTAAAGATTAGAACAAAAAATCAAGAATATGAATCAAATAAGCTATGAAAAAGCTTATTGATTTAAAAAGTACTAAACTTTAATAGAAATAAGCTAAGAAAAAGCTTAAAGATTAAAAAAAAATAACTAAAAATGCTAGATCTAGAGTAATAAGCTAATGAATAACTTTTAATAAAATAAAAACTAATAAAAATCAAATCTTTTTGGTTTTTTATAAAGTATTTTGTAAAACAAAGATTAGATCTAAATTTATAAAAGCTTTTAAAACAAAATAGTAAAAGAGTGCTTATTAAATAAGTTAGATCTAAATAAGCCACAAAAAGCTAATAAGTTTTCATTACTTAGTAGATAAGAAAAGTAAAAGAAAATAAAGAAAGAGGAGAGTAGAAGAGAAAAATAAGCTAAGGATTTTTAAATAATTTCATCATCTTCATTAAGTAAAAAAATAAGTTGATTACAATAAGCACTAGAAATAAGCTATTACAATAAGCTATACTACCCCTACTCCTAATAATAAATCTACTCTGCTTCACTCCTGCTACATAATAAAATAAAATAAGAGACTGTGTGTCTAATGTCCGGATCATCTATTTATGTCGGGTGTTGATACTCACACCATTTTTTTTATACTTACACCATAATTGTGCATTACTGTCTTGTACAATGTGCATTACAGTATTGTATAATATGATGTAAGTATTAAAAAAAATGGTGTGAGTATCAAACCCCATTTATGTCCCAATAATAGTTCTCGATGCTTCCCAAGGATAGCACCCTATCCTCGTATACCATCTTATCAGGCGCCACATGGAGGGAAATGGAGGTTGGAGGAATTTTAGCTGGTGCGAGTGGAGAGTGGGAACATGATCACGCGCTCCTTGGAATTAAATTTGGAGATTGAAGGCAACATGCTGCTGACAAAATAGATACATAAATCTTTCAATGTTACTTCACATAACTGGGCCACATGAATTTATATTGGGCTTCACATTAGCAGCTGGGCTGCTATCTTTTCGTGGACTACTTCTGGGCTTGATCATGTCGCTGGGCTGGATTGCTAGTGGGCTGCTGGATCATGGGTACTTTTAGGCTTCTTGCAGATTTTGGAACTTGATTCGATTAATTAATTGGCAAGCGATATTGAGGAGACTCGGGTCGCTTCACGAGGCGAGGCCGGATCCGTTGGAATCGGTTTTTCGTGCTCTTTCCAATGGTGTGCTTGGATATTTTTTACGACTTGGATTGAACCTCATAAAAGCTAAAACGTCGTCAAAACTTATCAGAAAGTCACCGTTTTTGCTATGTTTTCAAACCCTTATACCTTCAAGACATACTATTATACTAACACATATCTAACATATTTGCAATATAATTTGACATATTTCATGGTTAGTAGTACGATTTGACATATTTTTAGATATAAAATGAACTGTGTTTTACCACACATCAGAATACCCCACACTTAAGTCATTGTTGGGCACACACACAACATTATTTAAACACGTAGTGAAAGAAAATATTTTAAACCACCTTAACTAAAAGTACCTCACATCAAACAAGAACATAATATCAAGGGGTACAAAAATATTTTTCTTTGAAAACGCCCCATTTTAACCATAAAATAATTACAAGACAATAAGAAAATTTTAAAGATATATAAAAGGATTTAAGAACAGGAAACACACAAACTGGGTGTTTCCAGGAGATAAAGATCATCATCCTTGATTTTCACAATCCCCAAACCAAGCTTAAAACAAAATCACAACTAAATATAAAATTAAATGCCAACACTACTCATAGATGCTAATTGTGTACGCGCAGTTACTCCTTGCTCCCTTATTCCTAGTTCCTCTAAGAATTTTATTTTAAAAACGATTTTTTCTTATTTCGATTATATATTTAGTCATATAAAGGCACCTGATTCAATAAATAATTAGTTAGTAATCCTTCCCTAGAGAACGACTGCATATAAAAATGAGGTCCACATCAAGGTCCTAATTTAACACGATTTAGGGGATATCCTTTTTATTTCATCCGAAACAACTCATCTACGAATCTAGAGACAGAAGCTCTATTTAGATATCCTCGGAATCCACGTTTGGTTTTTTTTAAACACTACAATTAAGCAGTATTACTCCTCGGTCCTTTAAACAACTGAGACAACGACAGCGAACCGTCAAGAAATAGTAGTCTTATTTCGACTTTGGAATTTCCTCCACCTTTTTGAAATCTGAGTCAACGGGATCGAACCGTCAGGAAACAGAAACCTTTTATCGGATTTGGACTATTATGACATTTACCTCCAACCTTTGAACAACTGAGATAACGGTAGCTAACCGTCAGGAAAGAGTAGTCTATTCGGCTTTAGTTTATTAAACTTTATTAGGTGCCAAACCCTGAGTCCTACGGTCTTTCAACATTCAAAACAATAGCAGAAAACTATCAATAATCAGTTGTATTATTTCCCCGTAACACTGGCAGTACCTTGATGTGTACCCAATTTTCATATGCAGGAATTCTATAAAAAATGATTAAAAACTAACAATCGTAAAAACCGCGCATCTTTATTTTACGAAAACATCATTATTTTTTATGTGTTTTTAAGCTGGTGGGAGCAAAAAGCCACAATTTAACCACTATGAGCTCTAAAGAGAACCAACTACTTCACGCTTAGCATCTAACTTATATTCAACTCTATCATTTTTTGTTCTTTGCAAAAATTTTAAGTTTTGCAAAAGCTCAGTCTCAAAAGCTAAGAGAAAAGCTAGAGTGCAATACTTAGTCAAGTCAGAATCTCCCTTGTTCTAGCCTACTTATTTATACACAAAATAGATTTTTTATTTTAATATATAACATAAATCGGTTAAAAACGGGGTTGCATGTAGACCAGACAAAAGCAAGAAAAGTCATATTTCGATAAAAATCCACCCCACACTTAAAACTTAACATTGTCCTTAATGTTTAAAAATTACGGGTATTAACCCAACACTTAGGATTGAAAAAGGCGAATGTTTTAAAAATTCTAAGTGTGAAAGGTGAAACATTATTTTTATTTATGACAAAGGGTTATCCCTAGATATAACATGTAAATGATCGGAGATCGAGTGTTGGAGGGTTTGAAAACAAGCACGGAGGTCTTCACGATCATAGGGAATTCTAAAAGCAAAACGGGAACCTGCAAACACACATAGAAAGAAACACACCACCACACTAATCCAAAAACCAAGACACACTTATTCAAAATAAAAAGAAAAAAATAAAGATAGATAGATAGATAACACGGGTTGCCTCCCGAAAAGCGCTTGTTTTTGTTCGAGTCTCTAGCTTGACTCTAGTGTTATTTAGGTTAATTCATAAAGTCATACTCAACACTTAGAATTAGGTGTGAATGGTAATAGCAATACATAACCACCAAAAGTATGTATGCCACAGAAAAAAGTGATGGTATTTTAACATATCTGATAAGGTTTTAAAATGTACCTTTTTGAGGGGTCATTTAAGCCCTTATTTGATCACTTTTGTATCCGTTATTACTTAATATCATTCCTTTTCACTTTTTAGGTCTCTTGAAGGTAAATTGCTGGAATGGCACTTATTTGGACGAAAAGGCGCGGATATACAAAGAAAATGGCCAAAGTCAAGAATCGAGACACTCAAGCTACTGAAACACAAGGGGACGGCGTCAGGTGTTATCTCCGACGCCGTCGGAGCACATGTTGTGATGATACAGTAGCCAAATTGCTTATTTTCAAGTGACGGTATCAGGCTTTAAAAGAGTAGGTCGTCGCAACTCAGACGACCTAGATTTGATCCAGACGGCGTCAGAGGCTGAAGAGGACGGCGTCAAAAATCATAAGGTGACGCCATCGCGAATGTAATCTTATATATAGAATCCGAATTTTTCAGTTTTAAGTGCGTAGTCTTTTGGAGTAAAAACTTAAACCGAACCAAGGCTGTCTTGTACAGTATTTTAGGGTTCCAATCCCTATCTTACACCAAGATAAGTGCTTTACTTCATTAATTCAATTATGTCTTCAATTATTTGTGTGTATGCTTGCATGTTCTCCATGTCCGGCTAATTTACTTGTGTGTTTGCTTAGGGAATATGAAACTTAACTATTGAATATTGATTGGTTGTCTCTTATCTTAATTGTCAATGATCTAGTAATGCGATAGGTCATTCGTTGTGTAGTTAATGCTTGATTAATCTTTGTGAACCTTAGACTATAACATCTAGAGTAGTTGTAGACTAAACCATCCAAAGAGTAAATTAGAGTTAGAGTTTATAAATCCTAGAGATTTTGTAGACGAGACCCTTTGGGAGTTTTAAAGAGTTAGGGATAAACGAATACCCTACGACCTTAGACACACAACGCAATTAAGAATAAGGACGTGACAATTCAACCATCAATATGAGATAATTAAGGAGTAATAAAACCTAAGTAGACGCATCTTTAAATCATCATACGAGCACACAATAATTAGACATAGACTACCCTCACCTTAGTTAATTAGATAATTAGATAATAGAGTAATCGGTAGAAATACCAACCCCCCAAATCCAAACCCCGAGATTCGTACCTTTCCATTTCCTAAAAAACATAAAAAGATAAAAAAATAATCTTCCTCAACCCCAACCTTAGCGTAGTAACTCCTCACTAGCATTCCTATTCCCCTAGAGAACGATATCAATTCCCGTGGCTTACCCTAATACTACACTACAACGATTAGGTTCACTGCCTAGGGTGTTGAAAAACTTGCTCGACGAAAAGGAAGTTCCTTTGACCCCGAACGACGCGTGTAGCGTTATCAAGTTTTTGGCGCCGCTGCCGGGGAATAGAATAGCTAGTTAGGAGTCCACCTCGTTTAGGTTTCCTTGCTTGATTCCTATCAAGTAAGCCTTTTCTCATTTTTAGCTTCATTGTAGTCTATCCCCCTTCTTTGTGTTTGTGTTCGTAAAGCCCTTTTCATTTGTCGCTATGGCAAGTGAAATTGCATTTGAATCATTAACAAATGAGGAACAATTGAATTTCGCAAATTGGATTGGTTTTTATTGTTCTAATGAATTTGTGAGTGAACTTAGAGATATCCAAAAGGAGACGGGTGTAAGGTTGGATGGGTTTGATAATTTTTGTGCTTGTGTGGCTTTTATTCAACTATCATTGTTAGAATCAACTCCTTTTAGTGAGACCCTCTAGAAAATTTTTGAGAAAAGCCTCCTAAGCATAAACCATCAGTTGTTACAACTTGAGGAAATGGATAAGGAGGATTTATATAACCTTAGGCATCATGATCAAAAAGACCTAGTTTTTAAGAACATGGAACCTAAACCCGAACAAGATTGTGAGGTGGAAACTCCAAATCCACAATCCCTACCATCACTTGAGGAACACACATCGCCTATAACTTACCCGGAAGAAGTAGAAGAGACTATAGGAACCCCGATTGATATAGAACCTTTGGACCAAACGCCACTAGAGAATGTAGGTTTAGATGCTTGTTGTCATGACCTCTCTCTTAGTTCTAGGGAAGTTCCTAATTTTGATGAACCGGAGCCTCAACCAAAAACCTTACCCAATTTTCCATCTTTAGATGTGAATCTTGGAATTGAATTAGGCCCCAATCCACCCATCAAAATAAATAATCTGGGTAGTTGCATGATAAAGGTGGTAGACTCTAGGCCATGTAGAGTGGAAGCTAATATATGAGTAACCCATGACCTTACACACTTATATCACCCATTCATGGTTGATAACAGGAAACATTATGGGTTTAAACCGGGTTTATTAGGTCAAGATGGATCCTTAACTAAGAATCTTTTGAAGTTGATAGAAGATGATCCATTTTTAGGAGAGAGATTTGATTCACCCGCTACACCAATAGACTTAGGTAAGATTATAATGAATGGAGCACACTTCTTTGAGCATATAAATCACCCATCACCATCTCCTCACGTAGCAAATTTCCACCCTAAGGGTGTGTATCGCTACTATCACCCGCACTTAAGCTTAAGTGTAGGGAAAACCTCCCCTTTATCCGTTAAATAAGGGTAGAGTCAAGCTCGTGACTCAAACAAAAACAAGCGCTTCTTAGGAGGTAACCCATGTGTATTTGTTTTTCATTTTTATTAGTGTGTCATATATCTTTTCGTTATTGTATGTTCTCATGTTTGAATTTGTGAAAATGCTTTATTTTGTCTTTAACCTCGTCTTAATTACATATAAAGGTATTTTACATAAAGGATAAGTGTAGGGAGGATTACACACGTTTTCAAAAGAAACGTAAACATGATAATTGCAATTAATTAAAAGATATACATGTGTGTTTGTTCGAGTCAAATGCTTGTATCGAGTCATAATGGATGTTTTGCAGAAAATTTTTCCAGATTTTAAATATGTAAATTTTCCAGAATTTTTTCCAGAAAATCGCACCGACCGTTTTTGTCGATAATTTGACGGCGTCAGATCGCAACCGACGACGCCGTCGAAGGAGCAAAACAACTGATTATTTTTTTTCTCGTTTTCTGAGCTGCTTATAAATTTAGGAATTTTCCAGGTCTTAATTTTCCAGAAATTCTGTAAACATCCATTCCACAAGCATTATATCCTAGTTTAGTAGAGTCTTATATATATTATTAACCCCGATTTTACGCGTAGGTTTCGTTTGTTTTCTTCAAGTGTGCAGGTTTTATTTATCAAGAAGAAGATACATAGGGTTGGAAGGAGCTTTTCACGCATACATTCTTCTTGGAAAGGATTTAACCAATACTTCACACACGGATCCTACCGAGCTAATCAGGGGAGTATTAGTTTCTTTCGTTTTTTATTACCTTACATTATCATAACTTCGATACTTTCGGGGAACATTGGGGACAATGTTCAGTTTAAGTGTAGGGAGGGAAAATAAAACGGGAACTTTGAAACTATGCTTATCTTTGATTATTTGCTTTGTCCAATTGTATTTGTGTAATAAACCATGAGAAAATGTCGGTTAGGGTAATTTTGGCACCAAATTTAAAATTTTTCATGACATATAGGAGTGGGCCATTAGTCTTAACAAAAGCGTCTCACGGATAGGAAGTTACATGACTAGCACAAAAACCATTTACCACCTAAATTCCACCCAAAATATGAGGATCACCCTTAGATTAGTAGGAATTAAAGCATTCATTTTTAATGCTTAGTGTGTGAACCGGTAGTATAATAGATTCTAGAACTTGTTTTGTGATGCATCCCGAGATCGCTAGTAAGACTACACTTGTGTAGTTAGGAATAACTAAATGATAAGAGGCATTAGTATAACCCTTGTTTGATACCCGTAATATAATTGCTTCTTCCACATCGGTTGAGTAATTCCCCCGCACCCTTGCGTTGTACTCATCTTTAGTACACGATACCCCTAGTTAACCCCTCAGAGCCTATCCTTTTCGCGGTTCTCGTGATGTTTCGGTTTTCCGGAATATCAATGAAGAGCATTGTTTACACCCCACCCCCAAATGTACACCCAAATCGTCTTAGCCTACCTTGTATGCACTCACTTTTAGTGCATTATTGTTATCACCCTAAAAACCCTTAGTTCAATTATCTAGTTGCTTGCATAAGTTGCTAAGTCGAGTCATATCCTTTGTATACAGTTTTGGGACGATTGGGACTCATGGGAAAAGTTAAAGTTTATGAAATGACGGGAAGGGAACGTTAAATTCAAATTCCCTTTATTTGCGTAATAATGTACTCCAAGTGTTTTGATCTTTTCAATTCGGGTCAAATTAGTGTTAGAGTAATAAAAACTCAAGTGTAGGGATGTGCCTATAAATCCCTATCATTTTGATGTTACCGTAGAGGATGGTAGAGTAAAAGTGTATGAAAAAAAAATCGAAAAAAAAATATAAAAAGAGAAAAAGAAAAAAATAGAGTGTTGGAAAAAAAAAAACGGGCTACCATCCTACATCTATCATTTAAATTTATGTTTGTTTGTTTAAGTTATCTAGAGTTTAGAGTGTCGAGTCTTGGCTTAGCAACGCCATTCTTCGTATGCTTGTAACATAAAGATTTTTTGACTTGCCACCACTAAATAGCCTATCCCACCAAACCCTTTGTTTCCCTACCGTAAGCCTAACATTACAACCCTTTAAAAGACCTCTTTGATAGTCTTTCCTAGGTGCTTACGCCAAAGCGATGGAGGTTTGATCTATTCTCAAGCCTATGGTAATCTATGTACTAGGACCGGTTAATGAGTGTTTATCTTCCATTTCCAACTTGTTATATTTCATATACACCCGAGAGATGTGAGTACCCAAACACCCCATGTGTTGTGGATTGTTCAAAACTAATGCTTCATGACCCCTAACTTATAAATTAATTGGCCAAAAGCACATTTGCTTGAGGACAAGCAAATACCAAATGTAGGGATATTTGATAAGGTTTTAAAATGTACCTTTTAGAGGGGTCGTTTAAGCCCTTATTTGAACACTTTTGTATCCGTTATTACTTAATATCGTTCCTTTTCACTTTTTAGGTCTCTTGAAGGCAAATTGCTGGAATGACACTTATTTGGACGAAAAGGCGCGGATATACGAAGAAAATGGCCAAAGTCAAGAATCGAGACACTCAAGCTGCTGAAACACAAGGGGACGGCGTCAGTGTTATCCATGGACGCCGTCGAGCACATGTTGTGACGATACAATAGCCAAATTGCTTATTTTCAAGTGACGGTATCGGGCTTTAAAAGAGTAGGTCGTCGCAACTCAGACGGCCTAGATTTGATCCAGACGGCGCCGAGGTGAGAAGAGGATGGCGTCACAAGCATAAGGTGACGCCGTCGCAATACTAACGTGGCCAAGACGAAACCCTAATGACGCGCGACCGGCGTCACAAATCAAAGGGTGACGCCGTCGCGAATGTAATCTTATATATAGAATCCGAATTTTTCAGTTTTAAATGTGTAGTCTTTTAGAGTAAAAACCTAAACCGAACCAAGGCTGTCTTGTACAGTATTTTAGGGTTCCAAACCCTATCTTACACCAATATAAGTGCTTTACTTCATTAATTCAATTATGTCTTCAATTATTTGTGTGTATGCTTGCATGTTCTCCATGTCCGGCTAATTTACTTGTATGTTTGCTTAGGGTATATGAAACTTAACTATTGAATATTGATTGGTTGTCTCTTATCTTAATTGTTAATGATCTAGTAATACGATAGGTCATTCGTTGTGTAGTTAATGCTTGATTAATCTTTGTGAACCTTAGACTATAACACCTAGAGTAGTTGTAGGCTAAACCATCCAAAGAGTACCTTAGAGTCAGAGTTTATAAATCCTAGAGATTTTGTAGACGAGACCCTTTGGTAGTTTCAAATAGTTAGGGATAAACGCATACCCTACGACGTTAGACACACAACGCAATTAAGAATAAGGACGTGACAATTCAACCATCAATAGGAGATAATTAAGGAGTAATAAAACCTAAGTAGACACATCTTTAAATCATCATACGAGCACACAATAATTAGACATAGACTACCCTCACCTTAGTTAATTAGATTATTAGTTAATAGAGTAATCGGTAGAAATACCAACCCCCCAAATCCAAACCCCGAGATTCATACCTTTCCATTTCCTAAAAAACATAAAAAGATTAAAAATAATCTTTCTCAACCCAACCTTAGCGTAGTAACTCCTCACTAGCATTCCTATTCCCCTAGAGAACGATATCAATTCCCGTGGCTTACCCTAATACTACACTACAACGATTAGGTTCACTGCCTATGGTGTTGAAAAACTTGCTCGACGAAAAGGAAGTTCATTTGACCCCGAACGACGCGTGTAGCGTTATCAATATCGATGAGACAATTGTACCATCACCCATTTAGGCTCAACTGACTGTGTCAGGGAGAGAAAGGGGTCAAATCTTTTCACGTCCGCCAAGCAGAAATTTGTTTGACAAGACGGACGTGGTGTAACTATTTCCAACTGAGGGACATTGATAGCTACATAAGATGAGTCGCAACTAGGACCAAGACTACTAGTGGAGTTTTTAGACTCTATTGGGATAGGATCTTCATCAAGAAATTGTTCTAAATATAGGATATCCCCCCTCCAAATCATAATACCCATCATCAAATTCTGTTGGAATTGAATCGTCTAGGCTGATCTCAGTGGAGAGCTCCTCTAAAGTAAGTCACTAGTCTCAATAGATCTAAACATCGAATCAGAATTACCTAATGGTTCATCAGACATCCTTGGGATTAGAACAAGGTCATTGTGAGGTAAATTTTCTATATCACTAAGATTAAAGTCAATTTCCCTATCCCCCATTAAGAGGGCGTCTATATGTTCTCCAAAAGGCAAGTCGATATCTAAATTTTATTCTCCCAAAACATCAATGCAAGGAAAGGGTGGTATGTATGCTAGTGGCGGAAATGGGACATGTGTGGTACTTTATGGGCTATAATTATACACCTCGTCCATAGTAGTATCCAAATCTCCCTCGTCACTCCCCTCGAGTTCTTTTAGGTGAATATGAGGATTGGGCATTTGAGTTTTAAGAACCATCTCCTAAATACGGTCAATTTCCAAAAACTAAATATGTAGATCAATAAACAATTGTTCAGACTGTTTTAGAATTTCTTCTAATAAAATAGAATAAAATCTTGCATATTTATCTCACTGGGAGGGAGTGACTGGGTGATATAAGTCTATGGAGGTTGGTCAAAATAAGGTGAGTCATAATTGTTACAAGGGACATGCTCATAGACAAGCAGGTTCCTAGTTTGACAATCAGAACTATGGTAAGGACCACCACAGAATTCACAATAGTAAAACTCTTGCGACTGACTCGGTGAATCATATAGATATTGGTCATAATCAAAATTTTGATTGTTACACGGAACCTGCTCAAAGACAAGCATGTTCCCTGTTTGACAATCAAAACCTTGGTGAGGCCTACCTCCACAAGACTCACACGAGTATGTCTCCATCTCGTGTTGCAGAGGTTGGTTTAAGAATTCGGTTGTTTCATGGTAAGAATAAGGATTTTGGTCATAGACAAACCCGTTTCCCGATTCCACCATGCTACAGCGGAGATAATTTCCACCATTATGAGGACCCCCACACCACTGACAACCATAAAGGTAAGAAGAAGACATGGCAAAGAATTAAACGGATATAGAGGATAAGAGAAATAAAGAATTAAACAGTTAAGAGGATAAAGAAGAATATATTTTTTTTTAAATTAATTTTTATTTTATTTTTTATTTTTTATTTATTTTATTTTTTGGTATTTGAATAATGAAAGGATATTTGAAAAAATAATTAAAGAAAAATATTTTTGGATTTTTGAAAGTTTTTTAAATTTTTAGTGATTTTTCTTTTAAAAATACGAAAATTAACTTTCAAAAAAATGATCTTCAAGGCACTAACTTGAAACAAAACTCAACAATCTTAACAAATCTCCTCGGCAGCGGCGCCAAAAACTGGTTCGTTTGTAATACAACAGTTTTAATATTTATAAATTTTCCCTTAGATTTAATAATCATTTAATGACAAATGATAATCAATCTTCCAGAGTCGTATTCCACGGCGAGATTTGAATTGAGATTTACGTTATTGTGTTTTGTTTGATGCTTGATTATCAAATATTTTTGGTTTTGGATTTTCAAAATGATTTTTAAAACTAATTAATCTAATAGGAAATATTTTAACTTCCAAATAGCTACCTACAACTAGACAACCAAAACAAAACCAAGCATAAACTAAGACACATCAACCTTTATGTTAACCAAAGGAAAACAACCTATCCAAGTATAATATCATGGATGGCAGCAGCCTTTAATTGGGTTGAAGATAGACCACAATCATCAAAGTAATCATCATAATCATTGTAGTCACATGTACCATCTTTTCATTGCTCCAAAAGACTCCTCTCGTTCCCTCCACTACAAAAATAATTAGTCTTTTTAGGATATTCCAGAACTTCATCATCGTCGCTATCAGAAACAACCACGTTACCCACCTTAGGGAATGGGTTACCCACTTTGGTTGAAGAAGTACCATGCTCCTTCTCTTTCAAATCAATCTTTTTAAGAGGTTTACCATCATCAACCACAAAAGTAACTTTTACCTCAATAATTAACTTTTCAATCTTTCCAATCTTTTCAACAATAGAAGTAGTACTAGTGCTACCATAGTGGTTGTCTCCATAACTCTCCCTCCAACTTTCTAATAAACTCTTCTCCCCCACACCTCCATTTTCACCCTTAGAAGAAATAGCAACAACAGGTATACCATTATATCATTTTGGCAATCAAGAACCTCATCATCACTATCTTCTTCAGCCATTTTAGTTATCTTCTTACTACCAACCTCCAAATCAGCCACATCTTTAGGAGAAACACTTGTTGCACAAGGAATACCATTATCATCAGTATCAGCCATATCAAAAGCATCAAATGGGTTCGATTTAGCAATAATCATCCCACTCGTACTTGCCTCATTAGTGATTTTGTCCTTAGTAGCAACCGGCTTCTTCGAAACAGGTCTCCAAAATTTTGGTTTAGGATTATTAAGCAGGTCTGTTCTTGTCCTCCACAAACACACAATCACATGGCAAAATGTTTAATTTTCTTAGCTTATATGCAAAAGTAGAAAAAAACAACTGATTTATGGGTATAGTGATCAACTTTTAGCAGCACATTTCACATTCAAATAATCTAGTTACTAAACTGCGGGTGTGATGTGTGCATCAACATGGTTCATTCAACCTTAAAGCATTCACAATATAGTTGACATGCATCAAGATTTAATGTGTAATGTTGTCATTACTTATATATATTAACCTATCGAATAATCATTGCCATGCATTACTAATTTACTTATATAGTTTAAACGATCATGTAGCTGATGTGATGTGTAATATTGCTGATTGGTTTGACATGTTTCCGGTTTTACTTCAAGTTACTCCACCTGCCTTATTGAATGATCAAGCTGATGCGCTGGTTTTTTATTTATTTAATTTTTTGGTAATCATGATTTTTGACTTTTTTAGCCGACTAATTCACGAGGTTTGAACACACCACCACACATACTCAAACCAGGTAAAGCCCTCCTTTTTCAGGAGATTGACGTGGCCACTAATGATTGTTTGCACTTAGCAGAAATTGAACTTGAGACCTCACACATTTGACGAACTTAAACCATTTTCTGTTGCCCTTGCATGGGATTCTATTCGACCAAGAGGTGTTGAAGTCCCATGGTTTCGTGTTGTTTGGTATTTAGGTGGTTTGTTGGCTGTAAAGTTCTCAAGCTTGTTCGAGACATTTAGATTGCTTCTTTGTAAGTTTTAGAGTGACTCAATACCACTCTACCATGTAACAAACATTCTTATTTTAATTCCATTCACTGTGTATAAACCTATTAACGAGCATTAATTAGGATGCCTAACTCATATACTTAATAACAGTCCTAAACATATGTGTTAACATCTTATTGGGATAGCAGGGAGACCCACTTCTTCACAAAAAATAATTAATTCACACATAATTAATCACATATTTTAGACCTCCCAATCACTTTCCCCCATTAATTACCCAATATATATAGAGTCATATAATCCATTTCTTGTGTTATATTGTACTTGTATCGACCCAAATGCTCTTATTAATCTAATACGTTTTGCTAGGTTAGTCATTTTTTATTTTGTGGTTTTCTTTATTCAATCAAATTCGGATATTAGGCTGGAAGGCAAGGCAACAACAAAGTCACCTTATACCTCAACAACACATCAATTTTCTCTTTCCTCTCTCTTCCACTCACTTTCACTCACCTTTTTATGGACAAGACACTCACTTATACTCACCTTAACTTTTTTTTATTACTTTACAAAATATATAAACTTAACTAATGAAAATAAAAACGCGAACGTATGAAATTAAAACATTACGTACACTTCGAAATTAAAATAGTACATAAACTACAATTATTAAAACACAAACATACGGAAGTTAAACACTACATAAACTTCGAATTAAAAATAAAATAAAAAAAAAAAAAAAAAAAAAAAAAAAAAAAAAAAAAAAACTCGAAACCCCACTTTGCTTTGATGTTTGTGGGGTTTTTTCTTGAGACATGGTTTTTTAAAAGAAATATGTAGTTATAAAATATAAAGTGTAGTGTGTGTTTTAGAAAATGAATTAGTGGGTATTTATGAGGAAAAAATGGGGTAGTGGAGTTTTTTTTTTTTTTTTTTCAACCAAACGTTACAAACCAAACGGTCCATTCTTTTTTATCCTAACGTACACAAACCAAACGGTCAAAAAAAATTCTCTTCATTCAAGAAGGTGAATAACTCACCTTAAGTTGCATAGGGGTGTGTGAGTGGTGCGTGAATTGGGGCATGGGGCTCGCGCGTGAATCGGCAATTAAGGTGACTCAAAATGAGTCCTTGCCGACCAGCCTTATGCTGCTAACTCAAATGTATGTCCTATTTGTTTCAATATTTATTTAAATCTAATAGGCTGTTTTTTAGACATAAAAGAAGGAGTTGATTTTTTCTGGTTGATTCAAATCTATCTTAAAAAATCAATACATGAGCCGATAGGAATGACTTCTTTATTAACATGAATAATGACTTACCACCCAAGCGTAATATATCTCAAAGGTTAGTTTGACAAGCAACCCTAGTCCGTGATCCATTTTTGGACCCAACCATAATATTGATTCGAACCCTAATCTTCCTTTTTAACTCATGCATTTCATTCAATCGTTTTGGCTATCCTAATAGAAGTTAACCTACTATCATTATCCATTGTTGCAGATGTGGAACTAAATTTTGCTACTAGCGCGGACAAAAAGTACCATTCTTGAATTCTTTCGATGTTATCTATATGTGTTGCATAACCTATGACAATTTCAAGGAATTCAATAATCTTAAACGCGTTTTATGCCTCAAATATTACTTTAGAGTATGTATAATGTATTATTATCATTACACCAGTTCATGAGTTTTAGTTTGTTATTATGTCTGGTGTTTTTTTCTTTTTCTCTTTATCAATTATATATCCTTTTACTTATGAAAAATGGTTTGTAGGTCTAAAATACGAATCTACAATTATGGTTTCAGTCTTATCTTTAAGCCTATAAGTTACAAAACTACATCTTCATCAAAATACCGTTACATCATGGACACACCAAGAAACTAGAAACGAATATGAACATTAAACATAATGTGCCAACTTTTGATCTTTAACTTATGAGTTTTTACATTTCTAATTATCTGAAATGTGTAATGATTCTTTGTTTCATATAATAAATATAAATATTAAACCTTACTCGGCCCTAACAAACCAGTAAAAGTAGTACATAACTATGTGAGAAACAGGAGAATATTAACGCATGTTTCTGCAGATGATTTACTTCTTTTTGCTCGTGGTGATGAATTGAACAGGACAATTAGAGATGGTAAAGCATCAAAAACGAAAAGTAGCCCCAAAAGATGGTTTATAACGGCTCCCAGTAATTGTTAAGGGTGACGGCTATTAAAATTAATCGTTAGTCTTTGACGCCAGACCAAAATTAATTTTAAAACTAACTTAAAACTTCTACATGTCCTTAAATCATCTCAATAATCACTATGTATCGCGTAGCTCCGTTGGTAATAGGTGAAACATCTTTGCCACTTAATCATTATGCCACACCAATTTGCAACAGGCATATATAGTCACATGTCTCAAGAGAAAAGCGAGTACATGAACATGATCTAATGCAAATTGATAGATGGTCAAAATTGTCCGTTAACCAAACCTGACTTGCTCCTGTATATGTCATGCAAGTCGTGATACTATTAAAACACTACAAGTTAGTTTTTTTGTCCAAAGAACTCATTAAGTCTTTAGTTTGTAACCGTTGTTAGCCTCTAATTGTGTTAAGATCAGATTATAGCATAGTTTTAATTACTTAGTCCTTATGTTAAGACAATGGTTTATGTAAATATTATGTATGGGTCAAATTGCAGTCTGCACATGGGTCATATTGGTTAATCCAAACGACCCATTATAGGCAGTTATGCAAAATTTAGTTACTTGGCAGTTATCACCAAAAGTCACAATGGTTGATAGAAGAAATAACTGTCAAGTTGTGTCGTTTAGGAAACTCTATATATGTTTTCTACATCAGAAAACATATAACAACATTTCTAGTTCTTAATGCAATTTTGTTTTTAGTATATCCCATTTCTATCCATTTACTGTTACATTAATCATACACAGAATCACACACAACTATCACAATCATGAAACATCTTTTGAAACCCAAAGTTGTTGGTCATAAGCCTGTGTACAATTAGTATCAGAGCTATGGCTCTCATCCCTGGGAAAGACCAACTTCTGGATTCCAAACAGGAAGATATCTCTTGAGAGAAACTCCTAAGAGATTGAACCTGTGGAACACAAAAGAAAGAAAAGTATTTCACCAAAAGGAAAGGAGATATTGGCACAAACTGTGTTGGAGAATGAAGCATTCAATAGCATAAAGAAATTAGAAGGCTTGAAGAAATTAAAGAAGAAAGTTATGGGCACAAAAAGGGACAAGAAGTCCAAGTGCTACATCTGCAAAGAAAAGGGGCATGCATTCTGGGCATGTGAAGATAGAAAGAAACTTGATGCTATGGAATTAGAACAAGAAAATGACATCACAAGAAGGTTCATAGCAGAAGAATCCAAATACCCTGAGAAATTTTTTCTCACTGTAGATTATATGATAAAAGGTACAAACACAAATACTTGGAATGAAATCTGGTATGCAAGCAATCTTTACAAGTTTCATATGTGTCCAAGTAGAGCCCTGTTTAATGAAATTGATTACAAGTTTAAGATGATAGGAAAGGAGGAAAATGAAAAGAAATTTATTTTCTCCTATGGGATCGATGATATAACAATTAGTGCTAATGAAGGCAGTGTTGTGATTAGGAATGTGCAGTATACCCCTGAAGTGTCATTCAATATGCTTAGTTTAGAATTGTTAAAATCACAAGGATATAGGGTAGAGATCAATGATGATCTGTCTAGTATCTACTACATGTATCATGATGAAGATGGTGGAGAACAGGCACCAAGCAAAGAAGTAAGGAAAGAACAGGTTGGGCTAAAGGAGATTGTGGATGAACACAATCAATATTTGGAAGATCAGTTTGAGAAGGTGGACCCAACAGATGAGTGCTCTTTGATAAGAGGCTTAGAAGAATTGGATTGGAACAATCAAGATACTCAAGACTATATTGATGATGAGTATATCAGTTACAATGGAATCCTCTATGCTTTAAAGGTAAATTCCTTCTCAAGGTACCTTTCTTTTATGAATTTGTTGAAGAATGATGATTTGTTATACAAAAATTGGGAGGTGTTCACTAAAAGGTTTATAGAATTAGTGAAATGGTTTTATCTTGTGCATATGAACTATGATGCACTGGATACCATTCCACCTGTTGTTAGGGATGTGGAGTTGAATCTATTGTGTTTACATAAGGTTGTTGAAGGATTAGGAGGATATTTCTCAGTTACTATAGGTGACAAATGGAGAGTGATAGCACAGTTGCAAGGTTTAGACACCAAAGATAGTGATGCAGTTAGAATCTGTTATAGAAATTTTATTGATCTCATTGTGATATACAATGAAACTGCACAAGCTCCTTGGGGTGAAAAGAAAGAAGAAATGGGTGAAAATAGCAAAAGAGCAGAAGCCAAGGACCCACCATGCCAGAAGGAAAGCACAGTGAAGGATGGAGCACATGAAGATGGATCAAACAGGTTTGGTGTTAGATTGGACAGTGATGATGAAGAAGGACAAGAAAGCAGCCAAGACAGCAATGACTTTGATGTCATTGCTTGAAGAAAATCAACAAAGATCAACTCAGAAGACAATTTGATCTTAAACAATTAAGGGGGAGAATGTTAGCCTCTAATTGTGTTAAGATCAGATTATAGCATAGTTTTAATTACTTAGTACTTATGTTAAGACAATGGTTTATGTAAATATTATGTCTGGGTCAAATTGCAGTCTGCACATGGGTCATATTGGTTAATCCAAACGACCCATTATAGGCAGTTATGCAAAAGTTAGTTACTTGGCAGTTATCACCAAAAGTCACAATGGTTGATAGAAGAAATAACTGTCAAGTTGTGTCGTTTAGGAAACTATATATATGTTTTCTACATCAGAAAACATATAACAACATTTCTAGTTCTTAATGCAATTCTGTTTTTAGTATATCTCATTTCTATCCATTTACTGTGACATTAATCATACACAGAATCACACACAACTATCACGATCATGAAACATCTTTTGAAACCCAAAGTTGTTGGTCATAAGCCTGTGTACAACCGTCACATATATATATATATATATATATATATATATATATATATATATATATATATATATATATATATATATATATATATATATATATGAGAAAAGTGATCTAATTATTATTTCCTAGCTTGATAGTGTGGTTGAAATGATGATAGTTTGCATAGCAATCATATGTTCTTTATGTAGATTTTTCTGATTTTATCTTCTTGAGTTGGATGTTGTTAATCGGAATTGCAATTAAAGAGACAAAATGTAGCAAGGTTGAACGCATGTACTGGTATGTCATCTCATCCATTTTACAAGTCGTTTAGGATTTTTGTTTTTGCATGAATTTTCTAATTTTTTCACCTAATGTATGCAGCGACTGCTGTAAAACCTAACTTTTTTATCTTCATACAAGCTGCTCGTCCTGTCATTATGATCTTTGCCTTCAATGCTACTGGGAATTGCGTGATGGCAAGTTGTGGATGAAAATGATACTTGTATGGATGCTGGATCTTTTCACGGTCTTGATTTTCAATAATTCTTGAAACGTATTCAACTATGACGGTTGACGATCGAGTCGCTGGTAATAGAACTATGATGGTAGTAAGTATGATGATGATGTAATCAGTGGTAGCCATTGAGTTGAAGTGTGATCAGGTGTTAGAATCTTCTACCTATTAACTATGCATGCTTTAATCACAATTGTTTGGATATGTTGATGTTGATGGATAGGTGTTACGAAGAGGCTTCCCTACGACTATTATCTGGTTCTCATCAGGTAATTCGTATTTCCAACTTAATATTAGATCAAGTTTATACATGTAATTTCAGAGTTTGTAAACTCAATGTACGTTATCCAAAATTCTGTTATAGGATTTTTGAGACACTGGTTTGAATTATTTTCAGGACATAATAAGCAATGATGTATGCAAATCACTTAAGAGAGGGTGGTGTTTCTTTTCATCACATAAATTAAAGCAAGAAATTATATACTGTGAGTTACCATACATTATATATTTATAATGTAATGTCATACTCTATCCATCTTTCCAAAAATACTAAAAAAAGGTGTCTTTTACTCTTTTAGGACTTCCTGATCAGATTATTCATTCCAATGAAAATGTTGATATCATTGATTTATTTTAGCATCTCCAAAACATTGATGTCATTGATTGGCAGTGAAGTTGCTTCACATTTGGAGTCAGGTTTTAAGCTAAATTTTTTGGATTTTTATTCTCAGTGTTATAAATTGTTATTCTAGTATGATGTCAATACATGTTTAATACTAAGCATATACTTGTTTCACATTTTTGCAGCTGATGTATATGCATCAAAGTTCCTTGATAATATTTTCAACCAGTATGTAGGCATGCAGTTCAGAAATAAGGTAATCAAGTTATGCTTCTTATTTAAGAATAGAATGAAAAAGGAAGACCACTGAGATAAATAGAAAGGGTCTATGGGTGAGATACATTGGTATTTTGATACTTAAATCAGAATTAGAGATTATATTCTTTGCAAGTTGATGTAAATATTCTATGTGATTTGCAACTATTAAGGCCACTGGCGAGTCATGCCTCAAATCCAGGGGCAATGGGGAACCACGTCTTAACACATAGTTACGTATATATACTTGAGATCCTTACACGCTTATGTTGTATAAAGATACAGAGTTAATGGTCGCTGAAAATAACCTTTCTGTATTATTCGCAGGTAACTTCTTCTTACTATATTTGGCACTCACTTAGTCATTTTTGTTAGCGAATATGTTATGAAGAAAACTGCCCAAAGATTAAGTGGAATTATTGTATTCTACCATGTGATCTAGTATTATTGTATTCTGCCCAAAAAGTAACCATTTAGACATTTTACTAAAATTACCCATGTTGACCCATTTCAGTAATACTTGTTTTGACCCATACTTAAAGTACCCATGTTACCTCTTTTGACGCATGTTACTTTAAAGTCCTTGTCGTTGCTTTTAGTTAGCCCCTTTTGATTTACAAAACTCAATTGTTATCTGGAAACATATGGTTGGATCAGAATCAGTGTTGCAAAAAAAGGTTTACAAGACCGATTAATCACCGCCTAGGCGCTACTGGGCCACCGACCTTGCCGATTTGTGTAAATCGTTCAAACAAATCGGTCAACCATGGTCAACGACGGTTAACAGTGGTCTAACTTTTCGAAAACTTGCAAATCTTGTTAAAAATACCCTAAACTCGCCGTAAATTAGTTTTAATCAATTATAGTCACTATTTATATCTATCACAAGATGTTTTTCAAAGAAAATCTTGCCGGAAATACCAAAACTCGCCATAAATACCCGAAGCTTGCCAAAAATGCTAATACGATTTATCACCGATTCCCTATTTTTGCAACCCTGAACAAATATAATCACTTATAGTCGTTGTTTATATCTATTACAAGATGTTTTTAAGGAAATCTTTCCGATAAAACCGAAAACTTGCTGGAAATACCCAAAACTTGCAAAAAATGCCAATCCGATTAATTGCCGATTAATCCCGCCTGGACCGTTTACAAGCTACAGGGGTCGACCGCCTCACTACCGATTCGCGATTTTTGCAACCTTGATCAGAATACAAGTTTGTGTTTGGCTACAATCATCTATACTTATACTTCTGGTTCCCTGACAAAGAGTTACGTATATGAAGTATAATGGTGTGAAAGAATGTTGTGTTTGATCAACTGTATGAATTTTGTTATGCGATTGAATATGACGTAGGCACAAACTTTGGAAAAGATGAGAGCACGAGTGGAAAGAGACATGAAAGTGTAGTTAGAAGGACAACTTGAACGTCAAGTGCAGGAACACATACAAGAACAGGTATTAGGGGTGAGTGTTCGCGAAAAAGCTCGAGAGAGAGAGAGAGAGAGAGAGAGAGAGAGAGAGAGAGAGAGTGGCAACAAAGATGAATGACATTACCTCGGTGTTAAAGAAGTTTACCAATTCATGTCCCCCTCCCTAGTTGGATGACGTTGTATCACTTTAAATATTTGGCTTATATACTCTAATTTCATCTTGAATGTTTTGAATGGTTCGATTTGAATAAACCTTTTTGTAATTTGAATGTTTCATTTTTGTAATTGATTCATTTGATTTTGAATTATCTATTTAATTTATTAGTTTTCTTTGAGCTATTTTACATACAGGATTAAATGTGACGTTTAAGCTGTGAAATTATTGCATCTTTCCAACACAAATGTGACCCTTTACCGACTGAACTTACCGACGGAATTCTGAAAGAAGTTTTATCAACGGATTTCCGACATAGATTATACCAACCGACTTCTGATGGAAAATTACCAACAAAGTTCCGACGCATGTTCTTTGTCGGAGTTTCAGAGGGTATTCCGATGGATTGTAATTACCGACCAAGGATTTCCCGACATACTATTTTCGTCACAAATCTGTCAGAAACCACTTTTACCGACGAAATCTGACAGAAACGGCCGTCGCTAAAGACCTATCATGTAGTAGTGTAATGACGCTTAAAAAAAGTGTCACCAAAGTAAAAAAAAAGTGTCACTAAAGTCAAAAATTGTCATCAAAAGTATTAAAAAAGTGTCACTAATAAATTTATTTGCTTCTCCCACACTTAAGTGTATTAAAAGTCTAGTAGGTAAACATCTATTAACAATGAAACAAAAATATGTGTGTACACATTTTCTTTGCCTTTACACATTTTGTTTATAAAAAGTGTCATTATATCTTAAAACTTTTGCATTTGCCCACACTTTTAAAAAGTGTCACTAAAAGATTTAGATTTAACGACATTTTTTTTATGCAATTAGAACCACTGCCACTAAATGTCTGTTTTTTACACTGTTAGTTTAAAATATATCTTTAGCTTTGAGTTTCTTAGATGATCTCAAAATTTAAGAGGGAAGAAAAAAACAAATCACTTATTATATAGTTAGGTGTCATTTGTTTTTTCAGAGCTTTTACCTCTTCATTTGTAAACTATGTCTGCAGAAGAAGAGGCACATCTAAAGTCTTCATATGCATGGTAGAAGACTGTTTGTTTTTTGTGCTATTGAAGTACTTCTTTCATTCTTTTTTTTAACTATTGTTTTGTGATTTGGGAATATAAATCATTTTGTCAAATGATACTAAAATGTTGAGTGCGAAACAAGCAATCGCTTAAAATACGGTGTATCAAAGACAAGCTTTCGTCTGTTTTATATGTTATCATCCGTTTTATACTTTTCGTTAGTTTTTTTACGTTTTCGTGCGTTTTTTACGTTGTGGTATGTTTTTTTAGGTTTTCGACCGCTTTTTTACGTTTTCGCTATTTTTTTACGTTTTCGCCTGTTTTTTTATGTTTTCATCCATTTTTTACGTTTTCGTCAGTTTTTTATTTTTGCGTCTGTTTTTTTACGTTTTCGTCCATTTTTTACCTTTTCTTCTGTGTTTTTACGTTTTCGACCACTTTTTCACGTTTTATTACGTTTTCGACCATTTTTTTATGTTTTCGTCTTTTTATTAGGTTTTCGTCAGTTTTTTTACGATTTCGTCCACTTTTTACGTTTTTGTCCGTTTTGTTACGTTTTTTTGTTTATGTTTTCGACCGTTTACTTACGTTTTTCGTCTATTTTTTATGTTTTCGTCCATTTTCTTACCTTTTTGTATGTTTTTTATGTTTTCGTTTGTTTTTTTACCTTTTCATCATTTTCTTACGTTTTCATCTGTTGTTTTACGTTTCGTCTGTTGTTTTATTTTTTCGTCTGTATTTTTATGTTTTCGTTCGTTTTTTACGTTTGCGTCCGTTTCCATATGATTCATGAGTTTTTTTATATTATTTTACGTTTTCTTACGTTATCTTACGTAAGAAAACAGATGAAAACGTAAGAAAACGAACGAAAACGTAGAAAAAAGACAAAAACGTAAAAAAAACAAAAGAAAACATAAAAAAACAGACGATAATATAAAAAAACAGAAGAAAACGTAAAAAATGGATGAAAACGTAAAAAAGACGAAAACGTAAAAAAAGGGACTAAAACTTATGAAAAATTAAAAAAACAGACGAAAAAGTAAAAAAATGGACGAAAACGTAAAAAGATAGACGAAACGTAAAAAAATGGGCGAAAACGTAAAAAAACTGACGAAAACGTTAAAAATAGTCAAAAATGGATAAAAACGTAAAAATACAGAGGAAAGCGTAAAAAACGGACGAAAATGTAAAAAAAAGTCAAAATGGAAAAATAAAAATAAATAAAAAGACGAAAACGGAAGAAAACGGACGAAAACGTAAAAAACGGATGAAAACGTAAAAAACGGACGATAATGTAAAAAAACGGTCGAAAACCTAAAAGAACAGACGAAAACGTAAAAAAAACTGATAAAAACGTAAAAAAGACGAAAACAAAAAAAACATATGAAAACGGACTAAAACTTAAAAACAAAACTACGAAAACTTACAAAAACCGATGAAAACGTAAAAAAAATGGACGAAAAAGTAAAAAAAAAAAGAGACAGAAACGTAAAAAACGAGCGAAAACATAAAAAAAACAGACGAAAAGGTAAAAGAATGTCGAAAAGTGATAAAAATGTAAAAAGACACACGAAATGTGAAATACGGATGAAAATGTAAAAAAACGGTCAAAAACGTAAAAAGCATATAAAAAGGGAAGAAAACGGACAAAAACTTAAAAAAAAAAGACGAAAACGTAAGAAAATGGACTAAAACGTAAAAAACAGACGAAAACGTAAAAAAAGAGACGAAAACGTAAAAAATGTCAAAAATGTAAACAAAACGGACGAAAACGTATGAAACGTATAAACTGACGAAAACGTATAAAAATTGATATTAAGAAAGAGATGTAGGGTTTGTGAAAGAGGAGGTAAGAAGTGAAAGATAATGTCTGAAATTTAGAAGAGGAAATAAATGGAAAGAAACACTTATGTCTGCAAAAAAAAAAAAAAAAAAAAAAAAAGAAACATAAACCTCTACCCTTCTACAGACAAATGAAGTGAAAAGAAGGAAAAAATGCTTATTGTGAAAAAACAAACGACACCTTACTTACAAAAGAGGTGTTTGACTTGTCTTATTTGAGGAGTTTCATAATTAAATTATCGTGTTATCTTTTATACTTTATATGATGAAAGATTGTCTTTTCTTTTATATGGCTTGCCTTAGTTCTCTTATTTTGTGTCCGTCACCCTTCGCCGCCACCGTGTCTCCCTCGTTGTCCCTCGCCGCCACACCGGCTGAGCTCGCCGTCCCTCGCCGTGGTTGAGCTCTTCGTCTGCACAACGAGCTCCATTTTCTGACACAAGCACAAACCAAACAGATATATTTTAGTTTTCAAAGAAATATATCCATTGCAAACCAAACGGATTTTTTTTTTTCTAAAAAAAACTTATACCACCCCTATAAATAACGTACCATAACCACCATTTTTATCATCTTCATCTCCTACATCTTCATCAACTTTCTATATCTTTAGTTAAAAAAAAATCCCACAATGTCTCAAAACCCGAATGACGGAGGGTATTTCACAAACCTACTAAATTCAAACCCACCACAATACGGGGGTTCTTCAAACCCGTCTACCCCCTCCTCGCAAAATTCCAACCTGTCTCCACAAGAAAATTTTCTTAACAAACAATATGCGTTTCAACAAGGATTCGCAAGTTACCCCGCTCGATTTCCATCACCACAGCTTTTTAACCCGTCACAACCTCAAACATTTCCCCAAATGGAATCACAACCGTCCAGTTCACAATTCAAAGTATCAAAATCACGTGAACCGGCCAAAGGTAGAGGGAAAAAGACGAAGGCAAAAAAATCAAAACAAGTTGTGGATTTGGACGCAGACGATGACGAAGATGTGGAAGTCATAGGCCAGGCAGACAGAAGGAAGTGGAGCAAGGCTGAAGAAAGGTTGCTTGCGCAATGTTGGATAGAAATTTCGCAAGATCGCGATATTGGAAATGACCGTTCCGAAGATTTCTTTTGGAACCACATTATGGAGATGTTCAATGATCAGACCACCGACGACCAGCGTACCAAAAATATGATCACGGGTAAATGGTCGAGGATTAACGGTGATTTTCAAAAATTCAACGCTATTACAAACATTTGCAGCGTCGAAGTGGTGAAAATGACCACGATCATCTCAAGAATGCGAAACTGAACTTTGAGCAACGTTTTGCTGGGAAGGATTTCGGGTATGTTCACGCTTGGGATATTTTGAAAAATTACCCGAAGTGGGATGCGGAAGAGCCGATTGACATTACATGTCTCGAGGATATATTCGGCCCGGACAAACGATCTCATCCTGAAAGAAATGGCGGCAGAAAGAGTCGAGCCGCAAAGAAACAAAAGTCGACTTCAACGTCGAGCGCTGCGAGCTCCGGTGAGAGTCAATCGAGTATTTTTTCGGGACATATATCCGAAAAATATGCTCAAAAAGCCGACGCTCAAATGGCTTATTACGAGGCGAGGCGGGAGAAGGAAATTGTTGCGTTAGAGATGAAGGAGATGATGTTTCTCATGCTAGATCTCAATTTGACTTCTGCCCCTGAAAATGCAGAGATCATCCGAAAGAGGCAGGAAAGAAGAGTGAAGAAATATGCCGAAAGAGATGTTTAGGTTTCTTATTATTAGTATGTGTTGTATTTTATTTTTCCCCGTGCTGTTTATTTTTTTTTTAATTTTTTTTACGTATCGTTTTTATTTTTCTTATTATTGTGTTGTTAATGTATTTTAATTATTAATGAAATAAATTTAGTTTATTTAAAAATTTGAAAGAAAAAAAATAAAGTTGTAGTGGTGGGCCTTAAATGAAGAGGTTGAAGTTTGTTGTGAGTGAGGGGGGTTAGTTGTGGAGGTTTGTTATGGTGATGTGGCACCCGTGAGCCCCGAATGAAAGCTTAAGCTCTTCACGACACCTAATGTTCTTATAGTTTCTATTGCCGGCGAAGCAGTGAGAATTAAATGATGACATGGTACATCTTTTTACCCGTCCGATCAACTTCAAAATAAATCCTAGCCAGTTAAAATATTATACAAGTAAAAGTTCATCTTATTGGTCAACCATATATTCACAAATACAGATGTTTGCTTTTTGATATGTTTTTCTATTTCGTATTTATATGGATAAGTACATATCTACTTTCAAAAGCTTAAAGATAGACATTTTTATTCAGTAAATACAGTTGTACAGGAAACTTGCAACAAACATTTGAATTTTATACACTAGGTTGATAAGTTTTAATTAAAGTTATATGGATAAGCATATGTTTAAAATTTAATTTGTTGTTTTACCGCCACTAAATTACTGTATAAAGCTACACCTATACTAGCCTTTTCATTGTGTTCCTACTTGGTACCCGACGTTCGTTACCATGTTGACAAAATGTTCAATAAAATGGTGGATTCACTGTAAACCCATTTGATTTTTTTTTACTATTGAAATGTGGTGTAATACTATATCTTCTGTTGTTGCACATGCATTTATTTATTTTTTTTGTTTTTTTTAATCTAGGAAATGGCTATGGGAAACTGATCATTCTTAAACAGTTAAACCTTCTTTTGGCCTTAGTTTTATCTTATAGGGAAGTAGAACTGGCTATAAGAACCAGGATTAGAAAGTTAAGCTTGAGTTATTTCAGAAATAAAAATAATGCATTTGGTGATTTTGTTCATGAGTTGATTAGTAGAGCTGTCAGGAGATGGTCATTATCTCTTTAGATAGCTTCTTTATGTTTTGTGTTGTATTAGTAAGGCGTGTGAAAGAGTGGATTAGTAAGCAGCTGTTATATTTGATTGATTTCATGTTCTTTCTTTTATTTGATTTGTTGTTGTACATATATTCTTAGTAATATTTTGGTATTTATTATAGTAAAAGTTTTAACTGTCATAAATAATCAGTAATATAAGAAGAAATATAACCGCAAATCCGAGATGCACCGACCTAAATTAGATGCATTTCTATAATCTTATATGCATTAATAACGCATCATAGTGTGTTTTCTAGCTTTTAATCAGATGCATATATGTATATTTGATGCATTTCATGATTTCTATTGTTTTTTTGTTCCTCTGTACGTGCCGAAATCATGAAAATCAATTTGCACCATCTATACATCAAATTAACTTTCGAAACTCAAGATGTTGCATCTATATGAATAGAAATGAATCTAATGCAAGTCATTGCATCTCAAATACGTAGTTTTGGTCACTTTTCACCACTTCTTATTTTAATTTACTTCTCACTGTATTCTTACTATATATATATATATATATATATATATATATATATATATATATATATATATATTATCAATGTTAGATATATGTATTTGTAAAAAATGTTTAAGTAGGAATTTTAAATTAAATCCAACCTCCTAAGACCTATTTGGGTCACGTATGGCATCAAGTGGCATGACAAGGAAATTTATTGGCAAAGAATGACACCTTCACGAGAGACGGAACCAGTAGGGGGGCTGGTGGGTAATTGACACAGTTTGTACCTTGGTTTCCAGCGATGGTGATGACTCGTTATGCTCTTGAAATCATAATTGTTTGCTGTAATAGCTGCTTTAAAGTTTAAACCACTGTTTGTTTTGCAAAGTCCTTGACCTATCATTTTACACAATTTATGAAAAAAAATAAGTGGTTGAAAAGGTTTGTTGAAGAAGATAGATATTCCGTTCAAAAAAAAAGAAAAGGATAGATGTAAGTTTGGTAGGGGTAAGAATATATTAAAGTATTTTTAATATATAAAATATATCTACTGAATTTACATTTACACTTTGTCACGTGTAACACTTTGTCAGAGCTTTGAAACATGAGAAATCAATTTCATTTCACTGTTTGCTTTCTTTTCTTTCTTTTTTTTTTCTTTTTTTATTATGTAAAAAGTTAACATAAAAATTGGATACGTTAATTTTGAGTGACAATATGGTATCTGTTAATTTAATAACATGTTAATATTTTTTTGTTAATGAGTTAAGATAATATATGATGATTAATGACCAAATTTTCATTTCATTATTCATATTTAAGATCGGTCGGATGATTGAACCATTGAATCGATGAGGTAATCGATCTAAAACTTGTATGTTATTATCCAAATTATGGACGGCCTTCGGCTCCCCTTAACACCAAATCCTGGCTCCGTCCCTGACCTTCACAATGAAACAAAACGTTTGTGATCTCTCTCCAAACCACAATAGAAACATATAATTTCTTATTGTGAAATATACCAAGTGATGATGTGCAAACGAGTGATCAAATGGCTGATGGTGGTGGAGCTAGCTTGCGGTGGCATATATTGTATACCCAGTCAACGCACATAAGAACCCCCGAATGATGAATCATTTGAAAACAAGATGATTGTATATAATCTATCATAAAAATAACATAAAAAATCTAGAAATTGAAGGTGAGTTTTGTATATGTTTGGCAACATCTATAGTTAACATTGAAAAACATCTTGAACTCTGATGCTTGTTTTCCGCATTTGTAGCAAAAGCTAATTCCACATCTGCAATAAATGATGATATCTAGAAATATTGAGTCAAATATATTGAGTAAACCTGATTTATGAGTTCAAAAAGTATCGTAAACAAAACATAAGTATCAGAAATCATTAATCTTAATAAGTGATTGAATGATTACTAGAGAAGGAGAACAAAACAAGCATAGAGGTATCCATCATCTCAAGAAGCAGCATAGTTCTAGAAATTACTCTAATAAGTGATTGTATGATTAATAGAGAAGGAGAACAAACCTGCATGTAACAATATTGCAACCGTCACGAAGCTCAACACAATGCCTACAATTGGGACATCTTTTCCAACCATTGCTCTCACAAACAACACCAAAAGTGACATCATTTTGATCCCTTGTTTCCCCGCTCTCTTCACATGTATAACCAGCGTGCCATGAAACCTTACACGTTAAACAAAACGGTTTCTTGCAAGCCGGACACACCCATCTCTTCATATTACGATCACCACACTCATTCAAAATCAATTCTAAACATTCTTTATTAGGGCAATAAACTCCAGCGACCCCTGAAACCGATGATTCACATAATGTATCACACCACTTGTTAAATAGTTTTTGATCAATTTTAGGACTACACGATAAGGGATCAAGAGAGTATTTGCATGACTTGTGAGGGCATTTGATGTTTGATACTTTATCTTCAATCTTCAATTGGATATATGTGATCATACAATCGGTGCAAAACGAATGGACGCATCGATCACTATTCTTGAACTTTTTGCTAGGTAATGTTTGGGTCTCAAGGCAGATCTCACAAGTGAATGTACCTTCATCGTCTTGCTTCTTTTTCTGAATTGTGTTACCCATTGAATAAATATTTATAAAAAGGGGCAATTCCATATATACCCAACTTAAACCCCATAATTCCATATTTCCCCAACACATGCTTTAAAAGCATTGTACATATGCATTAAAAACTTATGTTTTGGGGAAATATGGAATTATGAGGTTTAAGTTGGGTAAATATGGAATTATCCCTTATAAAAAAGATGCAAATTAAGTTTTTTTCTATCTGTTTGCTAAAGTATTATAGTTTTATTCCGCTAATTTCTAATAGGATAATAACTAAAGATTTTGTATGGATAAGTTTGATTTACATTTCACATACATGAATTTAAATGCAGTCTTTATCCATATTTTTTCAATTTTTCGGCAAAATAAGATGAGTTTTATTGATATGAATTATGTGTTACACTTGAGATAGGAAAAGAGTATTTCATATCTAAACTTTTAACAGCACTTGACCACCACAAACCATATGCTATGTGGGTGACTAAAACTGAACCTTGATCATTGACTAATGAGCTTGCTTTGACTTGAAAGTAGATCTTCAACTTGCTTAGCAGACGTGAAAGTTGACATCTAAACAACCTTGTGAGAAAGAAACTAATTGCTTGACAACCATTTTGAATAATGGTTATTATACATAAAAAGTCATTAAAGTTTGTGCGAAATTTGTCCTAAGTCACTAAAGTTTTAAAGTTGTCACTCAGGTTACTAAACTTATAAAAGTTGTCATTCAGGTTACTGAACTTATGAAAGTTGTCATCCAGGTTACTAAACTTGTAAAGACATGACATTTATGTTACTTAACATATCAAAAAACTGTTGAATAATGAAACCCGCGATTCCGGTATGCTTTTCTTCGGAATTTATTTACGAAGCCATGGCCGCTGATCTCGTCAAACACTTGGCTGCAGTTTTTGTTTTTGTTTTTGTTTTTTTTTTTTTTTTTTTTTTTAGCACGAATAAACGACGGTGGCTAGGGTTTGACAGGGTAACATTGAGGCGGCGGCTAAGATGGCCAACCACGTACAAGGATCAGACCTAGAGCTCTGATACCATGTTGAATAATGAAACCCGTGGGTTATTATCTTTCATTAATCATATATTTATAGTGCTAATACATAAAACCCTAGAAGCCATAAACCCGCACATCGGGCTTGGGCCTATTTATTATTCATCTAATAAAAACTATACGTAAAAATCACTGAAATTATAGACGTGTTTGCTTTTTATACTTTAGTAACCTGGATGACAAATTTGAAACTTTAATGACTTAGGACAAATTTCGCGCAAACTTTAGTGACTTCTTTGTATAATAACCCTTTTGAATAAATATAAGTTTGGTAACATGCGCCACTCTTAGGCCTCCGTTTTACATTATCATAAATGACGTAAAATTGACCAATTTTTAGGACGAAATCGTTTTTTTTTTATGGGATTGTCTAACAAGTGTTAGGGCATTGGTTAATGTACATTTATTAAGCACGAATATTCCTTTTATATTGTAAGTTGTATTTAATACACATTAATTAAACTTACAACTTACCATAATTAAATCAGACTTTTAATTTAATAAACTCAAAACTTTTCTTTTTTAAGCATCTTAAACCTTGGCTTAAAGGCACCTATTAGACAAACCCATTAATATATACACTTGTTTTAATTTTCAAACAAGCTTTTAGATCAAAGGCGTTCTAACATCTCTCTTAAGATGAGGAATTTAAAGGACCTAAGGTAAAGTAATAACTTAATAATTCTTAGATAGTCAAATAGACACGATTTTTAAATAAAGACCAGTGTTATATCTTCTTATAATTTTCTCATACTTATCTTTTTACATGCACATGCATGAAGATGACGAGTTAAATTTTGTTTTCTTTTTCATCATTTCATCCCTATCATATTTGCAAATATACAAATTAATTATATGAGTATGATGATATGTAGGAAAAATAATGTAAGATAATGTAGTCTATCCATCCCAAAATTTAATTCGATTTTGACTTTTTAAATTTAAACCTTAAATATTTTTGTTTATATTGTATAATATTTGATGAAATTATACTAATGAAAATACATTTAAAACTCAATTTATTTATATATTTTGTATAAAATATTATATAATAAAAACAAAAATATTTAATATTAAAATTTGATTCCAAAATTTAAATTGACATATATTTTTAGACGGAGGAATTATCATTTTCCTTAAATACTAAATTACTATTTTTGTTCTTTTCTATGCTTGGAATAATATTTACTTCCAAAGAGTGAATCAACTTTTTTGGTTTATATAATAGAATTATTATCATCACATGCTCTTATCCCACTCAACACACATATGAAGACACTATTCTTTTTGTTCTTTTACCTTGTTTTCACGACAGATGCATCTTCAATGGCAAAAACTCCAATAGGTAGCGCTAAAAAGCTTTGTTTGTTTAGTCATTGGACGGTCTGTATCTATAACGCCAAGATTGATCCAGTCACAGTTCATATAAAATCAGGTGATGATGATTTGGGAGACCATATACTCCAGTTTAACGACACTGAAAATTGGAGTTTTTGCGAAAATATATGGACAACTACCTTGTTCTATGCTTCTTTCAACTGCAAGAATACAAAAACTGTCACTTTCAATGTGTTTGACCATACAACTTTTTTTTTTGAACGACAACTTTATAACAAAACAAAAAAAACACTAGCAAGGAGCTAGAGAGTTACAAAGAGAGTAAATAAGGATGTTGTAACCACCTATCCCAACTAAACGCCTTATTACATCTAGCATGACACCAAATAAAAGAGCGAGTAACTATATCATCAAAAATGGTATCTTTCCGAGGAGGATGAGATGCAAAGAGCACGCTATTTCGATAACACCAAACGTGCCACCAAGACACATAGAAAACGCCTTCCAAAATACACTTGAGCGTAGACCCTAACCGAATATCCTTAAACCAAACTCACCACTCCTCATAAGAACTTAACGAAGACCACGTCAAATTCCACCAACGACATATAAGCTTATGAACATCAGCGGCCCACACGCAGGAAAAGAAAAGATGCGAAACATCTTCCTCGCCCTCTTTACAAACCGCACACGACTGATCTTGGACATAAATGTTCCGGTGGCAAACATTCATGCGAGTAGGGAGGCGGTCCAAAGAAATTTTCCAAGCAAACACATTAATCTTGATAGGTATAAATTTAACCCAACGAGTAGCCACCGAATCTTTAGGAAGGAAGTACTCATCAAGCAAACCACGAATAAATTTGACATGGAAGGACCCATCTCCACTCAGGTTACAAATACAACGGTCACCAGAATTCGAAAGCATGTACGTACCTACAAGGTCTTGAAGACGAGTAAGTTTTGAGATTCTGATCCACCTCTAGCTGGACGACGAAAAGAATCCGAAAGCTGACCTTGAAGTTTATCTGCTACCGTAATATCGCCATTCAAATCAAGCGAAAACATACGAGGGAAAAGAACACTTAGAGGCTCATCGCCAATCCAATGGTCCTTCCAGAATTTTGTCTGAATACCATTTCCCACCCGAATGCGGTAGAACGAAAGCAAATCCACCCCCTGAGATTTAATCGCTTGAACTTCACGAATTATAGTACCCCAAACAGACCCGTACCGCGGGGCACGCAAAATAGAGTCTGGCCCATGAATAGCATGAATCACACGAGACCATAAGGATTTATCAAAGGATATAAACCTCCAAACCCATTTGAATAACAAAGCCCTATTTAGAGCGAAAAAACTAGACACCCCAAGACCCCCATAATCTTTAGCTGCTAGAACTTTAGTCCATTTTACCCATGCAATCTTCTTATCATTACCATGAATACCATACAACTGCTGTTAGTTATGGCTTGAGATCATTTATTTATTCTGAACGAAGATTAGTTTGGTTAGTTAGAGATGATGGATTTTATGTAAGAAAAAACCTTACTCCATTTCCAGATGGAATGACTAAATTGTATGATTATGCATTGAGTTATGTTGAAACTAACATGGAATACCATAATATATTGATTGATGGGAAGAGAAATTGAAATAAGAAAAATGAGAAGTAATTTGAGCCACACATTTCAAATAAGAAAGGAAATTTTAAGGGGGGGTACATCTGTTTCTTTAGATACATCTGAAATGTGCGGCTTTAGTTTCTTCTCACCTTTATCATTTTAATTTTACTTCTCATTTGATCCTTACTCATTGATTATATTTATTGCTTTAAGATTATTTTCAAATCAAA
>OU343221.1:276473416-276492214 GCA_910596185.1 Chrysanthemum makinoi
TAAGGTTTGTTGGACAGTCTATATCTACAACGCGATGACTGATCCGGTCACAGTTCGTATAAAATCAGGTGATGATGATTTGGGAGACCATACACTTGAATTTAACGACAATGAAAATTGGAGTTTTTGCGAAAACTTTTGGGAAACTACCTTGTTCTATGCTTATTTCAATTGCAAGGGTACAAAAACTGTCGCTTTCAATGTGTGGGATCATGATACAGGTGATCTTTATGGCTCGGGATCAGCTAAGAGTCATGAAAGAAGATTAGTTTGGTTAGTTAGAGATGATGGATTTTATGTAGGACCAAACGTTACGTTAATTCCAGATGGAATGACACATTTATATGACTGGTCATATCACTCATATTGATTGTATTTTTATTACAGCAATATAGTATGATTATGCATCATTGCATTGTGTTATGTTAAATCTAACATGGAATACCATGACATATCACTCGCATAGTTACATACTTACATGTAGCCCAAGACTTCTTATGAAATATTTTTGGGTGAGAATACATTGTTTGCTTTTACATACGGACACAAGTGCGTAAAATGTTGTAAATAGATCTATCGGGTTGACACCCGTCCGAGTTATCACCAACTGGGTAAACGGACGCATATTATTTGAGGGCATACTAGGTGTTTGGTTAGACACCTACATGGGGCATTTATTTACACGTGCAATTATGCATACAGATTACGTTAAGTCTTCGGGATCATAAGCTCAGGGCAATAATATTACTTTTTCAATGACATTGTATTTGTTATAATGTTCATACACGGAATCTTGTGGTTCGCACTTGACATTGTCGTTTACATAAACCTGTGAACTCATCAACATTATTGTTGATATTTTAGTATGTATTTCTCAGGTCGTTGATCATTCTAATCCGGTATGCAATGGAGCTTCATGCATAGAGTCTCATCTCATGGGCATTTCATTATGAAGATTTTCCATCACTATCATAACATTCGATTTGAACTTTTAACTACTTTACATTTGGTAAGGGTAAAAGCCAGAAAATAACAACATACTTGCAAAAATGTACCGACTTGAAACACTTACTTTTTTATTAGCAATTGTTAGGAATTGAAAATTCCATAGTGAATTGTCGGTCACCCCAACTATAGTCTAGCATATGTTAACTCGTAGACATATCATTATTTAGTAGTTTATTAGTTAGTTATTAGCTTAGTTTAGCTTAGAGTAACACCGTGGAGGAAGGACGGGTCTTTACCCATTGTATGCCTGATCCACAGTCCGAAGGAGGACGTTTAGTATGTAACTATAAATACCCTCTACCTCCCAAGGTAGAGGGTTGGACCTTTCACTTAATCTAACATTCTTTCTTTTGTTTACTTTCTCTCTCTAAAAAGGCTCCCATCTTCCACCTTCTCTCTCTAAACTCTATTCCATACGCCCCTTATCGTTATGATATGACGTGTTTATGAAATCCATTATGTTACAAATGGTATCAAGAGCCATGGTTTGATCATTCATCTTACATGTTCTTGGATTTCTAGTGGTTTTATATGGTTTTTGGGTTTGAAAGAGTTTAGAGTTATTTGCATCATTTGGATCATTTCTAGTGTTAAAGTTTGGATTTTGATTGTACTTTTGTGTTTAGAATCATTATAAGTGCTTAGGTTTTGATTTGGAAGGCTTGAATCAGCGTGGTTGGGTTGTTTTTGGATTGAAAAGTGGTGTTTTTTGAATATTTCATGCTAGCGACTTGTGCCTCGTACTAACTTTCTTCGTAGCGATTTGTCCCTACGATAAAGCGACTTGTCTGTGTTTTGTGAAGCGATTTGTGTACTTAGCGATTTGTCTTTTGAGACAAAGCGACAAAAAGGACAAGGTAGTGGACGTACTCTTTTGTTTAGCGACTTGTCTTCCTAGCGATTTGTCACTCTAGCGACTTATCTCTCTAGCGATTTGTCCCTCCAGCGACTTGGCTTTCTAGCAACTTGTCACTCTAGCGACTTGTCATTCTAGCGATTTGTCAATCTAGAAAATTGTCATTCTAGCGATTTGTCCCTTAAGCGATTTGTCCGTTAAGTTATTTGTCCCTTAAGCGATTTGTCATCAAAGCGATTTGTCTGTGCAGCGATTTGTCTTGGACAGCGATTTGTCAAAACTGCGTTTTGTCTAAAGAAGCGAAAAGAAGCGGTTTGACCAAAGTTGACTTTTTACGTCAAAACTTCAAACGGCCATAACTTTTGATCCGTAACTCTTTCAAATAAATATACCTTCAAAACGACCGAACAGTTATTGTGAGGTTTCACACAAAGTCGTGAAATGAATTTTTCGATGACCAAATCCCCTATGAAAGGAAGTTATTGAGCTTTTAAGTTTTTAGACCTAAATTTCACCGTAAAAACGTGCATTAACAAAACCAATTCACAACCAAATAACACTTCAGCTAATCCTTCAAACAATCATCATACCTAAGGCATAATCCTCTATCATTGTGTGGGTCCATCAGTTATCGTAACAAGTTCTATTGGTCACTATATCACGGTTTCTTCTTGATTTTGTAAAATCCCGTGAAAAAATCTATTTCTCGGTTTAAATCACAGACTTGTAAAATCACGTGTACACAGCAACATCATGTCTTACACTCCTGATTCAGTAATATCAGAAGTACTTAAATTGTATGATGTTATGGGCAACAATGATAATGTATGCTACACTGAACGATTAAAGATGATTGAATTAATCAATGACGATCAAAACACTTCATATCCTGAGCCCAATGCTAAGGAATTTCACCTGTCAATGCTACAAAATGCCATACAAATGGAATGCAGCATTGAGCCCTATCAGTTACTTCACTCTCATCTCGTACAGCTTTTGTCCACAATTATGGATCAAACATGTAGTGCCATCTTCCGTCAGGATTTACCTACACTGACTAGAAACTTGCTGTTGAACTTAGAACAATTGAAGCTACAACTTACTAATAAAAGGGTTCAAAAGGACAGTTCCATTGCAGCTCATCAAGTAATCTACAAACAATTTTAGCCACTCATCATTGGGGAATTCTCAGCAGATTACGATCAACACTTGACTGGAATTTCTTTCAAAAAACACACTGGAATGGAAATCCATTAGTTCATTGATACATTCATCCATCTTATGGATAATGTGGAGAAGTATATTGAGGAAGTTACTCAGAAAGATAAAATAATGGATGAGAGTCTGGTGCAGTTGACAGAAAGTTGTGATGAGTTGGGTAATGTATCAGTTGAAGAATCGGGTGTTGCTGAATGCAAAATGTCAGAGACAACAAATAATGATGTAACCAGCTGTTCAGTTACTCTTAACACACAAGAAGTAGATGCAAGAATCGAAAGAGGAATGAATGTCGGGCACAATCAAAAGATTGTAGTGTTGAGTCGGGTAAAGCACCAGATGATGGATCACTTGACACTGAATACAGAGGCTCAGAGATAGATAAGCTTGACACAGCCAGGGTCCAGTGACTCTTGTTACACATGATGTGGATTTAGATATTAGACCGAAATTAAAGGTGTCATGTAATGAGGTACCCTTTCATCTGTTCAACATAGTGCATTTGCTAAAGTACTAAAACAAACTGATCATGATGCTGAACATGACTTTGATAAATGTTCAGAATCGAGGTGAGTCTCGAGATTAAGTGTTTCAAAGCAAAAGATATGGTTGATAAAAAGGCTTTTGATGAACTTTCAAACAAACTCTCAAATCTTAAAAAACATTGCATTTCACTTGAAATTGCGATACAGGATAAAGAAGAAAGTTTTCAACTTAACAAACCATGTAAAAATCCGGAACTTCCTGAATTCCGTGAACTTTTTGAAATTAACGATTTAAAAGCTCATCTTCAAGCCAAAAACTCGACTATCAACAATTTGAAGAAACATATTTCTGGTATGCATGTGAAAAGTAATTTGGTTACAAGTAATTCTGATGTTAATGCTATTGATGATATTCAAATGAGAAATGATGAATTTGCAGTTTGTGTGGCCAAATTACTAATGGAAAATGGGTCTTTGAGAAAACATCACATTGAACTAAGTGACTCTGTCAAAGAAGCTAGAACTAAGTCAATGGAACAAACAAATTCTTTGATAGCAAAAATTGATGAACTCAAATCTCAACTTCAGGAAAAGAGTTTCGCTATTGTTGCCTTAAAAATGAGCTTAGGAAAATCTGAGGGAAAAGTGAACACTAAGTTTACAAAACCATCAACCTGGGAAACCAGTTTTCATCCCATCAGAAACCGTCCGTTGTTAGAAGCCTACAAGGCTTATATCCGAAAGACCAAAATTTTCAAAAAACACGGTTTACCTACCAAGTTGATGAGAAACAAGTTTTGTCAAAACCAGTCACTTCACCTGAGTTGCCTAAGAATTATGCTTCTAGTTCCTCTAAATCTCAACAAGCAGCTACTTCTACTGCCAGCACATCTAGGATTTGTTCGAAAAATGTGCCAAAACCAAGCATTAAAATTCAGAATTCATATGATATGAATGACTTATGGAAGAACTATTATCTAGAAGAAGCTAGGAAAACGGCACAGATTCAAAAAGAGGGAATTTTAGGTTCAAGACCTAGGGTGATGAATTCTACGAGGTATCAAGGCACTGCTAGTAGTAGTAAATCATTACCTAGGAACACTCTACAAAAGTCTAGGGATTGGCTTGCATCTAAGAGTAGTTGTGTTTCGATTAAAACAATTCCCGTAGCATCACTCTCTAACTCTAGATCTTTTTCTAAATCTAATCAACCTGTTTGCTCGAATTGTCTTAAATGTGTCTTTAAAGCCAATCATGATAATATTCTTTCAAAATCCCTGAATAAAGTTAATGCTCATGCTAAGATACAATCCACTAAGACTACAAACAGTGCTAAGGCTTAACCTGTTAAGTCTAGGACTTTCAGTAAGTCATCTTTAGTGCATAAGAAGCAAAACAAACCTAAATCTTCACCTAGATGGATACAAACTGCTAAATCTTTGGAGTCTAAGAATATTGATAAGTCTTTCACTGTGCATAAAAAGCTTTGTTATGTCACTAGTTTTACAACACAAGCTTACTTAGAAAGAGATTAAGGCGATTGAACAAGAAATCAAACACAAACACACGATATAAAGACACGGTTATGCGTAGAGTGTAGTGAAAGAAAATAACTTGAACAACCAACCCTCAAGAGAGGGTTATTACATAGTATTTATAGGCAAGGAGCTAGGGCAACACTCCTACTCCTTCCCTTTTCCTTATTGCACATGGGCCTAAGCTTATGGGCCTTCTACATAAGCTTGACCTTAAACAAACATAAAGGCCATAATAAGCTACCTATTACATATAAGTAACTAACACTTGAATTAAGGTTTAGGAGTGATTCCAACAAGCTTAACAATCCTAGACCTTGCCATAAGTGGATACCGTATGGTAGAATGTTTAAGGATGTTGGACTTAAGTGGATTCCTACCGGAAAGATGTTTACTGATGGCAATCTCAAAGTTGACCGTGAAACCTCAAAGGGTTTGGATACTGATGTCACTAACCAAAATATATGCAATCAAGTTTGTAATATTAGTGCAGGTAGTCCTTACTTTCGCAGTGTGATACTTCGATCCTTCAATACATGAATCAAGTAGTATGGATAACAAAAGGATTGATATCTCATAACTCACAGTGTTCAAGTTACTCAGATTGATATTCAATCAGCTATGACGTCTGCTCACCGCTTCAGCCTCGAGACTTCATCATTATGGCGTCGTAGATAACACTTCGTGCCCTTCCTTAAAGAAAAAAAAAGTGTACGCTCAGTGCGCCTTTATCTTCTAAGAAGAAATCTTCATGTTTATGACCATTCTCATCGACATTCTTCATCAACAAGCTTCATGTTTTTCAATACTCATTCGATCCTCAAGTGGATCTTCGCTCATTGGTATATTCTTATTCGCTGCTCAATCAAAAATGGCAAACTTCGTTTGCAATTTTTGAGGGAGAGAAGAGTGAATATACTACATGTTGATGGATGCTTGAGTTATGGTCATACGACTCTCCAACGCCTAATGTCTTCACTCACTAAGGATAACTGGGATTTACTATTTGGGATTCATTGTTTTTCAAGATATGTTTGATGACTACTTCCAACCTCCAACGAATGTTGATCATCCAGTTTCTGAAGCTCATGCTCCGGTTCCTACTGACTCAATTGGTTCATCATCTAAGAAGTACTTCTTGGAATTATCAAGAAACCTTATCTCCAGTTATTTCACAAGGCGTTGATAATGACTATCATGATATTGTAGTTGCACTATTGAATAATGATCCGCTCTTTGGTATTCCTTTGCCAAATATTCATGGATTATTGTTCCTCTCATTGTGCACGCTATAAATCAACCACATGAACATTAAGGAAAATGACTACCTCATCCGCTTGAAGACATTATCGGTGAATCTTCCATATCAGTCTCTACATGTATACCTTTAGGAAGAATGCATTGATGTTGAGGAATCATTTGTTCCGGTTCATTCAGTGGGTCAATGTACATCCGATTGTATGTTTATTCACGTGTTGGACATTTGACACAAGTTGATTACTTAGGAGTTAATCATTTATCACTTATTTGAGATTGAAGTTATCTTTCACAAAGGCGTGTTCTTATTTGATAACTTGCTCGGGCTTAAGAATTTGAGTTGAAGACTTGGTTTACCTAGTTTCCAAAGGTTGGTGGATGGTTGAAGACCTGGTTAACTATCACTATTAGGAGTTATGTTGTTTTACTCAGTGTCACACGCAGATGACGGTGTGGATAATCGCAAGAGGTGTTAATGTCTCATACTCTCATTGGGTATTGAGTACTTAGAAATTTTCATGATGCATGAATTCTCTACACCATTCTTCCAACATGAGTGCAAGCATAAGTCACAACTGCGGGGAAAATTCTACTCAGTTTCAAGTTTGGTATATCAAGTTTTCTTCATTAGTGATCACTTCAAATTGTATACATATGGGTTGATAAAGATAGTCAGAGAGAGTTTCTGTAGCAGTTGATTCTCACAGGATTCTGTTGAGCTAATTGTTTGTTCTTCTCTATTTCAAGAGTATTTGGCATGTATAATGTGTTGCTGATTCTGAGGTATCAAAACCAGCAAGGGGGAAGGAGATATACATCTAAACACACAACGAGTACACGTAATGAACTTAATACTTCTTCTCTATTGAAGAAACTTAGTGTTTATCTCGTAGCCTTTGGTGTGTTATTCCAACTATTTGGGGGAAGGATATATTATTCCAACTATTTGGGGGAAGGATGCATTATTCCAACCATTTGGGAGGAAGTGGTCTCTGGATACTTTTGGTATGTGTTAACTCGCTTTCACAAGAGGAAGAAATATGAAAAGAATATGTGGAGCGTGAGATGATATTGCTTATCGACATCTTCTATATGATTTATGGTAGTGCTTCCGGTTATTGCTTCATATACACAATGCAATGATGATTCCGATGAGATGCTAACCATCGGGGAGAGATATGTACATCGTGATGCACAACATGTTCACTTGATCGAATAATTTAGTTATTCCGGAGTTGACATCCGCAAAGATGATTAGTGACTCAACATGTTACATGGATGTCATCGTCTCTACTCTTGTTGGGTACATGTGTACATTAGGGTCGATTGGTTATATGTTAGATAACCTGAATGCATTTGGTGAAATGAAGATGTTGACATATTGTTCTCCCGAATAGACAACCGCTCAAACTCGAAGAGTAATGTGTACATCGAGGACGACAACAGATCATGTGATCGGGCTTAATCATTTATTTCGGGTTTGATAACCGCAGAAATGATTCGTGCGAACTTGTTACTTCGTTGTTATCATCTTCTTCGGGTTCTTGAGCTTCATTCAATTAGATTGTTTGCTTCGCTTCTTCTTCTTGGGGGAAATGGTCTTTTTACGAGGATTGTCGGTTTGGGGGAAGCTGCCAAAGATTCACTTTTAGAAGGCCTGTTCTTGCGATTTATTCAAGAGCCTCAATGCTTTGGTAGTGAAAGTTTAAGAGATGATGACTTCTATCTTCTACATCGAGAACGCTGATATCCTTATCTCGGTACTCGTATCATCATCATCTTAAACTATATCATCTACTTTATCTTTGTAAATATTTATCAAAAACCAAATACAAAAATATAAAACAAAGAAAAGAAAATAAAAAATTATAAAACCTACAAAAATCCATAAAAATCATAAAATTTGAAAAGACAAAAATATTGTTTTTCTAAAGACATGTCTTCTCGTATCGATAACATCTACGGTCTTAGAAATGTCATTCAATAATGTACGGGACCATAGATGAAGTTTCGAAAGGAGGTGTAAATATTCTTTTCAAAACATGTCTAAAACTATGGTTTGCGCTATTTCCGCATCAGAACCGGCTTAAACTATGGCTTGCGCTATCAGATCATAACCCGTTCTTCAAAACTATGGTTTGCTATTATTTCGTGATAGCAACCCACTCTTCAAGGAAGGAAAGTGTCAAGGCTAAACCAATTTTCAAAAATTTCGAGCACTTATCCTAAAAACAAAATGAGGAAAGTATGTCGAAGGATCTGCTGCCTACTCAAATATTTTCCTTCTAAAATTCTTCAGAAAAATATTTGTTTTAACAAAATGGTGGTAAATTGAGTTGCTTGAAAATCAATCAGAATCATGTTTTCATAAATTTGCAAAACCCAATCAATGACCTCGGCTTATTTAAAACTTTTCATAGAAAGAGTCATTGAGTGAGGGGGAGAATATTTTTCAAATTTATATCATCTATCGAGCTTATCTAATTATCCTATATACTTAAATGTAAAACATGTTAACCTATGTTGAAGGACTAGGTGCCTAGGATATGATTGCTAGGATTAGATGACTAGAGTTTGATAAACACAATATTCCCATGCCTTACATGATCTGATTGATATGTTAGATTGACTTGTATTAGTCGATTGTTGTTTGGGTGTTTTCGACCACCATACATGTCTATCTGTGCTTACTAACGTATGCAGATAACATGGTTTAAAAGAATGTTCCAGATCCCTCCATGGATAGTTGGAACGATAGATGCAACTTCAGAGGTCTCGCTGCATCAGCAGACGGTTTTCTTCCAACCTTCAGCAACAACAACATAAGCAACTTATTATTCTCTACCACCTAACGTATCTTGTGCAGGAAAAGTAGTGAATGATACCATTTTTAAACAATTTTGATAATATTTTTTTGAAAATGAAAAATATTGGTTTTGAAAATAAATTGGACTTAATTTTGGAAATCACCGGACTTCATTTTATCAAAACTTAAGTCACTCAATCATCGACTACAGTCATCGATTGAGGGGGAGAGTGATTTAAAATAAAATATTTTCAAACGATATTTCTTCATAAAAGTACGTTTTGTACAACATAAAGTGGTGATCTAAAGATTTAATGTTATGTCATGGTATAATTTTCTTTAAAACTCAAAGTTCTTACAAAATGAAATCTTTTCTGTTCTTGTTTGATTGTGAAATTATTTTATTTTACTTAAAGATCAATTAAAACTATCATACCTGACACTAAAAATCTTTAATGTCTAAAATTGATCCTTATCGGTCATTTTTCAAAATTAAATTTTGCCACATCTTTCCCCAAAACTTTCTAAATGATTTAAATCAATCAGGATCCAAAATCTCAATTGGTTTGAAATTTTTGATCGGGGGAGAATTTGTGATTTAATTACAAAATGTGATAAATGATGATCGATTTGATTCAAAAGTGCAGGCTGCTCTCCCATATGTGCTAAACTCTTTTGAATCTCGAAGCACATATTGAGGGGGAGCATTTCAAAAGAAAATAAACTATCAAGGTACAAATGCTTTTATGTTTTATCATAAAGTACCTTGATTGATTTTCTAAATGGTTTCTTAATGGCTTGTGTGATCGTGGATGTGCTTCAAAAGAACTCTTTCCTCTATGTGATAAAATTATTTCAAATATCCTACGCACATATTGAGGGGGAGAATTTACCAAAGAAATTCAAATGGCTTTTTCTACGGAAATTGTGATCAAGAATACATTTCAAAGATCTCTTGCCTCAATGTGCTAAACAATTTCAAAATCATATTCACATGTTGAGGGAGAGCATTTCTAAATGATCAAAACAATTAAGGTACAAAATGCTTTGATATTATATCACAACTACCTTGATTGATTTTCCAAATGATTTTTCAATTGGTTTCATGAAGGAATGAACAATACCAAAAGACCGACCAATTTACTTTATGCATGGTGTTATAAGGTTGGTTAGGTTAGGTATTCGTTCCCACGATCCCGCCAGAGCCGGAGGGATCTACCTGTGACAATCTACTAGTTAGTGTAGAAGTCCTTATGTATGATGATAAAAGGAGAAAAGTGAGATATGGGAAGAGAAAGGACTGAGATATTAACCTAGAAATAATAAACCCAACAAGGTTCTAGTAATGAAGTCTCAGAAGTACTGGAAATGAAGAATGAAAAAGAATTGAATATGAAAAGGGTGAAAAGAAATAGACCTCCAATAATTCAACCTTAGGGCAAGAATCGGTTCAATACATATGCTACCTGGTGGTTACTAAGGTAACGCCTAAGATTGAAGACAAGACTTTATGGACCAAAGGACGACCGCAACCTAACTTCCCAAACTACTCAAGTTCCTCTTAAAAGGACTTGTTTCATTCTCACGGGAACCTACATAATCTATCGACTTTCTCTTAGAGATTGTTGATATTGAAGAAGGAGACCTTCTCCCAGTCTCCAGATAGAAACCAAATGTGCACATTTGAGTCTAGAGCCAAGAGATCATCCACAATATCTCATTAGGACACAAAATTAATGAAGACTTACTGTTTCACACAATGTGGAAAGTAAGTATATATTAAGAGTCCTACACATTATCCTTGTGGTATTGCCTGAACATCCGAGTGATATGTTAAATATTCACGATGAAGATGAAAATCCTTCTAGAGCCAACATCAAACAAGCTCTTGGTAGGTGACATGTGAGATCGTTTCTAAAGATCAAACTTGTGACAACCGATAGAAACGATGGGGCGATTCATTCTTGAATCAACCTTGGTCCATGAAATGAATTGACGAATACTTTTGAAAACCGCTCGATGTGCAAATCTTCTTTCTCTAGCACATCGAATGTGTATTCATATTTCAAACACAAAAGTATCTCTGATTGAAAAAATACTTTTGGAAAACCGCTCGATGTGCAAATCTCTTTTTTCTCTTGCACATCGAATGTGTATTCTCTTTCAAATACAAAAGTATTTTTAATTGAAAATTGATCTTTCTCATAAAACCTTCGTCATATTGCAAAACTCTTTCTTCAAGCAATACGCGATTGTTTTTCAAATCGATTTTCAATCAACTGAATCTCACCTGCCGTTCACTACTCCGTGTTGTCTTCTTTGAGACGTTTGGTTTGAGAACAACTAGAACAAATATAAACCTCGTCAAGGAGATTCTTCGAATTATACCGATCACAGTAAAGATTAAATGATCAACGGGAACTGTCGTGGTAACCTCAATTCAACGAAAGTGATCAAAGACACTTTCGTGTTTTTATTACTAACTGCTGTTTTGCGTGTACATTTGGATGGTTGCGGTTGATCGATGAGAAGTCAATCCAAAGCCGCATGCTTACAAAGATCACACTTAATTGAAGAACATCATGACAAGTGCCTATCTACATAACCCTGCTCGATATATTTTATATATGCTTCGCTACGCCGCAAATATCTTGAACCAAGAAAGCTTTCACTACTCGGAGCAAGAAGATATCATGATGCAAAAAGCATAAGCTCTGGCCATTCTATATTACAATTCTGATACAATTGTGACATTTTGATTTGAAGAAATATCTGGGGAAGAGGGCAAAATTTGAAGTGAATAGTCTGACAAGAATAGAATAAGAATCAAAATTATCAGTATCCACTTTTGGGAGATTACATTGAAATTCCAAGTGGTTTGTCTAATGAGAATTCATATAAACACTTTAGATATAATTACATTAGTAGTTTATTAGTTTTAAGCTTGGGAAGCCAGCTTAAGGGCCCTTACCCACCTATGCCCCATCCATCCGAAGGAGCATGTAGTATGTAACTACCCCTCACCTCCAAGAAGGACCTTTCACTTCAATCTACAACATTCTTTCTTTACTACTTTCTCTAAAAAGGCTCTCATCTTTCACCTTCTCTCTCTAAACTCTATTCCATACGCCCCTTATTGTTATGATATGATGTGTTTATGAAATCCATTATGTTACACCAATACACCAGCGTACTTTCAAATTTTATTTCGACTTGAAACACTGATTATACCGTTAGTCATCATGTGACAACGTTAGTCCATTTAGTCAAAAACGTTTGCAAAGTTAGTCCTTTTATACTAACGATTGTTATGTATTGGTCCATTTTGACACGTTCTCGTCCGTTTTTACACGATTTCATACGTTTTTGTCCGTTTTTGCCGATGAATTATTTTTACGGTTGTCTGCTTTTACGTTTTGATCCACTTTACATGTTTTCGCTCGCTTTTCACATTTTGCTCGTTGTTTTACATGCTTCGGCCCTTTTACGACGTTCATCCGCTTTTATTCGCTTACATCGATTCATCCGCTTTATTTCTGCTTTTTTGCATCGCCATTCATTATTTTGGCTCGCTTTACACGCTTTCATACGTTTTGTCTATTTTTACACGTTTTCGTTCGTTTTTATATGGTTTGATTTGTTTTTTCATCGCTCGCCCATTTTACACGCTTTTGTTTGTTTTTAGCGCTCCTTTATGTTTTCGTCCGGTTTGCATGTTTTGTCCTTTTACGCGTTATCGCGTTATCGCTGGTCCATTTTATACGTTGTTAGTTTTAGCGCTTCGTTTTTATATGCTTTGATCCGTTTTACACGTTTCATCCATTTTTCATGTTGTCATCCGTTTTCGTCCGTTTTTACACGTTTTCGTTCTAAAATGTATAAAACTAAACGAAAACGTGTAAAACGGATGAAAATGTGCAAAACGAACAAAAACATAAAAAAACAGACGAAAACATGTAAAAACGGACGAAACATGAAAAAAGAACAAAATCATGTAAAAACGGATAAAAACGTGTAAAAACATATCAAAATGTAAAAAAGGCACGAAAACGTGTAAAACGGATCAAAATGTATAAAAACAAACGAAAACGTGTAAAAACGGACGAAACGAAAAGAACAGACGAAAACATGCAAAAACGAAGGAAAACGTAAAAAAACGGATGAATTCGTGTAAAAACAGACAAAAACGTATGAAAACGAACGAAAACGTGTAAAACGGACGAAAACATAAAAAATATGAAAACGTGCAAAAATCGAAGGAAAACGTAAAAAAATTGATGAATTCGTGTAAAAATAGACAAAAATTAAAAAAACGGACGAAAAAGTGCAAAAACAAACGAAAACGTGAAAAATAGACGAAAGAATGTAAAATGGATCAAAATGTATAAAAACAAATGAAAACGTATAAAAATGGATGAAACGTGTAAAATTGTAAAATAACGGATGAAAATTTGCAAAAACGAACAAAAACGTAAAAAAACGGATGAATTTGAGGAAAAGATAGACAAATACGTATGAAAACGAACGAAAACGTTTAAAAATGGGCGGAAGCGTAAAAAAACAGATGAAAACGTGCAAAAAAAACAAAGGAAAACGTAAAAAACGGATGAATTCGTGTAAATACAGACAAAAAGGTATGAAAACGAACGAAAACATGTAAAAACGGATAAAATCTTAAAAAACGGACGAAAACGCGGTAAACCATAATGAAACATGCAAAAAAGGAAACGCGGAAAACGGACAAAAGCGGTAAATTGAAAAACGGAACCTCAGATATACGGAAGAAAACGTAAAAAACGGACGAATTCGTGTAAAAACCGACAAAAACGTATGTAATCGTTTAAAACGAACGAAAACTTGTAAAAATGGACAAAATATAACAGCCGTTAGTATAAAGGGATTAACTTTGCAAACGTTCGTTGATTAAATGGATTAACGTTACCACATGATGACTAACAGTATATAAAGTGTTTGAAGTCGAAATAAAATTTGAAAGTACGTTAAACCGAAATTTTAAAATGAATGCTGAATACTTTAATATTTTTTATTGATTAGATATAATTTACAGTTAAGCCATGAGCTTTATAAAATAATTTATTTAAAATTTTATTTCGTATTTTTAAATATAGAATTCTCAATTTCACATATTTTAAGAAGTTTATAAATCTAGCAAATAGTTGCTAGACATTATATTTTTGAAAAATAGTTAAAAGGCTACGCGACTTTTTTTTTTCTCGACTCCAATTTTATTTTTTGCTCGACTTCCCTTTTAAAACAAAAAATCGCGAAATCTATAGGCTAAAAATCAAGGTTTTTTTTTCTTTCTTTTTTTTCGCATATTTAGATAATTAACTCTATAATTAATGTCTTTGTTATCTAATTTTTTATTATTATTATTGTTATCATATTACTCTTTTTGTCTCTAAATAAGTGTTCAGTTTTAAATTCTTAAGTCTTTTTTTTAACAATTTTGACCATTAATATTTTTTTTTATTATATAATACTTGATGCAAGATATATGAATTGATTGGCTTTTAAATGTATTTTCATTTATGTAATTTTCATCAAGTATTATATAATATAGAAAAAAAATACTAAAAGTCAAAGTTAATAATAAAATACTTAAAAAGTCGAAACTGGACATTTATTTAGGCACGGAGATAGTAGCTAAATACATTAAAACGAAATGTGCATATTTTACATACATATTTTCAATGTTACTGAAAAAGGCGTACAAGTCCGATTAATCTCCCCTAAGCTTATCACACAAGCCTCGATTTATGTAAATCAGCCAAAAAAATCGATCAACCGTGTTTGACAACAACGGTCAATGGTTGTCAAACTTGCCAGAAACCTTATCTTGTTGAACAGGCCCGACTCATGGGGTGTGCAACATGGGCAATGGCACAGGGCCCAACAACTTTTGGGGCCTCCAAACTACAGTTGTATTTTAACTCGATAAAAAGGCCCAATATATTATTTTCCCTTTACAGTGTACAACAAAAACACTCCTAAGTCACATTACATGTGAGGCTAAACTTACTGAGGCTAAACTTACCATTATATATAGAGCATATTTATTACTTATTTTTACATCCTATGTCATTAAAATACTCAATGTTTGAAGAGTTGAGGTATTCCAATTTTCAATAAAAAGATCAAACAACAAATTATTAAACTAAGAAGTTTATGTTTGTTACATAAAGTCATTTGTAACCATCCTTTTTATGTGTTCAGATAACCACTTTTCCATTTTTGAGTAACATTTGTTTACACATCAATATAACTTATATCGTGTTTAGGGCCCCATGTTATAATAACCGCACAGGGCCATCAAATTTCACAGGACGGCCCTGTTGTTGAATATACCCAAAAATCACCCTAACTTGTTTTAATCACTTGTAGTAGCTATTTATATCTATTACAAGTTTTTTTTAGTAAAATATTTCCGGATGTATCCAAAACTCGGCGGAAATAATCAAAACTTGCCGTAATGTTAATCCGATTAATCTCGCCTAGACCGATTACAAGCAACAAGAAGATCGACCGCCCGCCCGACTACCGATCGGCAATTTTGACAACCTTGTATATTTCATCAAAAACTTATAAAATATATTTACCCCTTTTATAGACTTCTCGTAATTAGGTAGAAAGCATAGAGGTAAAAAAAGTTTTTGCAAGATGGACCGTCGGAATCCTATACCGGAGAACGTCCAACGTCGAATTAAAAGATTTTGTCACGAATCTTCCGAGAGGGATGTAGCGGAACGTATCTAGCGACTCATGTTCGATTGTTAAAGCATTTTGATCAGATATTGCAGAAAAAGAGATAGAGGAGGAAAGGTTCGGTTTTGTTTCATGCTTGATGTGAAAGATAAGGACGAGGTGCTCAAGAATTTACGTAATATTCGCATGGGAGAGTATAAACTATGGTTCAACATTGCTCGCTTGTTTTAGATGACAAAGAAATTAATAGTAAGGGGGATAAGTCGCTCCCTCAAAGAGTGGTAACATGAACACGAAAAGGTGAAGGTCAATCAAACTTTAAGTTTGATATGTTGAAACAAGTGAAAGGTCGCGGACATGCTTGTGGGGAAATCTATCTCTATTGATGAACACGCCAATGCTTTTTCTACGCTGCATGGTCGGGCTTTAGTCAGAAGATGATTGATGTTGAAGCTTTGAAAACATTTACGCCACTTTGAATGATATTTGTCCCGATCAGGAAGGTACGATTTAGGAGGTCTTGATGTTTTGATCTCTTTTGAAGATTCGGAGACGGCTATTGCAGTTCTTGAAGCTTCAAAAAATGTGTTGGGCAAATTTTCTATGGTCCATTTGGGTAGGATAGTGTTAGGCTTTGAACGAATGGCATGATTGAAAGTGCGTTCCCTTGCAACTAACGAAGTTATAGACATTGTCGGTGGTATGTTCGAAAGGTGGTTCACAAGGCGAATCATCGGAAAAGGATCGTGATTTGTCTTTTGATATGTGGGGTATTGGTAGTGGGATGGGAAGCGGGTCTCTAAGAGGTTGTTTTGAAATGGAGAATTCAAAGCCAGGTTTGGGTGATGGAGGAGTTAGGTGATTGGATTCCGAGTTGGCAGGTTCAGTTGTTCAGAGGATGATGATTCGGTGTCAAAGTGACTCGATGAACGTTGAAGCCGTGAATGATGATCCGGTTGACGAGGATGTGCCGAGAAGACGATGGAGATTTTCCGGAGAAGACGGTTGTTCACGCTGGGACGATGATGTCGCAATATTGCGCTCGGTTATTTTGGAAAAAATTGATTGTGGCAATGATGACAATTATGATTATCAATCAAGGCCAATTATGGATGGAATTTTGAATGGTGTAATCCGACAACTGTCTTTGTTCTCTGGTTGACTTTAATTTTGACCAAGCTTTTAATAATAATATTGATAAAGATTTGTCGAAAGTTAATAAGAGAAAAATGTAAAACCGACGCAATGGCCCAAAGACTTGTTATATCGCAAGAGCCAAGAAAGTCTAAAAGTGGTTAAAAGGCCCAAGAATGATGATGACTTATTTGGGCTCAATAGTTTGTTGGGTATAAATGGGGATGATCCAAATGAGTCCGAAGATGAAGTGAATGTTCCAAGTCAAGACACTCATTTCAACACGTATCGCTTTCATGTTGATGAAATTGAAGCTACTAAAGTGATGGGAGATAAGTTGGGTGTAGATCTTAACACATGACGCTTGATTCAGACTCCATTATTCGTGAAGGTTTACAAACGGTAAGAAATGAATTGCTTGTCCATTAATATACTGGGATTGGGGTAAGTGGAGCATTGATGGGTAAAGAGGTTAAAAGATGAGTATGGGGTATCATTTATTGGTATACAAGAGTCTATGTCGAAGTAATATTAGTCCCGCTTGGTGTCAATTGTCGGGGAAGGTGGGTTTTGAATTTGAGGCGTAACGCTATTGGGAACTCTGCGGTTTGATTAGTATATGGAACCAGTATTTGTCGAAAGATGTAGTTGTGAAAGATGATAATTTTCTTCTTGTTTCTGTATATTGTCGGATGGAAATATTCGAATTAATCTGATGAATGTTTATGCTCCACAAAACAATGTCGAAAAAAGGAACTTGTGGGCTAAAATTCTTCGTGTTATTCAATCGAGGCAAGGGTGGTGGATTGTTTTGGGGATTTTAATGCGCTTAGAGATCCTGGGGAAAGGAAAAACTCTATTTTTGATCCTATTGCTCTAGAGATTTTAATGATTTTGTTGATGAAGCAAAGCGTCTTCGAATATAGTTTGAATGGAATGAAATATACTTATTTGGTCAATCAAGGTGTATGTAAGTTGAGTAGAATTGATAGAATGTTAGTTTGTGATAATGTGTTTAATAAATGGCCAAATGCTTGTGTTAGAGCCCTTAAGAGGGAATATTCAGATCATGCGCCATTGATTCTTACTTTGCATGACACAAATTTTGGCCCTAAGCCTTTTCGGTGGTTTGACTCTTGGATGGATAGACCGGGTTGTGAAGATGTGATAAATTTCGTTTTATCGGGTTGGAGTAACGCTGGTCCAATCGGATATGAATTTGATGAGAAAATTGAAAAGATTAAGGGATAGGCTTAAAGTTTAGATAAAAGAGTGTAGACTCAAGGAGGCCGAAGATGAAATTAGGTTAAAACAAGAAAAGGAAGATATGGAGCTTTTAATGGAACAACGAGAGTTAGAAGAGTCGGAATTATGGGTTTGGTCAGAATGCAAAAAGAGTCTTGGTGAGATCGAGATTTATAGATCTCGGGATTTGAAACATAAATCTCGAGTTAAATGGGCTTCGCTTGGTGATGAAAATACTAGTTTCTTTCATGGTGTTGTTAATGGAAGAAAAGCTAGAAACGGATTCCGTGCCTTGAGATTAATGGTGAATGGGTTTCTAAGCCGCTCTTGTTAAGAGAGTAGTTCTTCATTTTTAGACAACATTTGTTAAGATATTTTCTTCAAGCCAAGAGATAGATGAATGGTTTGAGGCGGATTAATGATCAGATGGTGTATCCTTGGTTTCTTTTGTTTTCAAACAAGAAACAAAAGAGGCGGTTTTGATTGTGGTTCTCGTAAAGCAGCAATACAACTGAATCTGAAGTATTT
>OU343221.1:276492314-276527939 GCA_910596185.1 Chrysanthemum makinoi
TATAAAAGCGCGCCACAAAACGGCCCTCAAAGCAAGGACCTTCGGGCAAAAAACGACATTACATCAAATCCAAAGGATATTTACACCAAACAACCCAATTTAAACCTTTTAATCTAGATCTATTTCGAATCCAAAAATACGAGGTAGATTTAATACTTTCGACCACTTCCATAACTCTCCGGCTTTTACCTTTGAAGATTCTATCATTTCGTTCGTTCCACAATTCCCACATCGTAGTAAAGATAATACCTCTTAGAACGTGATTGCAGTGTGCTTCGCCTTCGGAGGAATATTAACCATCTTCAATAGATCGGACACATCAAAAGCAAATATAGGGGACAATCGGCACCAGTATTCAATTCTCGACCGCACTTCTGCTGTAAAAATACACCCCGTGAACAAATGAAGGATTGTCTCCAAATCTGAGTTACAAAAAACGCATGAATCACTCGGAAAACTTAACCCTCTTCGATCAGCTCCACCCTCGACGGAAGACGATTAAGAATCGCTCTCCACACCATTATTTTACATTTTAGTGGAACCCATCCTTTCCATTTCATTTGCGTTTGATACGGCTGATGTCACACCCCCAAATTACCTGTTTTGGAGCGGAATGGAATTCCTGGGGATTGACTGTCATAGCATCACAATCACAGTTATATTGAACGACCTAAAGTGCCGTTTGGAAAATACATCGCTTGATTTAATAAAACATTCAGAGTTACAAAGATAGGTCCCAAATGAAAGTTACTATGTGCGAAAAATAAGTTTGGTACAAGTCAAACGATGTTTTTAAAGTGTATAAATCCCATGTGAGACGCGTCGTCCCCGCGACTCTATGATATGTCCACATGCATGCCATGAAGTGAAAGCCTTAGTTACCTGAAAATACATTGCTAAAAGTGTCAACACAAAGGTTGAGTGAGTTCATAGAGTTTATGTATATGCATGATACGACTACCACAAGTATAAGTTTGTATGACAATGATGTCACAAAATGATACAATTGCTATAAGCCCATGACACCGAAACTAGACTGATTATGATGTTCACCCCAACAGAGTGTTTGCCAAACAACTCAAATAATGATATTAAATGAAATGCATCCGCTTAACCGCTTGGAATCCACCAACTCGGATGGAGGAGTCACCCTCGATAGATCTATCCACTCACCCTCGCTTCTATGAAATTAATGGTTCATGTTATATAATGGGGACATTCAATTGGCATGAGGTAACTTAAGCAATGTAACGAATTTGAATATACTTGGGCTCGCATAAAAATAATGATGTGCAATGTATTCTCCCCCGTGGATTTGAAATAAAGTAAAAGCTTGAATTAATCGGGGCTATGAAAACTCACCTGTTGCAATGATAATGATGATGTAATGGCAATACTGAAATGAGGCGCAACCTCTGACCATGACCTATTATGAATGATATGCTCTATGATAAGTTATGATGTAATGTCGTGCATGCAATTCAGATGATATCTATACCACTTGTGAATTTTTGAAAATAATATTTCTCGTCGAGAAATAATCTCTTAACGTCTTGACCATTTTTAAATTACTCCATATGTAATTATATTGAAATGATATCCCATGATAATCATTTATTGATTTATTGTGAAATTGTAACTTTTCGTCGTAAAATAATGTCGTTGAAATTTCATGAAAGTGACTAAAATGGCCTCGAAAAGCTAGTCGTAAAATGGTGCACGTCGAGTATTAGGAAACGTACTCAATGGTTTTGGTAAGTTTGTATCATTATCTGAAAGTTTTAGTACATGAGTTTCCATCCTAGAGGTCTCGAACATAAAGAAAAATATAGGTTAAGTATGGTACTTGTGTCCCAAAATATAGTTTAAGGATGGTTTTCGGCAAAGTTTAGGTTACCGTAATTAATTCATTACAACTCCGCTAAACAAACGGTCGGACATTTTGGAAAATCTACTTGGCAAACTTACTTTTACTAGAAGACATTACTTTATAAAAAGTATAACATCAATGTTAAAAACGTCCTCCAACTTGTTCACTTATTTGCCGCAAAACTTGTCTATTAGAAATTTAATAGTTTTCCTTATATAATAAAGTTACGACAACTTTTTGTAAACGTGTATAATTTGATCATTACAAACTCTTACGCTTTTATAGGTCCTTAGCTTTGTATCAAAGTATACTAGTATATTTTTGATAAGTCGGCATAATTAATAACGCCTAAGTTTCATTTTTGACTCGTACAAAATAAATATAACATGCTGAAATTTCCAGAAATTATAGTTTTCGTCGCCAACTTGAAAAATTCATAACTTCTGCGTTATAGCCCGCTTTTAATCCGCAAGCGCCACGTTTTCGTTTTAAAGTTTATTTTCCAAATCTCTAGCCCAAAATATTTGCTTACTGTCAAAAATTCCGAATTCGAAAATATGGACAGACCCTTTTGCAAACTTGTCGAAAAGAGTTTTTCTCGCGCCAAACCTATTCTAACCCATTCAAAACAACTCCGAAGCTATTCCAATCCTACCATACACCTTCTTAGGGTGTCATGGGTTCCTAGACATCACCAAGAGTGATTTATAACAAGGAGTAATTATAAGATGACTAATATATATATAACTCTTAAAATCAATGTAAAAAGTGGTATAAACCTCATGAGACTTGCATGCTTTCTCAAGTAAAATGAAATGACCATAACAATGAATATGAAATAAAAACATGAATATGGATACTTACTAGTAACTTGATGAGGTTTATGGACAATGGATTTTTCCTAATCACTCAAGGTTTGTATTACAAAACCTTAATAACAAGTGATACTAGTGTATATAAAACTTGATTAGAGAAAAATATGTGATCTCCTTCTTGGTCCCTTGATTGGCCGGTTCTAGAGAGAAGAGAGAAAGGAAAATGGTTTTGATCTAAAACACTTTGAGAATAATTATTGTATGTGTGATATTGAGTAGTTTAAGAGTATAATACATTTAAGTGCAAGATATTTTGCAAACTTCAAATGACTCACCCCCTTGTCGACAAGGGGGTGTTAGTCATTGTTAATATAATTTTGTTTTTAAATTATGTATAAGTGTAGATATATGTAAGTAACTTGAAGACTTGTGGTAAAGTAAATACACATTTGAGTATTTAGGGTAGTGTTAGATAAAAATAACTTTTAACGGGTCAAGATAAAATATATTGAGATCCTAAAAATTATAAAAATACATTTCTTGCAAAAATTGAATGAATAAATATTTATCGGGTTGAATTTACGAAAACCGTCGTAATTAAATAAACATAACAATTTATATACGAAATAAATTGAAAACATCGGGTAAATTGATAATATAATTTTATAGTCTTAAAATGAGTATAAAAATATATTAAGATTATTTTTGGAAGTGTCGGATCAATGTTTCAAAATAATGTTTACGCTATAGCGTTTATTTAATAGGAAAAATAAACGTTTAATGAATAAATGCAAAACCTTGCATGAACCGATATGAAATGATGTTATTGATGTTATGTAGAATAAATCTAGTCTATATGAAATGTCCTTGATGATATGTTCATGAATTCGCAGCTAAACCATTAAGGTTACGCGAATTTGATACTCGTAAACGTAGTTTACGATAAATGATGAAATAGTGAAACTTTTAAAGTTTGTAAAATGACCTGAAATTACGAGTTGTCACATTCGCCCAACCAAAAAGGAATTCAGTCCCTGAATTCAGTCCATTTTAGGTTCTACGATGTTATCGGTGAAAGGTGAGGATATTTGAGTCGCATTGGGTCGTCCAATGTTTTCTAAATCGTACCACGCCTTTCCTAGACGGGACGTTAAACATATATTTGTTTCCAACTTGAAATTCTAATGGTTTGCGACTTTTGGAACATACTTCCAATATTTTGCGTCGTATAACGACGTAGCTTATCTAGCTATATGTTGTTACTTGTAACTGATTTTTGATCTGTTCGATCACTTTGTTGTTTCATGAATGACTTATGGACTAGTGAGTTAAACTTTCCTGGTTTTGACCCGTGAATAAGTGTTTGACACCTCGACCATAGAGTGCCTCAATTGGTGCAGTCAATATGTTCAGGTGCTAGCTATTGTTGTAAAGCAACTTGTTCGATTAAGAATGATTTGCCTAATCCTTTCTAGAAAATCACTCATGCCTTGAGTATATCATCTATTGTGGAAATTGTTCTCTCGCTCTAACCATTGAGCTGAGGATAATAGGCGATAATCATGTCCTAGTAGGATCCATGGAAAGATTGATGTGGTTATCAGGAGCCTAAGGTGAATCGAATAGCTTATAATAGGTACAACTGGAATTGATACCACGTGACTCATGCCAAATTTCAAAATGTTAAGTCTGTCGAAAAGGACCTTATAGAAAGGAATAGATTATGGTTAACAATTGTGATTCCTCGCGTTTCTCGTTCTAGCGAATGTCATTACTTGAATCTTACTTGCCTAAGGTGTTTAGTCTCCATGACTAAAATGTTTATTGTTTGATTATCGAAGGGTTTCCATGCTCTATGTTGTAAAGTCACAAAACCTTAAATATTTAAGTGACGTGGTGTAGTGATTGATTTTCAAGATTTGTTCCGATATTGAGTGCTTCTAAAATATTTCATCACTTAGATTGTTATCATGCTAGCCATAAAGTAGATATCAGTTTATACTATACCAAGGAATGTTTGTTCTAATTTCACTTGTAGATGGAGAGTCATTTATTGTCCGATATGTACAAACATGTTGCATCTCTTAATATGAATGTGAGGTTATCTGGAATTTCTAGAGAACACAATGTCTTAGAGGAAGTTTATATCGATAACCTTGGTTTAACCAAATTTTCCTTTAAAGAAAACTCATTGAAGGGGAGTTCACATATTGTTGAAGCCATGTTTAGTGAAATGTTCTATAATCTCAGTTAGAAGACTTAGTTTATCCCTATGATGTTGCTTAGTGGGTATTCGCTTCGTACTAAATCTCGTAACTCGGTCTAGCTAGTACTTTTGAAATGATATAATTTGACTTCTAATCCAAAATAGTGTTTTGAAATGTGTCGTGATGTCTTATGATTTTTGTTGAGTTTTGAAACGTCTTACTATATACTTCTAGTCCTTGTTGGTAGTCCTAGAATGCTTTCATTGTTTTCTTGTATCGAGGAATCCTCCTCATAGATGGTATAGGAAGCCTTTCCTAAAAAAAAAGCCACTCGTCAAATTCTAACTTATCGGTTGAGTGAGGGATGAATGGCGTAGGCTTCTATAAAGTGTTAACAAAAAGAAATGTTTATGAACAATTTATCTGATTACAAAGCTTTGCTTTTGAGTGAAAATTGTTTTAAGAGATTTGAAATGATGCTTGTTACTTTCATAACATAATTCTTCCTGAATTATACATAGGTGATCAAGCCATGTATAATCGAGGACAAATGATGTGATGCTTGGTTTTGTTGAAATGATATTATGTTCCTCCGAAGTTTGAAATGGTATTCAACGTTTTGTTTTTGTAAGATAATGGCTCAATAATTTTTCAGAGTATATGAAAATCGTTTCGTATAATGATAGTATTAAATAATTGATGAATAACTGAAAGCCAATTGATAGGGTGGTAACGAAACAACTTGTTTTAAAACCTTATGAAACAATGTTTCTAAGATGGTGTAAAATGGCTTGCAATAAAATTAAGTGAGATAATGTTATGAAGTAGTAGCAAAGTAACTTGTAATATAATTTGTTGAATGATTTGTAGGATACATGGGAGAACCTCATAAAATGGTAACAGTCTCCTAATTGGTCAAGAATAAAGTTGGCCTAACCCCTAGTAAGATAGTGAGGTATCATCGCGAAATGCTTGAAAATTGGGCAATTGGAATAAAGAATGAAATAAACAAAGGTTGTGATTATTGTGGAGATAATAAGGGATAAATATTACATAAGATTGAAAGGTACCTATTATCTATTCCTATTGATGGTCAAATCGTGTTTCAAGTGTAGGAGTAGTAGGCGGTCTAGCAGCAATAGCCCTAGAAATCTCACAGTCCTCAAACCTATGAGACGGTGTAGTGTCTATAGTCTTAGTAATAAATGATAATGGTGTGTCAAATCATGCACGCTTTCCAAGCTGCAAGTCAGGTGTATGAGTAGTGTCTATGAGACGTGATGATACGGATGGTACTCTAGATGACAATGATGATGAAAATGATGACAATGATTATAATGAAAATCCTTGTGGTGAGTTAAGAAAATAGGTTCATTAGGACTAAACCTATAAGTTCTACCAAATGGTATAATCTGTCCCAACCGAATGATAAAAATTGTCCTGATCCTACGGTGAATCAATAGTGATCGCGATGGTGTAGGTGCAACTTCGTCCTCCTAAAAGGGTTCAGTCTCATCATCTGATGTTATCGGTGTTGAGTCAACTAATGTTAAAATTGTAATAGGGAATGACAGGGCATTCTCCATGTCAAAGTGATGTGAGTATGATGGGATGGGTATTTGAAGGCATCTATGTGACAATCGATTTTGAAATGAAAGTAAATAACTCGTAAAATGTGCGTGTGAAACCGCATGTATAGTGACTATGCACTTATGATGAAATGATGAGATGCTATGATGATGTAGTTATAGTCTAGGGTCAATGATGCAACCTAGTTCTCTATAACCGAAGCTCTGATACCAATCTGTCACACCCCCAAATTACCTGTTTTGGAGCGGAATGGAATTCCTGGGGATTGACTGTCATAGCATCACAATCACAGTTATATTGAACGACCTAAAGTGCCGTTTGGAAAATACATCGCTTGATTTAATAAAAACATTCAGAGTTACAAAGATAGGTCCCAAATGAAAGTTACTATGTGCGGAAATAAGTTTGGTACAAGTCAAATGATGTTTTTAAAGTGTATAAATCCCATGTGAGACGCGTCGTCCTCGCGACTCTATGATATGTCCACATGCATGCCATGAAGTGAAAGCCTTAGTTACCTGAAAATACATTGCTAAAAGTGTCAACACAAAGGTTGAGTGAGTTCATAGAGTTTATGTATATGTATGATACGACTACCACAAGTATAAGTTTGTATGACAATGATGTCACAAAAATGATACAATTGCTATAAGCCCATGACACCGAAACTAGACTGATTATGATGTTCGCCCCAACAGAGTGTTTGCCAAACAACTCAAATAATGATATTAAATGAAATGCATCCGTTTAACCAGTTGGAATCCACCAACCCGGATGGAGGAGTCACCCTCGATAGATCTATCCACTCACCCTCGCTTCTATGAAATTAACGGTTCATGTTATATAATGGGGACATTCAATTAGCATGAGGTAACTTAAGCAATGTAATGAATTTGAATATACTTGGGCTCGCATAAAAATAATGATGTGCAATGTATTCTCCCCCGTGGATTTGAAATAAAGTAAAAACTTGAATTAATCGGGGCTATGAAAACTCACCTGTTGCAATGATAATGATGATGTAATGGCAATACTGAAATGAGGCGCAACCTCTGACCATGACCTATTATGAATGATATGCTCTATGATAAGTTATGATGTAATGTCGTGCATGCAATTCGGATGATATCTATACCACTTGTGAATTTTTGAAAATAATATTTCTCGTCGAGAAATAATCTCTTAACGTCTTGACCATTTTTAAATTTCTCCATATGTAATTATATTGAAATGATATCCAAAGATAATCATTTAGTGATTTATTGTGAAATTGTAACTTTTCGTCATAAAATAATGTCGTTGAAATTTCATGAAAGTGACTAAAATGGCCTCGAAAAGCTAGTCGTAAAATGGTGTACGTCGAGTATTAGGAAACGTACTCAATGGTTTTGGTAAGTTTGTATCATTATCTCAAAGTTTTAGTACATGAGTTTCCATCCTAGAGGTCTCGAACATAAAGAAAAATATAGGTTAAGTATGGTACTTGTGTCCCAAAATATAGTTTAAGGATGGTTTTCGGCAAAGTTTAAGTTACCGTAATTAATTCATTACAACTCCGCTAAACAAACGGTCGGACATTTTGGAAAATCTACTTGGCAAACTTACTTTTACTAGAAGACATTACTTTATAAAAAGTATAACATCAATGTTAAAAACGTCCTCCAACTTGTTCACTTATTTGCCGCAAAACTTGTCTATTAGAAATTTAATAGTTTTTCCTTATATAATAAAGTTACGACAACTTTTTGTAAACGTGTATAATTTGATCACTACAAATCCGTTTTCTACGTTTTATAGGTCCTTAGCTTTGTATCAAAGTATACTAGTATATTTTTGATAAGTCGGCATAATTTATAACGCCTAAGTTTCATTTTTGACTCGTACAAAATAAATATAACATGCTGAAATTTCCAGAAAATTATAGTTTTCGTCGCCAACTTGAAAAATTCATAACTTCGTCGTTATAGCTCCGTTTTAATCCGTTCAAGCTGCCACGTTTTCTGTTTAAAGTATATTTTCCAAATATCTAGCCCAAAATATTTTGCTTACTGTCGAAAATTCTAGAATTCGAAAATATGGACAGACCCTTTTGCAAACTTGTCGAAAAGAGTTTTTCTCGTGCCAAACCTATTCTAACCCATTCAAAACAACTCCGAAGCTATTCTAATCCTACCATACACCTTCTTAGGGTGTCATGGGTTCCTAGACATCACCAAGAGTGATTTATAACAAGGAGTAATTATAAGATGACTAATATATATATAACTCTTAAAATCAATGTAAAAGTGGTATAAACCTCATGAGACTTGCATGCTTTCTCAAGTAAAATGAAATGACCATAACAATGAATATGAAATAAAAACATGAATATGGATGCTTACTAGTAACTTGATGAGGTTTATGGACAATGGATTTTTCCTAATCACTCAAGGTTTGTATTACAAAACCTTAATAACAAGTGATACTAGTGTATATAAAACTTGATTAGAGAAAAATATGTGATCTCCTTCTTGGTCCCTTGATTGGCCGGTTCTAGAGAGAAGAGAGAAAGGAAAATGGTTTTGATCTAAAACACTTTGAGAATAATTATTGTATGTGTGATATTGAGTAGTTTAAGAGTATAATACATTTAAGTGCAAGATATTTTGCAAACTTCAAATGACTCACCCCCCTTGTCGACAAGGGGGTGTTAGTCATTGTTAATATAATTTTGTTTTTAAATTATGTATAAGTGTAGATATATGTAAGTAACTTGAAGACTTGTGGTAAATTAAATACACATTTGAGTATTTAGGGTAGCGTTAGATAAAAATAACTTTTAACGGGTCAAGATAAAATATATTGAGATCCTAAAAATTATAAAAATACATTTCTTGCAAAAATTGAATGAATAAATATTTATCGGGTTGAATTTACGAAAACCGTCGTAATTTATAAACATAACAATTTATATACGAAATAAATTGAAAACATCGGGTAAATTGATAATATAATTTTTATAGTCTAAAATGAGTATAAAATATATTAAGATTATTTTTGGAAGTGTCGGATCAATGTTTCAAAATAATGTTTACGCGAAAGCGTTTATTTAATAGGAAAATAAACGTTTAATGAATAAATGCAAAACCTTGCATGAACCGATATGAAATGATGTTATTGATGTTATGTAGACTAAATCTAGTCTATATGAAATGTCCTTGATGATATGTTCATGAATTCGCAGCTAAACCATTAAGGTTACGCGAATTTGATACTCGTAAACGTAGTTTACGATAAATGATGAAATAGTGAAACTTTTAAAGTTTGTAAAATGACCTGAAATTACGAGTTGTCACAGCTGAGGATCGCTACTAATCAATTGTTTTTCTTTGTTAACCGAATAAACTCCTTGAGCATCACCTTTCCACAGCCATTTATCATTTCCCCCTTGCCAAGAATAATTATAGATGTCTGCAAGAAGATGAAACAGCTCGTTGACTTCGTCATAAGAGCATGGAGTCGATAGCCAATCCCAAGTAAGAACCTTTGTATCGTTGACAACTTGTAACCTGGAAGCAACCTTCACCCATTTATGTTTTTCGAGCCGGAATAAGTGCGGATAAATAAGCCGAAGAGGTTCATCACGAAGCCAAGAATCAGCCCAAAAATTAATCGTCGACCCGTCACCCAAAACACCAATGAAATAACTATTATGAGTGCTACCATTCCAAAGCTTTTTTTCCCCTAACTTGACAATTTGTTTCCAACACCCGCTAGTTGATGAGGTGCATGGTAACATGGTCCATACCCTACTCGACCCATGACATCCTATAACAACTTTCTTCCAAAGAATATTACCTTCTTTTTTGAAACGCCACGCCCATTTAAGGAGGAGCGCGTCATTAACATCTTGCAATTTATTGATTCCTAAACCACCCGCCTTCTTCGATCTAGTAATGATATCCCAAGCAACCCAATAGACCTTTCTTTCATCACTAGAACCCGCCCATAAAAAACGTCTCATAATTGCCTCAATACTATCGATGACCACTTTTGGAGCCTTATAGAGAGAAAGATAATAAATAGGTAAATTTTCGAGAACCGCTTTAATTAAAATTAATCGGCCCCCCATAGATAAAGTCTTCGATTTCCAAGAAGTAAGGCGATTCTTTATGACTTCGATAACCGGATTCCAATTATTAACTCGAGACATGTTGGCTCCCACCTTAATACCCAAGTAAACAAAAGGAAAGGCGCCTCGTTTACAACCCAAAACCTCCATCATCATATCCACCTCATTATCTTCAGTCCCAACCCCGAATAAATTCGATTTATGAAGATTTATACGTAAGCCCGAACATAAATAAAAAACCCTTAGAATCCGAGCCGTACTCTGGAGATTCTCTCGAGACCACTCTCCTAAAATAAGGGCATCATCCGCGTAGAAAAGTTGATTAATCGCCACTTCATTATCCGAGAGACTAATACCTTTAAGATCACCGATCACTTTCGCTTTTTCCAACATACAGGAAAGGGCTTCCATGACAATCAAGAATAAAAAAGGAGATATGGGGTCACCTTGTCGAAGACCCTTCTCGCATTTAAAATCAAAAGTAGGCGAGCCATTAACAAGAACCGAAGCTCGAGAAGACATAAGAATACCTTTAATCCAAGAGCACCACATCGACGGAAAAACCATGTGATTCATAATAGATAATAAGAAATGCCAGTTGACATTGTCATAGGCTTTCTCAAAATATATCTTTAAAAGAAACACCTTTTTCTTCCTTTTTTTCAACCATTCCATAACCTCATTAACCACTAAAGGACCATAAAGAATAAACCGGTTAGACAAGAAAGCCGATTGAGACTCGGAAATCAACTTACCCAAGATCTTCTTAAGCCGATTAGCAAGAATTTTGGAGATAATCTTGCTAATCATCCCAATGAGCGTAATAGGTCTATAATCTTTAAGTCCCAAAGGCGATTTTACCTTAGGAATTAAAGTAATAAAAGACGACCCACAACCCGAGTTAATACATCCTGTCTCATGAAATTCCTTCATAATACGATAGAAATCATCTTCCAAAAGGTTCCAGAACCGTTTAACAAAACGGAAATTAAAACCATCGGGGCCAGGCGCTTTACCAGAATCACAATCAAAAACCGCCTCTTTAATTTCTTGTTTAGAAAACATAGAAACCAAGGATACACCATCTAGATCATTAATCCGCCTCAAACCCGTACCATCTATAACCGGCCGAAAGAAAATATCTTCTTTGAAATGTTGTCTAAAAAATCGAAGAACTTCTCTCTTAACAAGAGTCAGCTTAGAAACCCATTCACCATTAATCTCAAGGCCTGGAATCACGTTTCTAGCTTTTCTTCCATTAACAACACCATGAAAGAAACTAGTATTTTCATCACCAAGCGAAGCCCATTTAACCCGAGATTTTTTTTTCAAATCCCGAGATCTATAAATCTCGATCTCCTCAAGACTCTTTTTGCATTCTGGCCAAACCCATAATTCCGACTCTTCTAACTCTCGTTGTTCCATTAAAAGCTCCATATCTTCCTTTTCTTGTTTTAACCTAATTTCATCTTCGGCCTCGTTGAGTCTACACTCTTTTATCCAAACTTTAAGCCTATCCCTTAATCTTTTCAATTTTCTCATCAAATTCATATCCGCTGGACCAACGTTACTCCAACCCAGTAAGACAGAATTTATCACATCTTCACAACCCGGTCTATCCATCCAAGAGTCAAACCACCGAAAAGGCTTAGGGCCAAAATTTGTGTCATGCAAAGTAAGAATCAATGGCGCATGATCCGAATATTCCCTCTTAAGGGCTCTAACACAAGCATTTGGCCACTTATTAAACACATTATCACAAACTAACATTCTATCAATTCTACTCAACTTACATACACCCCTTCGATTGACCAAATAAGTATATTTCATACCATTCAAACTATATTCTCGGAGACCTGCTTCATCAACAAAATCATTAAAATCTCTAGAGCAAACCAGATCAAAAATAGAGTTTTTCCTTTCCCCCGGATCTCTAAATGCATTAAAATCCCCAAAAACAATCCACCACCCTTGCCTCGATTGAATAACCTGAAGAATTTTAGCCCACAAGTTCCTTTTTTCGACATTGTTTTGTGGAGCGTAAACATTCATCAGATTAATTCAAATATTTCCATCCGACAATATACCCGAAACAAGAAGAAAATTATCATCTTTCACAACTACATCTTTCGACAAATACTTCGGGTCCCATATACTAATCAAACCGCCCGAGTTCCCAATAGCGTTAACGGCCTCAAATTCAAAACCCAACCCTCCCCAACAATTCGACACCAAGCCAGGACTAATATTACTCGACATAGACTCTTGTATACCAATAAATGATACCCCATACTCATCTTTTAACCTCTTTACCCATCATGTCTTTCCACTTACCCCAATCCCCCGTATATTAATCGACAAGCAATTCATTTCTTACCATTTTGTAAACCTTCCTGAATAATGGAGTCACGAATCAGGCGATCACATGTGTTAAGATCTACACCCAACTTATCTCCCATCACTTTAGTAGCTTCAATTTCATCAACATGAAAGCGACATTCTGTGTTGAAATGAGTGTCTTGACTTGGAACATTCACTTCATCTTCAGACTCATTTGGATCATCCCCATTTATACCCAACAAACTATTGAGCCCAAATAAGTCATCATCAATCTTGGGCCTTTTAACCACTTTTAGACTTTCTTGGCTACTGATATAACAAGTGATGGACCGGCCCAAATCGGTTTTTTTACATTTTTTTCTCTTATTAACTTTGGAAAAATCTTTATCAATATTATTATTAAAAGCTTGGTCAAAATTAAAGTCAACCGCAGGAACAAAGGACACGTTATCAGTTACACCATTCAAAATTCTATCCATAATTAGCCTTGATTGATAATCATAATTGTCATCATTGCCACAATCAATTTTTTCCAAAATAACCGGAGCCGCAATATTGCTGACATCATCGTCAACGTGAACAACAGTCTTCTCCGCAAATCCTCCATCGTCTTCTCCGGCACATCCTCGTCAACCGGATCATCATTCACAGCTTCAACGTTCATCGAGTCACTGGACACTGAATCATCATCCTCTTGAACAACCTGAACTTCTTCGAACTCCGGAATCCAATCACCTAACTCCTCCATCACCCAAACACGAAACTTACGATTCCTCCATTTCAAAACAACCTCTTCCGAGACCCGCTTCCCATCCCCTACCAATACCCCCACATACTCAAAAGACAAATCACGATCCTTTTCCGATCGATTCGCCTTGTGAACCACCTTTCCGAACATACCACCGACAATGTCTATAACTTCGTTGGTTAACAATTGCAAGGGAATACCTTGCACTTTCAACCATGCCATTCGTTCAAAGCCTAACGACTATCCTACCCAAATATGGACCATAGAAAATTTGCCCAACACATTTTTTGAAGCTTCAAGAACTGCAATAGCCGTCTCCGAATCTTCAAAAGAGATCAAAACATCAAGACCTCCTAAATACTGTACCTTCCCTGATCCAGGACAAATATCATTCAAAGTGACGTAAATGTTTTTCAAAGCTTCAACATCAATCATCTTTGCGACTAAAGCCCGACCATGCAACGTAGAAAAAGCATTGACGTGTTCATCAATAGAGATAGATTTCCCCACAAGCATGTCCTTGAACGACCTTTCACTTGTTTCAGCATATCCAAACTTAAAGTTTGATTGACCTTCACCTTCTTTCGTGTTCATGTTACCACTCTTTGAGGGAGCCGGCTTATCCCCCTTACTATTAATTTCACTGTCATCTAAAACAAAACGAGCAATGTTGAACCATAGTTTATACTCTCCCATGCGAATATTACGTAAATTCTTGAGCACCTCGTCCTTATCTTTCACATCAAGCATCGAAACAAAACCGAACCTGTTTCCTCCTCTATCTCTTTTTCTCGCAATATACAGATCAAAGATCTGCCCAAACGATCGAACATGAGTCGCTAGATCAGTTCCGCTACATCCCTCTGGAAGATTCGTGACAAAAATCTTTGTAATTCGACGTTGGACGTTCTCCGGTATAGGATTCCGGCGTCGACGGTCATAATAAATACAAATTATCAAGCATATTGTATAACCAAATTAAACACAATTCCTGCATTAAATTTCACTACTACAAATAATAAAGCATATTATACAAATATTCAAGCCCGAACGGGCAACGGGCCAAATGGGCTTGAGCCCGAAAGGGCGCGGACCAAACGGGCTCGAGCCCGAGCAGACACGGGCCAACGGGCTCGAGCCCGAGCAGACACGGGCCAACGGGCTCGAGCCCGAGCAGACACGGGCCAACGGGTTTGAGCCCGAAGGGGCAAAGGCTATACGAAATTCTTGATATCCGTAAATTTATTGTTAAATAGAACATAATAAATTAAAATACATTATTTATCAAAAAATTTAATTTTATGATACCCGCCGCTGCAACGCGCGAGTACCCTGCTAGTAACTAATTAAACATTCTACATAACTTTCTCCGTATCTTTCAAAAAGAAAGAATACTTGATGCCCACATCAGTTGAATGTAAATCATTAATAACCAAATTCACTACATGAATAGCTTAATACTCTACCAAATAATTATTACAATAATAAACTTTTAGCACATTCTTCCAAATGAACATGCAAGAATCATGCAATGAGACACCATTAGGCCCCAATAAGAAGGAAGTCCCCATGACAAAGATTTAAATTTGCATCCTTAAAAAGTCCAACTCACCCACATTCAACAACTTAAGTCTACATATTGAAGGGACCATCCTTGAATCATGATAATATTTACAAAAAGAATGAAGAGTAGATTGTAGATGACATAACATGATTTAGATACATAAGTATATGTTGCCTATACTTGAAAATGATTTACAGCTTTATAATTATAAACATATACATATCATTTTTTATATCTATATTCTCTATAGTTTTGATATATTCCTGTGCATCAGTTTCGTATTTCTTTCATGTTCTCTTCCCAAACAAATCATTTATAATGTATGTTTATTGATTTGGTTTGTATTAGATGAATTCAATGTCTCTGATGATATGATCTGTAAAGTGTAATGAGGTGGATTGCTAAAACAGGAACTGTAGCTACCATTCAATGTTGTCTTATTTCAATAGTCATATGGGAAGCTTATAATAGGTTAACTAAACATTTAATAATGTTTTTATAAGTTTTATTTGTTATAAAAGTTTATAAATTTTTTTATAAACTCAAGCTCATGGAGACGAGTTTTTAAAAATCAATATAGCTTGTAATTAGTCAAACACCCAGCATCCACTATAAAAGGTTCATGAAAAAGTTTATAAAATTTGAAGAGGTTTATAAATTGAGTCACTATAGTGAGGGAAGGTTTATGATGACATGGAATGAAATAGGTCTAAGTTTGTAGACCTTTTAATTGCAACTAAATACATGTAATTCATTTAATACCTCATTAAATTATAACGTTTTAACAAGTTTAACTATAGTGATAATATGTTTATAAAATGAGAAATTTAAGAGCATATGACATGGAAATTATATAAACCTTTTCAAAAAAATTACCATAAGAGATGCTCTAATAGGGCAGAAGTTTGAAATCTACGTGATTTAATTTTATGTCTTATTAGATCCTTTTATAACAATAAACATTAGTTACGACTAGTTCGTCAAACAACTATATAAATTATCAACTACATATTTCAACTTATAATATAAGATTCACCTCCGGCTCTAGCTCCAACTAATTTTGCCAAACACATGCAATATCTTTTGATTCTAACTGTTATTTGCAATTATCTTTTACAGGGTGTTGTCTTTTTTTATTCGTTTTACCAATAATACGTTTTGAAAATGCACAAGGTAATCCAAACGCTATTTAAAGAAGTGTGTTTTGATAATAATTCAGCTCATAAGCTCCATTTGTAAAACGCCTAAGGATATCCATTATGGTAGAGATTTTAATAAAGTTTATAAATATCATACATTACAGACTTACAACTTTTTGATATTATAAGCCCCCTCTTTTTTTATTACAGATAATTCTTTAATTATTAATACATATTTAGGTTTTTCATATTGATTCTTAAGAAAATGAGAAGGAAATCAATTAATATTATAAACCTATTTAGAATCTTAAACATTTTCATTATATCTAAGCATAAAATAGTTGTTCAATATTTGTTAACAAATTTTAGATGTCTTCATTTTTCTCTTTTACACTTTTTTTAGTCTCTGCAACGAATGTTATAAACTTTAGGAAGTTAACCCATGTTGGTTTGGCGTCAATGTTAATTTCTAAATATATTTTACCCTTTTGTAAAATGTTTTACTTTTAACAGTTGTTCATATAAATTGAAATACATTTAAGGGTTTAATTCCCCTTTGTACAATATTTTATTTTAAAAATTTGTTATGAAGACAGTAAATATTAAAATGGACAAATTATGTGATTTAAGGTAACGAAATTTTTCATCAGCTCTGATTTACATGTGTCCCGTTTGATTCTACGACTTGAATTCAACATGCACTAAAAAGGACTCCTCAAATTATCACAAGTTGGTCTACCACACTTTGGGTTCCAACTATACAACATTTGAACAAAAAGAGACATACAACATGAAACTATTTAACTTTTTGTTATTTTACTGTTATACAAAAAATTGGTTAGATTGTTCAATAAATTATCACTTGCAAACAACTAATTTTTATCTGAAATTGTGTTATTTATTTATTTATTATTGCTAAATGTATCCACATAATTTATCGTTAAGAAATATCAAATTGTAAAAAATCTGTTATTCAAAAGTAAACAAAATATATTTAAAAATCTTAACCTAAATTTTCGTACGATTAATCTACTTTTTTATAGGGTTCTCAACTCTGATTTACATGTGTACCGTTTGATTCTACAACTTGAATTAGACATGCACTAAAATGGCTACTTAAATTATCGACAAGTTGGTCTAACATACTTTGGGTTCCAACTACACAAGAAATGAACAACAAGAGACATACAATATGCAACTATTTAACTTTATGTTATTTTACCGTTGTACAACAACTGGTTAGATTGTTTAGTACACTATCACTTGCAAACAAGTTTTTTTTATCCAAAATTGTGTTATTTATGACTTTTTTTTTGTTTTATTGCTTAATGTATCCCATAAATTATTGTTAAAATAGATGCAACTATACACGTGTATGAAATGCAAGCACCAACAAATGTTATTTTATAATTTTAAAACTATTCTTAACAGATGAACAAATCTAAGCCACAATGAGAATTGCTTTAGCGACATGATTCAAGCACCTACTAGATGAAGGCATCATTGTGGTCTTGCATATGTACGAGTTAGTAGAAATTCAACCTTAGTTGTGTATTACATCATAAACTACAAAATGATTGTATGCTCTTTTTAACTTATTTGGCAATTCTTAGATTGTCTGTATGTTTGATTTCACGATATTTACCGTATCAAACATGATATGTTTATAGGTTTCGTTTTGTCATCTTATTACACAAGATTTCAACATTATGTAGCTTTTTAACTTTTCTTTAAAATATCCGTGAATTTCACGGGTCTTTTAGCTAGTAAAGCATATTATACAAATATTCAAGCCTGAATGGGCAACGGGCCAAATGGGCTTGAGCCCGAAAGGGCGCGGACCAAACGGGCTCGAGCCCGAGCAGACACGGGCCAACGGGTTCGAGCCCGAACGAGGCAAGGGCTATACGAAATTTTTGATATCCGTAAATTTATTGTTAAAAAGAACATAATAAATTAAAATACATTATTTATCGAAAAATTTAATTTTAGGATACCCGCCGCTGCAACGCGCGAGTACCCTGCTAGTAACTAATTAAACATTCTACATAACTTTCTCCGTATCTTTCAAAAAGAAAGAATACTTGATGCCCACATCAGTTGAATGTAAATCATTAATAACCAAATTCACTACATGAATAGCTTAATACTCTACCAAATAATTATTACAATAATAAACTTTTAGCACATTCTTCCAAATGAACATGCAAGAATCATGCAATGAGACACCATTAGGCCCCAATAAGAAGGAAGTCCCCATGACAAAGATTTAAATTTGCATCCTTAAAAAGTCCAACTCACCCACATTCAACAACTTAAGTCTACATATTGAAGGGACCATCCTTGAATCATGATAATATTTACAAAAAGAATGAAGAGTAGATTGTAGATGACATAACATGATTTAGATACATAAGTATATGTTGCCTATACTTGAAAATGATTTGCAGCTTTATAATTATAAACATATACATATCATTCTTTATATCTATATTCTCTATAGTTTTGATATATTCCTGTGCATCAGTTTCGTATTTCTTTCATGTTCTCTTCCCAAACAAATCATTTATAATGTATGTTTATTGATTTGGTTTGTATTAGATGAATTCAATGTCTCTGATGATATGATTTGTAAAGTGTAATGAGGTGGATTGCTAAAACAGGAACTGTAGCTACCATTCAATGTTGTCTTATTTCAATAGTCATATGGGAAGCTTATAATAGGTTAACTAAACATTTAATAATGTTTTTATAAGTTTTATTTGTTATAAAAGTTTATAAATTTTTTTATAAACTCAAGCTCATGGAGACGAGTTTTTAAAAATCAATATAGCTTGTAATTAGTCAAACACCCAGCATCCACTATAAAAGGTTCATGAAAAAATTTATAAAATTTGAAGAGGTTTATAAATTGAGTCACCATAGTGAGGGAAGGTTTATGATGACATGGAATGAAATAGGTCTAAGTTTGTAGACCTTTTAATTGCAACTAAATACATGTAATTTATTTAATACCTCATTAAATTATAACGTTTTAACAAGTTTAACCATAGTGATAATAGGTTTATAAAATGAGAAATTTAAGAGCATATGACATGGAAATTATATAAACCTTTTTAAAAAATTTACCATAAGAGATGCTCTAATAGGGCAGAAGTTTGAAATCTACGTGATTTAATTTTATGTCTTATTAGATCCTTTTATAACAATAAACATTAGTTACAACTAGTTCGTCAAACAACTATATAAATTATCAACTACATATTTCAACTTATAATATAAGATTCACCTCCGGCTCTAGCTCCAACTAATTTTGCCAAACACATACAATATCTTTTGATTCTAACTGTTATTTGCCAATATCTTTTGTGGTGTTGTCTTTTTTTATTCGTTTTACCAATAATACGTTTTGAAAATGCACAAGGTAATCCAAACGCTATTTAAAGAAGTGTGTTTTGATAATAATTCAGCTCATAAGCTCCATTTGTAAAACGCCTAAGGATATCCATTATGGTAGAGATTTTAATAAAGTTTATAAATATCATACATTACTGACTTACAACTTTTGATATTATAAGCCCCCTCTTTTTTTATTACAGATAAATCTTTAATTATTAATACATATTTAGGTTTTTCATATTGATTCTTAAGAAAATGAGAAGGAAATCAATTAATATTATAAACCTATTTAGAATCTTAAACATTTTCATTATATCTAAGCATAAAATAGTTGTTCAATATTTGTTAACAAATTTTAGATGTCTTCATTTTTCTCTTTTACACTTTTTTTAGTCTCTGCAACGAATGTTATAAACTTTAGGAAGTTAACCCATGTTGGTTTGGCGTCAATGTTAATTTCTAAATATATTTTACCCTTTTGTAAAATGTTTTACTTTTAACAGTTGTTCATATAAATTGAAATACATTTAAGGGTTTAATTCCCCTTTGTACAATATTTTATTTTAAAAATTTGTTATGAAGACAGTAAATATTAAAATGGACAAATTATGTGATTTAAGGTAACGAAATTTTTCATCAGCTCTGATTAATTGTGTCCCGTTTGATTCTACGACTTGAATTCAACATGCACTAAAAAGGACTCCTCAAATTATCACAAGTTGGTCTACCACACTTTGGGTTCCAACTATACAACATTTGAACAAAAAGAGACATACAACATGAAACTATTTAACTTTTTGTTATTTTACTGTTATACAAAAAATTGGTTAGATTGTTCAATAAATTATCACTTGCAAACAACTAATTTTTATCTGAAATTGTGTTATTTATTTATTTATTATTGCTAAATGTATCCACATAATTTATCGTTAAGAAATATCAAATTGTAAAAAATATGTTATTCAAAAGTAAACAAAATATATTTAAAAATCTTAACCTAAATTTTCGTACGATTAATCTACTTTTTTATAAGGTTCTCAACTCTGATTTACATGTGTACCGTTTGATTCTACAACTTGAATTAGACATGCACTAAAAATGGCTGCTTAAATTATCGACAAGTTGGTCTACCATACTTTGGGTTCCAACTACACAAGAAATGAACAACAAGAGACATACAATATGCAACTATTTAACTTTATGTTATTTTACCGTTGTACAACAACTGGTTAGATTGTTTAGTACACTATCACTTGCAAACAAGTTTTTTTTTATCCAAAATTGTGTTATTTATGACTTTTTTTTTGTTTTATTGCTTAATGTATCCCATAAATTATTGTTAAGATAGATGCAACTATACACGTGTATGAAATGCAAGCACCAACAAATGTTATTTTATAATTTTAAAACTATTCTTAACAGATGAACAAATCTAAACCACAATGAGAATTGCTTTAGCGACATGATTCAAGCACCGACTAGATGAAGGCATCATTGTGGTCTTGCATATGTACGAGTTAGTAGAAATTCAACCTTAGTTGTGTATTACATCATAAACTACAAAATGATTGTATGCTCTTTTTAACTTATTTGGCAATTCTTAGATTGTCTATATGTTTGATTTCACGATATTTACCGTATCAAACATGATATTTTTATAGGTTTCGTTTTGTCATCTTATTACACAAGATTTCAACATTATGTAGCTTTTTAACTTTTCTTTAAAATACCCGTGAATTTCACGGGTCTTTTAGCTAGTAAAGCATATTATACAAATATTCAAGCCCGAATGGGCAACGGGCCAAATGGGCTTGAGCCCGAAATGGCGCGGACCAAACGGGCTCGAGCCCGAGCAGACACGGGCCAACGGGTTCGAGCCCGAACGGGGCAAGGGCTATACGAAATTTTTGATATCCGTAAATTTATTGTTAAAAAGAACATAATAAATTAAAATACATTATTTATAGAAAAATTTAATTTTAGTATATCCGCCGCTGCAACGCGCGAGTACCCTGCTAGTAACTACTACCTCCGTCTCAAAATTATAGTCCCCGTTTGACTTTTTTGGTCTTTCTCTTTCAACTTTGACCATAAATATTTTCGTTTATGTTATACAATAGTTGATGAAAATTATACCAAATGAAAATACATTAAAAACTCAATCCATTCATATATTTTGCATCAAATATTATATAACACAAAAAAAAATACTTAAGGTCAAAGTGGTAAAAGAAATACCGAAAAAATAGAAAGGGGACTATAATTTTGAGACGGAGGGAGTAATTAAACATTCTACATAACTTTCTCCGTATCTTTCAAAAAGAAAGAATACTTGATGCCCACATCAGTTGAATGTAAATCATTAATAACCAAATTCACTACATGAATAGCTTAATACTCTACCAAATAATTATTACAATAATAAACTTTTCGCACATTCTTCCAAATGAACATGCAAGAATCATGCAATGAGACACCATTAGGCCCCAATAAGAAGGAAGTCCCCATGACAAAGATTTAAATTTGCATCCTTAAAAAGTCCAACTCACCCACATTCAACAACTTAAGTCTACATATTGAAGGGACCATCCTTGAATCATGATAATATTTACAAAAAGAATGAAGAGTAGATTGTAGATGACATAACATGATTTAGATACATAAGTATATGTTGCCTATACTTGAAAATGATTTACAGCTTTATAATTATAAACATATACATATCATTCTTTATATCTATATTCTCTATAGTTTTGATATATTCCTGTGCATCAGTTTCGTATTTCTTTCATGTTCTCTTCCCAAACAAATCATTTATAATGTATGTTTATTGATTTGGTTTGTATTAGATGAATTCAATGTCTCTGATGATATGATCTGTAAAGTGTAATGAGGTGGATTGCTAAAACAGGAACTGTAGCTACCATTCAATGTTGTCTTATTTCAATAGTCATATGGGAAGCTTATAATAGGTTAACTAAACATTTAATAATGTTTTTATAAGTTTTATTTGTTATAAAAGTTTATAATTTTTTTTAGACTAAAATACACCGTTGGTCTCTAAACTTGGCTGGACGGATCGCGATGGGACGAAACTCGCCCTTTTCATCGCCACATGTCCAAACCTTGGCCATTAAATGCCAGATTCGTCCCTTGACCAATAACGCCTATGTCAACGTCTCTTTTCTGTTAGTTATTGGAGGGTATTATAGTCCATTCACATTTATAACTCAACCTAGTTAATTCTAAGAAACGGTTTACCGTATACCATCTTGATCGTTTCCCTCCTTCTTCACACAACCCTCACACACACTTTAACAATGGCAGACAAGGAGCTTACTTGTACAGATGTAACTGATGAGATTGTAAAATATGTGAAGGCAAAATATGGGGATACTTGGTTAAAAGAAGATGAAATGTCTGATGAAATGTTTGATGATTTATGCAGATTTGCGAAAGAAGCTCAAGTGATGAAAGGTTAGTCGGGTTTTTTTTGTATTTGTGTTATTGCCATTTTAAGGGAGGAGCATAAATAACTCCAATTTATTTGACAGAAATCCGAGCGGTGTCAGAATCTGTCAAAAAGAGGGATTATAGCAAGCTAAAGGTATCTGACGATATGGTTGACTATGCCATGGCTACTTATAGGAATAAGTGGGATATAGGAGATGACATTGCTCATGTGATACTTGAAGACTTGTGGGAAAAATATGGGAATAAGGAGTCTGAGAAAGGTTAGACTTTAGAGTTAATGTTTACAAGCAAAGAAAGTTGTAATGGGTCAACTCTGATTATTTCTGTTTTGTCTATCTTTCCAGATACTAACGTGAAAGGAAATGAAGTTGATGTCATCATTATTTCAGACACATCTGATGATGAGTGTGGGAACATGTCTTCTAAGACCACTAATTTGAAAGGTTCCACTTCCCAAGCTTCCAAGGCGTCCAAGGCTTCCGCTCCCAAAGTTGTACTTGGTCTTGTAGCGGTTGTGGGATGCTCCGGCACAAATAGGAATGAGTGGTATGTGCCTCCCCCTAAGGACCTCAAGCCTCCCCCCATGAATAAAAAGCCTCCCATCAAGAAGTTCACCTGTTACTTTTAGTTGTTGATGTAATGAAGATGTATATTTTTTGGCTGATGATGGTTACTGAAAACGATAGTTGTTAACATGTATATTTTGCTTCATATGGTGTAATTAGGTGGTGGTGTAGGTATAATTTGGAAATGTTGTTTTAATTTTGTGGTTTGCACTTGCATATCCAGTTTAGGTGGGTGCTTGGGAAAACCCATTTTGACTTATAAGGTCAACAAACCAAATTATTAGAGGAACCACACCGAATTGTTAGTATTTAAAATCTCTTTTGTTTGACTTATAAAGTTAACAGATTCAAATTGTATCCAAAATTCAATTATTATAACAAAAGAATCACACACATATCAGTTAAGCTACATTTAGACTGAAAGACAACATTGCATTTCTTGCTAGGAATTCACTGCGTTAGTAGGTGATCCATTTGGTCTTTCATTGCGTTGCTTTCAATGGTGTTTCTCTTGAGCGTTCTCCATTTTGTCTTTCAATTGCAGGTGCTTCACGTGGTGTTTGGCTTGGGCGCTCTACACTTGCTATTTCAGTTGTAGGAGGTTCACTTTCTTCTTCATCACTGCCCAAGGATGCACCAACAATAGTAGGTGCAGAAATATGTAGACCCATCACATATCCACCACTATCTCGTGTGGTTGTGTTTTCCCTGGTAACACCATCGCTACCAGTATAAGATGTGTTTCCCCTTATCTCAAGGCACACTGGACAAACATACCACATGAAAGCTCTATAACGTGGATGATAAGGATTTAAAATGTACCTTTTTGAGGGGTCGTTTAAGCCCTTATTTGATCACTTTTGTATCCGTTATTGCTTAATATCGTTCCTTTTCACTTTTTAGGTCTCTTGAAGGCAAACTGCTGTAATGGCACTTATTTGGACGAAAAGGCGCTAATATATGAAGAAAATGGCCAAAGTCAAGAATCGAGACACTCAAGCTGATAAATTACAAGGAGGCGGCGTCACTTGCTAATCTGCGCCGTCGGAGGAAATTGTGGCTCATTCGAGAAATTGCTAGTTTTGGAGGACGGCGTCGGGCTTTAAAAAGTAGGCCTCGCAACTCGGACGGCCTAGATTCAATCCAGACGACGTCAAAAGCTAAAGAAGACGGCGTCACAAGCATAAGGTGACGCCGTCGCAAGATTAACTTGGCCAGGACGAAACCCTAATGACGCACACGACGGCTTCACAAATCATAAGGTGACGCCGTCGCACATGTAATCTTATATATAGAATCCGAATTTTTCAGTTTTAGAGGGTAGTCTTTTTGGGTAAACTTTTGGAGTAAAACCTAAACCGAACCAAGGTCGTATTTTTGGGTTTTAAACCCTATCTTACACCAAGATAAGTTGTTTACTTCATTAATTTAATTATGTCTTCAATTATTTGTGTGTATGCTTGCATGTTCTCCATGTCCGGCTAATTTACTTGTGTGTTTGCTTAGGGAATATGAAACTTAATTATTGAATATTGATTGGTTGTTTCTTATCTTAGTTGATTAATGATCTAGTAATGCGATAGGTCATTAGTTGTGTACTTAATGCTTGATTAATCTTTGTGAACCTTAGGTTATAGCACTGTGAGTTGTTGTAAGCTAAACTATACAAAGAGGCCTTAGAGTTAGAGTTTATCATCCCTAGTGGGTTTTGTAGACGAGACCCTTTGGTAACTTCAAAGAGTAGGGAGAAAAGCATACCCTACAACTTTAGACACACAACGCAACTAGGAATAAGGACGTGACAATTCAACCACCAATAGGAGATAATTAAGGAGTAGTAAAACCTAAGTAAACACATCTTTAAACTATCATACGAGCACACAATAATTAGACATAGACTACCACCACCTTAGTTTAGATAATTAGATAATAGTAGAGTAATCGGTAGAAATACCACCCCCCCAAATCCAAACCCCGAGATTCGTACTTTTCCTTTTCTAAAAAACATAAAAAGATAAAAAAATAATCTTCCTCAACCCCAACCTTAGCGTAGTAACTTCTCACTAGCATTCCTATTCCCCTAGAGAACGATATAAATTACCGTGGCTTACCCTAATACTACACTACAACGATTAGGTTCACTTCCTAGGGTGTTGAAAAACTTGCTCGGCGAAAAGGAAGTTCCTTTGACCCGAACGACTGTGTAAGCGTATCAAGTTTTTGGCGCTGCCTGGGAATAGAATAGCTAGTTAGTAGTCCACCTCGTTTAGGTTTCTTTGCTTGATTCCTATCAAGTAAACTTTTTTCTCATTTTTAGCTTTCTTTTAGTCTATCCCCCTTCTTCGTGACCTTTGTTCGTAACCTCATCACTTTTCATCATGGAAGGTGAAAACCCCCCTCAAATCATTGTCCCGCCAAGAGACCACTCGGTGAATACTGAGACCTAGCCACCTAGGCTATAGGAACACCATTGAGCTTCTCGACCAAGCCCAAATTACGGCCTTGCGATCCGACACCATCCGGTTGGTGCAAAATGGATGTACATTCCATGGACTTCGCTCAAGATCCTAATCGCATCTTAAGGACTTACCTTAAAATTGTCGATTCTATTGACCTTGATGCTACTACGAGACCACGCAAACTGCGTCTCTTCCAATTTCTCTACGGGACCAAGCTAGTAATTGGCTTGGCGACTTCCCACGGCTACATCTCAAGTTGGGATGATCTCACCACTCGTTTCCTTGGTCAATTTTTCCCACCGGGGAGAACCACAAAACTTAGGAATGACATCTTGATGTTCCAACAACGTCAAGGTGAATCTCTCTCTGAAGGACATGGACTCGATTCAAGGACTTACTCCATAAAGTCCCTTATCACGGCATTGATCTTTGGCTCCAAGTCCAAATCTTTTATGATCATGTCGACTTCCCCACCAAGCGATCCATTGACCAAGCGGCCGGTGGAAAACTTAGTAATCTCACCGCGGAAGAATCATGGGGTATAATAGAGGACCTTACTCTCTATGACAACGAAAGTTGGAATGACCCCCGTGAGTTGCCCAAAACCGTTAAGGCAATCTCCTTGCCTCCAACTGACTCACACACCTTACGTAGTAGGATGCTTGAACTTGAAGATCAAGTAAAATTCCTCATGAGCTCCTACAAAAATCCTAAGTCTTCACATCAAGTGAATAAAATCACTCTACCTTGTGAATTGTGTAGTGGTCCCCATGACACTCGTGATTGCACAAGACTCCCCGAACAAGCTTTTATGGACTACGCCTCCACGCGTACAGCATCGGAGCGGGAGAGAAAGTGAGTACACTTTCAAGCCTGAACAAAACAACTTAGGAAACTCTTACAACCCTTCATGGAGAAATCACCCTAACCTTAAGTGGAACCAAAACTCAAGTACACCCCATAGCTCATCCAATCCACCTAATAGGTTCAATTCTCTAAACACCGGGAACCCCACAAATCTTGAGGCAATTGCATCTAGATTCATGTCATCTCAAGAGATTCGATTGACTAAGCTTGAAGCCGATTTTTAAGCGAAAGCAAGGCGAGATGACAAACAAGCTTGATGCACTCTTAAAAGCCTTCATTGAACGAGAAATTGGAGCACTTCCAAGTGATACCATAAAGAACCCAAAAGTAAATTCGATTTCGTCAACTTCATGTTCTTGTTCACCTTGGGAGAGTACACATCCATGTCCCTCACACTCAATGATTCACTCGGTAAATGCTATCAACAAGGGTTCTAAGAATCCAATTTAGGTACCAAGGCCCTGCACCATTGATAGAACCTACTCTTTAGAAACCCGTCAACCAAGAACCCAAACCCAATCTAGAGGAGGAGTACAAGGAACTCCATCAAGAAAAACTGGTTCTTGAAGTCTTAGCTCATGCACCTTATTATAATGCTTTGAAAGAAAAATATGAGTTAGAACTTAAACTTGGAAAACATGGGTCGCCTTTTGAGAAATAATCTACCTGAAAAGTTAGACGATCCAGGGCTATTTACTCTTCCGTGTAGGCTTGGAACTTCCAAACCTCTCGATGCTCTAGTAGACTTAGGATCATGCATCAATCTTGTTCCGTTGTCCCTCCATAGAAGCCTTAACCTAGGTAAAATAGAACCAACGGAAACCATTTTAGGTCTAGCGAGGCGGTAGTGTTTAGTATCTAGTAGGGATAATAAAAGACATGGTAGTACACTAGGGAGGCTAACTCTTCTAGCTGATTTCCATGTGCTTGACATGAATAAGGACCCGTATGCCCATTACTTGTAAGAAGAGGATTCTTAGCTACCGCTAGTGCCATCATTGATTGTAAGATGTCCAAGATAGTGGTAGGAGAAGGTAGTGCTAGGTCGATTTACGATGTCAAAAGGCATACATACTACAAAGAGGAAGAAATTCCACATGAGATTAGGATGGATAGAATACCTTCTAGATATGGACCGTGGATTGATAAAAACCTCATAGGCCCCCAACGACCTTTCTATCTAGATGATGCCTTTGCTGGCAAGCAACTTTCCATGAGATGGCTAGAGACATGGAAGTGAACCCGTTCAAAGACGCTTTAGTGTTTAGGAAGATGACCGAGTTCTAAGGAAGTTTGCGTCACAACCTTAAGTATGAATAGGTGGAAAATTAAGAAGCCTAAACATAAGTGGGATTGGAGTAGACCGCCTAGTGATGGAAATGGAGAATGGCACATTAGGATAACAATTTATGATCCCGATGGAGAAAAGTTTGAAAATTATCGAACCAACGCATTACTACTATGAACCTAAATGATAAGTTTGATCCTTATGACATTGTTAAGGACAAGCTCACTTATCCGATACGTAGGACACGACTCAGTCTAGCTACAAGACTCTTAAATAAAAGAAAGCGCCGTGGGGCAACATGCTTAATTGTTTTCTTGTTAGTGTCATATATCTTTTATTGATTGTTTATTCTCATGTTTAAATTTGTAAAAATGCTTTATTTTGTTTTTAACCTCGTCTTAATTGCATATAAAGGTATTTTACATAAAGGATAAGTGTAGGGAGGATTACACACGTTTTCATAAGAAACGTGAACATGAGAATAACAATTGATTAAAAGATATATTTGCATGTTTGTTCGAGTCAAATGCTTGTATCGAGTCATAATGGATGTTTTGCAGAAATTTTTCAGATTCTAAAGATATAAATTTTCCGAAAATTTTTCCAAAAATCAGAACCAGTTTTTGTCAGGATAACTTGTGGCGGGATTGCAACAACTGTCGAGGAAGGAATAAAACATCGAGATCACTTTTTCGTTTTCGAGCTACTTAAAATTTTTGGAAATTTCCAAGTCTTAATTTTCTTAGAAATTCTGTAAACATCCATTCCACAAGCATTATATCCTAGTTTAAATTGAGTCTTATATATTATTACCGCATTTTACGCTGAAGGTTTCGTTTGTTTTCTTCAAGTGTGCTGGTTTTGTTTATCAAGAAGAAGATACATAAAGTTGGAGGAGTTTTTCACACATACATTCTTCTTGGAAAGGATTTAACCACTACTTCACACACGGATCCTACCGAGCTAATCGAAAGTACTAGTTTCTTTCGATTTTAATTACCTTCTTTTATCATAACTTTGATACTTTAGGGGAACATTGGGGACAATGTTCAGTTTAAGTGTAGGGAAGGAAAATAAAACGGAAACTTTGAAACTATGCTTATCCTTGATTATTTGCTTTGTCCAATTGCACTTTTGTAATAAACCACGAGAAAATGTCGGTTAGGGTAATTTTGGCACCAAATTTAAAATTTTTCATAATATATAGGGGTGGGCCATTAGTCTTAACAAAAGCGTCTCACGGATAGGAAGTTATATGACTAGCACAAAACCCTTTACCACTTAAATTCCACAAAAAATGTGGGGATCGCCCTTAGATTAGTAGGAATTGAAGCATTCATCTTCAATGCTTAGAGTGTGAACCGGTAGTATATTAGATTCTAGAACTTGTTTTGTGATGCATTCGGAGATCGCTAGTAAGACTACACTTGTGTAGTTAGGAATAACTAAATGATAAGAGGCATTAGGATAACCCTTGTTTGATACCCGTAATATAATTACTTCTTCCACATTGGTTGAGTAATTCCCACACCTAGTTGTACTCATCTTTAGTACGATACCCCTAGTTAAACCCTCGAGCCTATCCTTTTCGCGATTCTCATGATGTTTCGGTTTTCCGGAATATCAATGAAGAACATTGTCTACACCCCACCCCCAAATATACACCCAAATCGCCTTAGCCTACCCTATATGCACTCACTTTTAGTGCATTATTGTTATCACCCTAAACCCTTAGTTCAATTATCTAGTTGCTTGCATGAGTTGCTAAGTCGAGTCATATCCTTTGTATACAGTTTTGGGACGATTGGGATTCATGGGAAAAGTTAAAGTTTTAAATGACTAAAAGGGAACGCCAATTCCCTTATTTGCGTAATAACATACTCCAAGTGTTTTGATCTTTTCAATTCGGGTCATATTAGTGTTAGAGTAATAAAACTCAAGTGTAGGGATGTGCTATAAACCCCTATCATTTTGATGTTATCGTAGAGCATGGTAGAGTAAAAGTGTAATAAAAAAATCGAAAAATAGAAAAAGAAAAGAAAAAATAGAGTGAAAAAATAAAAATACGGGCTACCATCCTACATTTATCTTTAAATTTATGTTTGTTTATTATCTAGAGTTTAGAGGTCGAAGTCTTGGCTTAGCAAAGCCATTCTTCGTATGCATGTAACATTGAGATTTTTGACTTGCCACCACTAAAAAGCCTATCCCACCAAACCCTTTGTTTCCTACAGTAAGCTAAATTTACAAGACCTCTTTGATAGTCTTTCCTAGGTGTTACTACGCCCAGCGACGGAGGTTTGAACTATTCTCAAGCCTATGGTAATCTATGTACTAGGACCGGTTAATGAGTGTTTATCTTCCATTTCCAATTTGCTATATTTCATATACACCCGAGAGATGTGAGTATCCAAACACCCCATGTGAGGTGCTAGTATGTAATTTCGTGCTTGTTATGACTTTTGCTGGGCTTATATGTGTTGTGGACTGTTTTAAACCAATGCTTCATGACCCCTAACTTATAAATTAATTGGCTAAAAGCACATTTGCTTGAGGACAAGCAAATACCAAGTGTAGGGATATTTGATAAGGATTTAAAATATACCTTTTTGAGGGGTCGTTTAAGCCCTTATTTGATCACTTTTGTATCCGTTATTGCTTAATATCGTTCTTTTCACTTTTAGGTCTCTTGAAGGCAAACTGCTGTAATGGCACTTATTTGGACGAAAAGGCGAGAATATATGAAGAAAATGGCCAAAGTCAAGAATCGAGACACTCAAGCTGATAAATTACAAGAGGCGAGGCGTCCTTTTAATCTGCGACGGCCGTCGGAGAAGTTGACGGCTCTCGAAGAGAAATTGCTTTTTTGGAGGACGTCGGGCTTTAAAAGAGTAGGCCGTCGCAAACTCGGGCGGCCTAGATTCATCCGGACGACGTTAGAAGCTAAAGAGGACGGCGTCACAAGCATAAGGTGACGCCGTCGCAAGATTAACTTGGCCAAGACGACCCTAATGGCGACGGCGTCACAAATCATAAGGTGACGGCGTCGCACATGTAATCTTATATATAGAATCCGAATTTTTCAGTTTTAGAGGGTAGTCTTTTGGGTAAACTTTTGGAGTAAAACCTAAACAACCAAGGTCAGTATTTTGGGTTTAAACCCTATCTTAAACCAAGATAAGTTGTTTACTTCATTAATTTAATTATGTCTTCAATTATTTGTGTGTATGCTTGCATGTTCTCCATCTCCGGCTAATTTACTTGTGTGTTTGCTTAGGGAATATGAAACTTAATTATTGAATATTGATTGGTTGTTTCTTATCTTAGTTGATTAATGATCTAATAATGCGATAGGTCATTCGTTGTGTACTTAATGCTTGATTAATCTTTGTGAACCTTAGGTTATAGCACTATGAGTTGTTGTAAACTATACAAAGAGGCCTTAGAGTTAGAGTTTATCATCCCTAGTGGGTTTGTAGACGAGACCCTTTGGTAACTTCAAAGAGTAGGGAGAAACGCATACCCTACAACTTTAGACACACAACGCAACTAGGAATAAGGACGTGACAATTCAACCACCAATAGGAGATAATTAAGGAGTAGTAAAACCTAAGTAAACACATCTTTAAATATCATCGAGCAGTAATTAGACATAGACTACCACCTTAGTTTAGATAACTAGATAATAGTAGAGTAATTAGAAATACCAACCCCCAATCCAAACCCGAGATTCGTACTTTTCCTTTTCTAAAAAACATAAAAAGATAAAAATAATCTTCCTCAACCCCAACCTTAGCGTAGTAACTTCTCACTAGCATTCCTATTCCCTTAGAGCACGATATCAATTCCCGTGGCTTACCCTAATACTACACTACGATTAGGTTCACTGCCTAGGGTGTTGAAAAACTTGCTCGACGAAAAGGAAGTTCCTTTGACCCCGAACGCGCTGTGTAAGCGTATCAGTGGACGCCTAGCAAAAAAGGTCAATCTAGCCCTGTTTTCCCTTTGAACCCAACAGTCAATGCATACCATTTGACAACCATTTTCTACATCCATGGTGATAATATGTTGGTATGATAAACAATTGCGGACTTAAGATGTATTATATAAGTAGAAGGGAGTTGTGGTTGTTGAACAAGTAGATAAGGAGTAAAGACAACATAAATTCTTACAAGCTAGTCAACTTATAAAGTCAACAAAAAAACAAAAACATGTTCAAACATAATATTGTCGATATTACAAATGGCTAGAAGAGTAGAAGCCTACAACCTTCGAAAACTGGTGGAATTTGTGCCTTTCAGAATGAATTTATCAAGCATATGGATGTCTTGGATATAACTCTTCCACAGAACTCCATAGTAAGTCATCATACTACTGCATCTTCAAGCCAAATTTTCCTCTCCCATTCCTCTTCAATTCTTTTGTACATTCTCTCCTCTTCCAAAAACTGTTGGAATGCTTCTTCATCCAACCTGGGTACTTTCTTCCTCCTCCAATTTGTGTGTTCTTCTTCTTGCTCATAAAAGCATCATAAATCTTGTTCCATAGTCTTCCTTATATCGTCTCTCGATCACTATAAAAGTAATACATTTGAACATCAACTAGAATGTAAACACACTAGAACAATCGTTATACAAATGACAATTAAATGAATACCTATTGCCTTCTGCCATCACAATGCCTTTTCTACCTCGAACCTTACTTTCCTTTGTTGGTTTGGTACACGATCCTTGTGACAGCTAGACTTATTATGTCAACAGTTTGACAATTGGAGCATTTAATCACGTTTCGAGCTCTAGATTTACCCATTTTGACTCAATTTCTCGAGAAAGGGTGGGTTTATGTATTTGAATTCAAATTTGTGGTAAAATGTGAGAATAAAGTACTTGCTATAAGTTAATACAAGACAGGATAGGGGACTAAAACCTGTTCCCTACACTCTAAATCTGTTTGACCAGGACTATAGTTCTACCTTACCCAATACAATCAAAACGATATAACAACTCTCTTAGCCAATACAACAATTAACAACAATATTAACAAATTAAAACACTAGAACATAACATATAGATTCATTAACTTCATATTAAACATTAAATATTAAGTATTATTTTTCCAAAAAAAAAAAAAGGAAAACATAACCATAGAATTTCCTTCTCAACACTTCTAAGATCATCAAGGAAGTTGTCCTGTCACACACCTGTTAGTGTGTCATGAGATCATCCTCACTTTATCTCCAACGCTTCAAGACATTAGCATTCTTTGAGATCCTCGATAACCTTGTAGTTCATCAGTAGTTCGAAAGCCTTCGATCTGAGATGTATTCTTGGGTTTCTTCATACCATACGAAATCAAGTCAGTCAAGGTGTTTTGGAGTCCTTTAGCAATTTTGATGTCCTTATCGTTTTCTCTCTGATAAAAGAGAGAAATCGAGTCAAACATGTAGTCAGAGTTCGAAGCTTTGGCAAGTTCTTCAAGTAGTGGGAAGTCAGCCATTGGGAGGTTGTTGAGATTTTCTTAGGATATGTTTTTTGTGATTGTTGGTATGCAATTGGTATAGTGTATTAACCAATAAATACCAAAAACAACTGGACGTTCTAAATTCAGGGACTAATTGAAGTTAGTAAACGAGAGAAAAAGTCAAGTTTGTGTGAGAAAAAAACGCGAATTTTAAGTGAAAAAAAACACTAACTGGCCAAATTAAGGACCAAGTGTGACATTTTAAACCTACTACCACCAACTGGCCTTTTGCCTTCTTGATACGCTTTATACACAATTAATGTGTTGGAATCACCAAAAGAACCCAACTAACAAGATCCAAAACCATAAACACTATCATAATAACCCGACCCAATTAACAAAACCCAATCAAAACGAAACCTAACATACATCCACACTCACGTAATGAAACACACATCTAGTAAAATCCATTCTTAAAAAAAACAAAAAAGTAAGATTGAAGGACAGAAGCATATTCGTCTCCACTTTTAAGGATGTGAAGGAAGAAGAAAAAGGTGAGGTCCTGTTCAGAATCCACTATAATGGGGTTTTTGATTATAGGTCACTCAGGTATGAACGAGGTCCATTAATTAATCCGTGTGCCTTTACCAGTGATAGGGATATATTTAGTTCAAGCCTTGATAATGTGTTATCAGAGATTAATGAACAAAAATGGGCTTTGTTTTTTCTGTGATCTAAAATCCTAGAAATGGTTTGCATTTGATTTATACTGATGTTGATGTTCATACTTTGTTTGGAATGGCTGAAACAAATGAGTCAGTTGATATCTTCGTAGCCCACAAGCCCCAAAAGTTAGCACAATTTTACTTAAAAAACATTAGTTTTGAAGTTGTGGTTGGGTAGAGCAGGATGCTAACTTTAGGATGCTTAGTCAAACACCTTTTAGGACTAGAAGTCAATGGCAGGGGATAGATAAGAAAAAAATGCAGGGGAGTGAAACCAGGACACCAAGAGTGAAAGGTGGTGTAGTAATCAAAGACGAAGAAGGGGTTGTAGCTAAAAAAAGGGACAAAATTAAAGGAAAAGGAAAAGGAAAGATGGTTGATGAAGAGGAGGTTTTGCCTAGAAAAAAAGGGAGAGGAGTTGTTCAAGAATTTAAGCGAGGTTTAGATGGAAAGGGGAAGGCCAAAATGGTTGAGTTTGCAGGGTTTGATGTTGAGAACTTGCCTGTTTTGACTTGGAGGGGAAGAAAGGGTTGGTGGTCTTCTTGCAGATGTTTCAAGCGGTGTTAAGACACCCTTCGGAGCAAAGAAAAGATTACAAAGCGTCCTAGCACATTAAGCCCAAAAGGCGACCCTAGGTGATGTTTCAGTGATGAATACCATGTCATGTGTTAAATTCTATTAAGCTATAACACTACAGTTCATAACTTATATGTTTGTAGTTTGTATACTTGTTTTTGAGACAAAGGTGGCAGTAGCATCATCAATTTAGGGCTAAAAGTTTTGTCGGTTCAACGGTTTACGGATATCAATCACCGGTACATTGTAGATCATTTGAAGATTGGCCCGGTTGAGCGTTTTGAAGTTGGGCCCAAATTCATCTTTATATTTTGTAATGAATCGATTATATTAACATGTATCAGACATACCAAGTACTCCAGTTATATTCCATTTCATCAAACCTTGTATATAGTTGAGTAGTTATAAGTCTAACTAGCTAAATAGT
>OU343221.1:276528039-276636390 GCA_910596185.1 Chrysanthemum makinoi
TTTTTCTTTTCTGTTATCTACATGCATAGGGAATTATTGATCCTATCACTAAATTTGTTGTACAGGTTGTGATGGGTTTGCAATTTTGACATTAGGAAACAACCTACATAGATAAAAGTTTCATGAATGAGCAGTTTACTTCTTAAAATTTATTTGTGTACTTTCCTCTTTAATACTCCGTCGTCCCAAATTATAAGTCCATTTTGACTTTTTCAAAGTCATTTTATACCAACTTTGACTTTAATTATTTCTTGTAGTGTTATATAAACTTGTTGTAAATTATATAAATGGATATGTGATTTAATTGCATTTTCATTTGTTTACTTTTTATCAAGTATTATATAACACGAAAAAATATAATTAAAGTCAAAGTCGGAAGAAAAAGACTTTGAAAAATAAAAAATGGACTTATAATTTGAGACGGACGGAGTATTACTTACTATAGAGTACTAACGAATTTTGAAACAAATGTGTAGAAAATTCATATCTCATTATCTACTTATAAAATCCTTGAGTTATAAGTTTAATGGTTAATTGAATTATATCAATATCATGTTAAATAGGTAAAGGAAAAAAGGATTTATGTTCAGGTTACACTAGATAGTCAAACTTTCTTGACTCTACTATACGGGTCTAATCAATATTCCTATAAGTGTCATAGACTTTTCCGTAATTAGCTATCCCATAAATTTCACCCAACAAAGTTTGAATTAACCTTGATCTTTTATGAGACTTTATAAACACCTTACCACTTATTATCACATCAAGATGGTCATATGAGTCAACCCAAACAAATGAGTAAATACTCATTAATAACGTTTACTTTTTACATTTTTTAGAGTTTAAAGTAACCAAAGTATCCTTGACTTTCAGAAACGATGAATTGTTATGCTTAAAGTACACAATTTCCTAGGCAATCTGATATATAGACACGATTTCTTTTAGGCTGGCTCTAATAGTCTCGATCGAGGGAAGTAAGATCGATTGTGGCGATCGATTCACCATCGATCGTCTTGTTGTGTGTCCACTTGATCGCCAGCCATCGCAAGTGTTTTTTGAGGATTTCGGTCGTATATACGATCGACTAAACTACACAAATAAAAACAAAACACTCACTTTGTAATTAATTTTATTAAATGTCGTCTTTACTGGGGCACCTAATCGCCTGAAGGTCGCTGGAAAGAGAAAGCTGACGTGGCAGTGAAAAGTAAGGGGATTGAATTCCCTTACTGAACCAGCCTTAATAAATAATGTTGTCTTTGTTTTTGTTCCTTGCTAAGAATTATATTTACAATATACTACTTATAATGGAGGGATACTCGCTCTCCTATTAATGAGTTTAAGATTTCTTAAATTAGAATTTAAGCAAATACTAATTATAAAACATAATGTACAACTATGTAAATCATAATTGATTTTAAGCAAATACTATTTCTTACATACATACAATTAATACATAATATCACAAATATATACTACTACCTATGCACAATGTACAAATACAAATAAAACTAAAAACACACTATTCCATACATACAATTAATACACAATTTAATTCACCCATTCACTAAAATATACAACTTTTTAACCACAATGTACAATCTAATTAAGCTTTCAAAACATAAATCCGAAATCAAGCAGCTCAAACTAAAATAACATATGTTCGCTAGAAAATTTAGTCACATGATACCTGCCGTCGCATCGCACGAATACCCTGCTAGTTTACAATAAAACAGTCGACCAACTTTTTTGGTCTATATAATACAATTATTATCATATATCATATACCCATTCAACACACCTATGAAGACATTAAACTTTTTATTCCTTTGCCTTATTTTCACAACAAATGCATCTTCAATAGCAAAAACTCCAATAGGTATTTGGTCTATATAATACAATTATTATCATATATCATATACCCATTCAACACACCTATGAAGACATTAAACTTTTTATTCCTTTGCCTTATTTTCACAACAAATGCATCTTCAATAGCAAAAACTCCCATAGGTAGCGCAAAAAAATCTTGTCCAGAGAATATTTGGACTGTCTTTATCTATAATTCGATGAATGATCCATTAACCGTTCATGTAAAATCAGGTAATGATGATCTGGGAGAGCATACACTTGCGGTGTTCGAAAATACAAACTGGCAATTCTGCGAAAACTTTTGGTCGACTACCATGTTCTGGGCTGATTTCAAGAGCAATGGTACAAGATCTGCCTCTTTCCATGTGTGGGATCATGAGTTGGGTATTGGTTATGCCTCGGGATCATTTTTAAGTATTGATCGAAGATTGGTTTGGTTAGTTAGAGATGATGGATTTTATGTAGGAAAAAGAATTTCTCCATTTCCAGATGGATGGGAGAAACTACAAAACTGGTCATAAAATGATGTAACTGATTATATATTTATCAATATTGCATGCATTATGCATTGTGTTTGAATTATGAAAATGAAAATTTAAACTTTTATCAGTTATGTAATTGTTGAGACATACATGAAATAGTATGACATACTACTAGCTTGTTACCAAAGACTCATATGTCTATATTTCACAACTTAACCATTGCGTTTGATATTTTATTCTCTGTCACAAAAGTGCCAGATATCTTGAGAGTACATTGTGTGGGTGGTTGTACGCTACCGTTAGGGGGAGGGAGTCGTTGAGGGGCAAGATGCCATCTTTCACTTCTTCTCTCATCCACATCACCATTTTTTTCATCTATCTTTCCAGTGGCGGACGATAAAACTAAATGGGTCAACTAGTCAACCGGCTAATAGGTCGGGTCAGTTTATGTCTTGTCGGGTATAATATAACACACACAAAACATCTATGTATAGAGTCGTGTCGCGTACAACGTCTACTGATTGTTTAAAATTCAAAACTCCTACAAGAGTTAGATAATTGTATATATATCATGTATTTTTTTTAAAGTATTATATGTACAATAAGTCTGTAAAAATGTAAATCAAATGCTATATGCTGGTATTATTTCAAATTTATTGACCATAGAAGGGAAATTATCAAGTTTAGAAAACTAACAATGCTTTTGAAAAATCATGTCTACTGTAACATAATATCATTAATTACAATACATAAATATAGAACAAATTGCAAAAATTAATAAATGAAAATATAGAATTGTTGTTTCCAAAAATGAAAAGAGATTAAAACCCAACTTAGAATTGCTGTTTTCAAAATGAAACTAAAAACAATATCATATATTGCTATGTCGAAACTGCTAAAAATTGCTATTTTCAAGAAAAGAGTTTGACCCTGTATCATATCTTCATCTTCTTCGATATATCCGTATATAAGTCTAAGTTCCGGCCATTTTTTATTTTATTTTTCTGTTATTTTAGTTTCTTCTTTTGTAGTTTCAAATCCAAGGTGGTTCCCAAGTAATTTATAAGGTAGGTCCCGAAAAAAAATCATGTATCGCTTCTAAAAGAATTTTCCGTCTAAGGTGGTTCTCGGACACCACCTAAAACATGAATAGATCCGCATCTGTATCTTTCAAACCTATCTTTATAAGAAGTCGTCATCTTTCAAACCCTTCTCATATTTCACTTTCTCTCTCCTCTACGCCACTATTAATTTTTTTTTTCAATTAACTTCAATATTTTATTAAAAACATAAATATTTTAAAAATATAAACATTTCATTTCAAACAAATAAACATAAAATTAAAACGATAATAAAAAAATACAACTAAAAATAAAAATAAAATTACAATGACAATAAAAAAAAGATACAACTAAAAATAAAAATAAAACTACAACGACAAATAAATTTATAACACCCCATCCCCAAGCGTATTTGGTGAGAATTGGTTGGACCTGATTAGGGGTTTGGTTTGGGTTTGGTTGGGACGAAGATGAGCCGGGGGCGCAGTTTTTGCCACGGATTGGCTTAGGTTGGGACGGTTTTTCCTTTGATCCATATAAATTTTTTGGGATGTAATTGTTTTTTGAATGTGTATATGACTGTGTATATATAGGTGAGAAATAGGTAAAAAACCCTTCCTACTAGCCGTTATACTAGGTTTTTAGCCGTTGCAAAAACAAGCTGTTATTTTTATTTTATTTTTCATTCAAATCTTTCAATCTTTCACGGGATGACATCTTGGTACATAAGCCAGGTCAGAGTGAAATGTTGCAAAAATAAGCGGTACGCAGAGGTGCTTGACGGCACCGCAAAACTCAAACCCAGCTGCTATCTATCATCGACTCCCTCCCCCCTTATAGGCGTAAAATGGTGCCTATAGTGCCGCTATATGCATGCATGCCGGACCTCGCATATGTTGCAATATTAAAACTATTAGCACGTTAATATTTAATCACATAAGCACGAGTACGCAACGGAAGACATAAAGATTAAGTACAATACAACGTAATTAAAATAGTTCAAGTATGTGTAGCTTTTAGCAAGCTAACGATCACAATCTTGAATATATGCGTGTGTATAAAACTTTAACACACAAACCACGTAAAGATCAACGTAGATCTTCTTCACGTAAACACGCACTATATTTTTTAGCAAACAGTTAAATACGCTAGTACTAGTAAGTGAAAAGCTGCAATCAACTTCTTGATTATTCGAACAAGCAAATCGTGAAACCCTTTGTTGTTGTTGTTGTTCTTTGATCGACCTAAAAGAAACCAAACGAAAACCCTAGTATTTTTCTAGTAGATCAAAACCAAGACCAAAGCAAACCCGAGAACCCTTTCGAGGATATGGTCGATCGATCAAAGACCAAACACCAAAAGCGAATGCCTTTTGTGTTTGAGAAATCGGTCGAGCAAGTAAAGAAGAAAAGAGAAATTGTGAATAATGAATGAGGTGAAAAACAAAAGACATTGGTTTTCATTATACTATAGGTATTGGGATGGCTTAGCTTGCAAGCCAAGCAATGCCAAACCTCCTCAAACTAGTCCAACCGATCAGCCACAAGGGGTGGAGTGGAGATCCGGAACCGTCTTTGCTTCGTTTACATTTTAGTCCCTGAACTTATCGTCTAACTACCGTTAAGTTTAAATTTAATAGTGAGTAACTATTAATTAATATTAAAACGTATATAGCTTTTCACTATAAACCGTTTTCCGTATAAACGCGTGTGTCTTCATAGGCTCACGTTTTTTCTAGAAATTTGGTATTTGAATATTGTTCATATCCCAACAGCATCATACGTGCACCCTCAAGCCCATAACAGGTATTAATTATTGTTGTTTTTATTTATTTATTTTTTATTATTATCTTTTTATATTTTGGAATGTAATGTGAAGTGTAAGTGTGTGTTACAAAAATGTTATGAGTGGCGGTGTTTTTTTGTTATATGTTATAAGATTGTTATATGTTAAAAGCTGTGTAGCTACCTATACCTAGCTCTCTAATTACCTAGCTAAGCACTTGTAGGCAGTTAGCTTAGCTAATTGCCCAATAAAGGAAAGAAAAACAAATGAAAGAAATTTATCCAAAATAATTCTCTCGAAATTTGAACTTTTTTGTTTTGCAAAAACCCAAACTTACCACCAGACTTAGGCTGGTCCCAATCGTGACCTGAGATGACTAAGTCACCAGCATACACGTCGAAACTTTCTCTCTTTCGGCATTGAGACATGACCGGATGTCATAAATCGATGACCCAAGCTTTTATTCAAACATTTTAAACATTAAATTTAAATTCATTAAAATTAAAAAACATTACAATACGAAATTAAAAAAAACATTACAATACGAAATTAAAATAAACATTACAATACTTAAACTAATAATCTAAATCGTAGCGTGCCTTGATTGTTGCCTTGACTTTCATCAATTCTTGTAGTTGTCGTCCGGTGAAAGTTGGGTCGATTGGGGTGTTGTAGAAGATTATGTCGGACTCCCGTTTTGATAGCCTCATGAGCTCAAGTTTCTCTTTTTTCATCTCCAGCTCTTTTTCCCTCAACCGTAACCAAGTATATTCTAAACCCTCCTTATTCTTACCTTTCTCAACTTTTGATGGCTTCTTGGTCTTGAAGAAAGTTTTGGCCAACAATTGTTTCTTCCTTGCTTTGTCACGACCAACCGGTCGTGATTCTCTAGTCCCTTCCTCATCAGAATCATCAACATCTTGGACATCGAAAGGATCACGAGCTTGGGTTGAACCAGAGGTAGTGGTAGAACCCTCTGTTTTCTTCCGACTATTAGTTTTGGCAATCTCAATGTTCTTCCAAGCAGCATGACCCTTTAAAACCTCCCAACACTCCTCCAAAGTGAAATCATGATCGTACGTCATACGGTATTCTCTAAGAGCTTTTGAAGTGTCGTCTATATCATTCTCACCGCTTCCATTGTCATTATTGATATTCTCCATGATAGCACAATAATTACCAACCCTATTACGAATCCTACTCTTCAATTTGGTAGTGATCATGGGTCATAGGTTGGTCGAGCCAGTTTCTTTTAAAGTAGTCTATCACTAACTCCCAAAACTTGAAGCGGTTGGTTTCCTCTAGCAGAGTTTCGACACATAAACCCAAGTTTTACAAAGCACGACCTCTTCCGCCTTTGTCCATGCTTCAACGTGCTTCTTGGCTTTCCCCTTGCTTGTTTCGGGCTTCTTGCCTTTGCCCTTGGCCTTTGAAGCACGCTTGATGCTGCTGGTTTGATGGGGACATTTCTTCGGAGGCGGTTTTTCATCATCAGAATCATCAACGGGAATGAAATCATGGAACGAACCGTGGTGCGAACCGTGACCCGAACCTTGGCCCATCGAAACATCTTGACTTTGGTAGTTTTATATTATACCCGGCAAATAATCTTCCAAATTCATGTCAAGATTAGTAATTCGAATCGGGGAATAAGGTTGATACGGTTAAGAAGGATAAATGAAGTCCATGTTTGGATGGTACGACGACCCATTAGGTTTGGTGTCGATTGTAGGGGCGTTGCGGTGGGACAAAAGGACGGTTAACATAAAACGGGTTTTGGTTTTGATTTGGTTGGACTAGTTGTGATTGATAATCAAAACTTTGTGGTGGCCCGAATAGGCGGTTTTGTTGTGGTGTTATGCCGGTTAACTCAAGTTGTTTTCGTGAGAGAATTCATATTCGGGGCATTTTGGGGTAGTCGTGATCATCGGTTTTGATTGTGAGGTATTTTTTCTTGCTATTTTGAACTTGGATGAGAATTAGATTCAAATGAATATAGATGAGAAATGGTGAGTGGTGAATTGTGTTTGAGGTGAAGTTGGTATTTATAGAGTGGTAAAATTGTTTAAAAAAAAGTTTTTTTTTTTTTTAATGACCAAACGGTCAAAAATTTAAAAGTTTTTTGAATTTAGCCCAAACGGGCAAAAAAGCTTGGAAATAGTGGGCATTAAAGGTCGGTCGTATCTCGATGTCCCCAAAAAAGCCACTACGCCCGATGTGGCAACCGACCTCCACAACTCACACGCCCGATATTGACATCGGTCGAGGATGAGTTTTTTTTATGCCCAACCGATTTGATTCACTCGATTGAGACCAGCCTTATATATTAGCTGTTGTATACTAGTATAATTTTAGTTTTCCCCTATTTTATACGAATGACATCGTATACTACCGTACGTAAATGTATACAACTAGAGTTAGAATTAGAAATAGAATAGAATGTAAACACTATAAGTTTGGTTCAAAATAGATAAAGATGCTTTAGTTGTAGGAATTAGCTTATAAATTACGTAATTATTTATTTAAAAGGAGTATTGCTCTACGTGTTTCTTAAAAATGCAATTTGCATAATATACTATATCATGGGCGGAGACAGGATGGGGGCACGTGCCCCCGTATCAAAAATAATTGTAGTATAATTTTCTAATATATATATATATATATATATATATATATATATATATATATATATATATATATATATATATATATATATATATATAGTGTAAGATTATTTACAGAATCAAGAAATTTGCGAGAACTGCGAGAACCACCTTTGTACTCCTCCTAATAATGCATGATGTATATTAGATCAATGCAAGATGGCATTTTTAAAAATATTTATAACTTATTTTGGTAAAAAAATTAAATTGAGGGCAAATTAGGTATTTATATTCTCCATAAAAATAGCTTCAATATGTAGATAATCTGTGAATGAATCAGTTACATATCAAAACCATCCATCACCACATCTCACGTCTTTATCTCAACCCTAATTACCCATGGCCGCCGGCGATCTTAACCCTTCTTTATTACACCAAGAAATCGCGTATCATCAAGATCTCATTAAAGGTGTCTCGGGTAGGTTTTATTAGTTTTTGTTTTCTCTTTTAAGGTCTGATGATGTGTGTTCATGGATGTTAAAAGATCCATTCTTAATACGAAACAACATGATGTGTATTCATCTTGTTAAAAGCTCACAGATCCTTTCTCTAAAAGGTATGTGTTATTTGTTGGTTTTATAGATATAAATTAGTAGACGTGAGTTATGATCGAACTCGAGACCACATGATTGCACACTTTGAGTATGAGAATTGAAGTTAATAATTAAATGTAAATGTTATATTTATTTATTAATTAAATGTAAATGTTATATTTATTTATTAATTAAACGAAATAATTATAACGGACGTTATGTAATTGGAAAGGACTAGATTGCAAATTAATATTGGGAAGGTTCCGGAATCCCTTTGGGGATACAAATACCGATCGGCCAAAGGAGGAAAACCCAACCCATCTCAAACTCAACTTGTTCTCCAAGTTTAGTTGAGTATATATACAAGGCTAGGGGTCTTGGATTTTTATCTCTTGTACTCATAAGCTTAAACCTAAAATTTGTTTGTGTGTGTTTTGCTTAATTCGGTCGACCACCACCACAAGGGTGTCGACACACATCTTTTCCAAACCAAATCGTTTTGTTTAATTAAAACAAGCATTCCTTTAATTCGGTATAGTACGTGTGTACAAGAAAGTGGTACTAACACATTATTGTTAGTATTCTTGGATTGAATTACAAAATCAGTAAGGGGTAATTCACATAATCCTATAAACCCTAATTAGGGTTCATCCAATTGCTAGTTTTGTGGATTTGATTTGTACGCATATTCTTGTTTATGTTAATTAATTATTCGTTAATCTTTTCTATACGCTTCCGCATGTATTTATTGATGTTTTGTGTTTTATTATTGATTGTCATGATATATAATTCCAACAGTGGCATCACGAGTCATTGGTTTTAATGAGTAATTAATTACTAAACGTGTAAAAAACGAATATTGTATGTTGTTTGATATGATTGTTCTAGGGTTTGGTTTATTTTTTTATGGGTCGTTTTTTTATGTTATATGGGGCGTACCCCTATTTTTTTGTAGTCGATTCATATTTAAAAAAATTTAGGGTTTTAATTGTTATGTTAACCTTATCGAAACCTAGAATTAATATATGTGTTACGTGATTAATTAATGAATAATATGCTATGTGACATGGAATTGTATGCGATCTTGAGACTTAATTGAATAATTGTTATGTTATATCCATGATGATACATGCATGTTTGTCATGGATAGTTGCTTGAATTATTGTTTGAATTATTGTTTAATTATTAAGATATTTTTTATCACATGTTTATTATTGATAAATCTTGAATTGGGGAAGACTCCAATTATATATTAATGAATCAATTATGTGCAATTTGATATATTTTAATTAAGGGTTTACGCAATCGATTCGTCGATGTATGTGGCTCACTTTCAATTGAGAAAGTGAAAGCCCTAATTAATATATACATTAATTAACCTAGACATTGATTATTAATAGGGTTTTATCGAATAAGTTGCATGTGGCTACTTATTTACACGTATTAATGGTTAGTTATGTGCGCATTGTTTTTTAGTTATTTATTTTTTTATTTGTTTACTTGTTTGTTTATTATGTGTGACAGTTTTAAGCAAAGGGTAATTTTGAATAGAAAAATAATACGGACTAAACAATGGTGAAATTTGATTTGTTTTTGAAGAGTTAAGTTTTCAATAGTTTAATTGATTGATGATTTTGGTACAAATGGTCTGAACGGCTCACCCAATTTGACGGACTGTGTGAGAAGTACTAGGAGGGGAGTGCATTAAATTGTGACCCTAAAGAAGGAGGTTATTGCTTCAGCGCTGACCAAATTCTCCGCTTGCTTGCGAGTCAAATTGGAGCTACCAAGTAAGCCATAAATGTATAAAATCATCTTAAGGGCGAATTAGCTTTAATTCCATGCGCTACTTCGGAGGTATTACCCAAAACACTAAGTCTTTAGACTTATGCAAAAGTACGGTATAATGGACGATAATTAAAGGTAAATTCCTTGATTGGCGAAACCAATACCTCAATCAAAACTTTGATAATTTGATCTTTATGAATTGGTAATAAAAAGTTTTTTATTAAAATTTATGCTACAAGATGAATGCATGACATCTTTGTACATATTTGATTTGACCACATAAAATCAAAATTAGTAACCTTTATAAATTAAGTTTGTGCCATCTAGTTAAAGGAACACTTGGAGTTACAATTTACGTCATGTCAGAACTTGGCGAGATTGTGATGAAAAGGTAAATCTTTATGTAAAGTCAGACCTTACATGAACATATTTGCAGTTCTTTAAGTTAGACACTTAAATTGAGTAGGAAGTGAGACCTGGACTCAAGGCATAAGATGAGATAAAACATGTTTATATTTGCAATAGCGTTGGAAACTATAAATCCCATAATGATCTAGGAATTGGAAATTGTTTGCCAATTATTGTTCGACAGATTACCTTATTATGTGCTTTCGTTTCTAGCAGATCAACTGATGTAATGAACCTATGATAATTTGGATCCTAGTTTTCGAGAAAAGTATATGGTTATATGTTTATATTACCTTGGGTATATTTTATTTTCTTGAAAAGTTGTATTATCGATAATACTAATACTTGAACTTTTTCTGTAGAAATGGCTCAAAACAACGATAACACTAACACTGCACTAAGTTCTATGTTCAAAAGTTTTTTTAATCGATAAAAGTTGACTGGCTCTAAGAATTTCAATGATTGGCACCGCTCTTTGAGAATTGTCTGTAGAGTTTCTGATCGGTTGGATTATCTCAGACACGTCTTGCCCTGCTGAACCAAAGACCTGCCGCTTTGCGGCGAAAAGACTGCTTGGAAAATTGAGTATAAGCGTCATAACAATGTGGCTTGTCTAATGTTGGGAACGATGGAACCTGCTCTCCAAAAGTAGTTCAAAAACTACTTCCCATCTACCATGCTCGATGAACTTCGAACTATGTTCGAGAAACCTGCGGTTGTAGAGATTATATGATTTGATCGATGCATTACACAGCTGCAAGCAGGGAGAGGGTAAACCCGTAAGTGCTCATGTATTGGAGATGAAAGGATACATGGACCAATTAATGTCACTTGGCAAAGTTTATGAAAATGACATTGCTGTGAACTTGATCAAAAGATCCCTTAACAAGGATTTCAATGGTTTTGTTCGGAACTTCAATATGCACTGCGTGGGGAAGACAGTTACTGACCTACATGCATTGCTAATTGATTATGAAAAAGGGTTACCTCAAAAGGCTCCTACTCCCCCGGTACTTGCTATTCAGGGTGGAAGGATAAATAAGCCAAAACCGCAGCGTGCGAACCACAAGAAGGGAAAGGGCAAAGGGAAAGTTGATAAGGGTAAACAGGTTATAGCCTATCAACCAGAACCCAAGAATTACCCTACTCCTAGGAAGGAAAATCCTAAAAAGGATCAAGCATGCCACCACTGCAAGGTCATTGGGCATTGGAAGAGAAACTGTGCTCTCTATCTTGATGAATTGTAGGCAAATAAGATGAAGTATGCTGGGTCCTTGGGCGCCGGTTCTTCAGGTAACTTATTTGTAATTGAACTATTTACTCTAAATCATAAAAATTCATAGGTATATGATACTGGATGTGGTATTCACATTTGTAATACACTGCAGGGGTTTAAAGTGGAGAGGAAGCTAGCATATGGGGAGCAATATCTGCACGTGGGCAATGGGGCACATGCAGCTGTTGAAGCCATAGGAACGGTTAGTTTAGTATTGCTTTCGGGCTTAGTACTGTTATTGAGCAATTGTCATTACGCACCTTCTATAATTAGAGGTGTTTTTTCCTTTTCAGTATTGTTGGATGATGGTTTTACTCATACTATTTCACGTAATGGAATTTCTGTTTCTTTAAATGGTGCATTTTATTTTAATGCGACATCTTGTGAATGGTGTGTTTGAAATTGATGTGATTGGAAATGAATCTAACAAATATAATAATTCGATGTTTAGCATCAATAAAAAAATGAAGTTGGACTTGAATTCTTCTTATCTTTGGCATTGTAGACTTGCTCATATAGGCAAGGCTCGCATGCAAAAGCTACAACACGAAGGGCTTTTGCAAAATATCAATGATGAATCATTTGATAAATGTGAGTCATGCATATCTGGAAAGATAACGAAGAAACCTTTTCATAGCAATATGGAGCGGGCGTCTGATCTACTTGTTCTTATTCATACTGATGTGTGTGGACCACTTAGACATGTGTCAAAGAGAGGTGATAGCTACTTCTTAACCTTCTTGATGATTTCAAACCTTTTCATAGCAATATGGCCCGCTCGATCTACTTGTTCTTATTCATACTGATGTGTGTGGACCACTTAGACATGTGTCAAAGAGAGGTGCTAGCTACTTCTTAACCTTTACTGATGATTTCAGCCGTTATGGTTATGTTTATTTACTTAAGCATAAACATGAGGTGTTTGAAACATTTAAGGTTTTCAAAGCAGAAGTAGAGCTGCAATTGGGAAAGAAGATTAAAGCTCTTCGATTCGATAGAGGAGGGGAGTATCTAAGCCAAGAGTTTAAAGATTACTTAGCTGAGAATGGAATTGTCCAGAATCTCACTTCTCCATATACTCCACAACAAAATGGTGTATCTGAGAGAAGAAATCGTACATTGTTGGACATGATACGATCTATGTTTAATCTTACTACTATACCTTTATCCTTTTAGGATTATGCTTTAGAATCAGTTGTTCGTATTCTGAATATGGTTCCGACAAAGAAGGTTGATAAGACACCATATGAAATATGGCATGGTAAAGCTCCTAACATGTCTTATTTAAAGGTATGGGGTTGCGAGGCGTATGTTAGACGTGACTCAGTAGATAAACTCCAACAAAGATCTGTAAAGTGTATCTTCGTAGGATACCCTAAAGAAACTATGGGTTACTACTTTTACTATTCAATTGAAAATAAAGTAATTGTTGCTAGGTATGGAGATTTTCTTGAAAATGATCTCGTATCTAAAGAATTCAGTGGGAGAGTTTATGATATGGAAGATGATCATGAAGATGCATTACCTTCTGAAAACACTAACGTACTTCCGGTAGAACCTGATAGTCTGAGTCCTCCACCAGAAGTTGAAGTGATTACCGTTCGTAGATCCGTAAGGTCTACGTGTGCACCTGAACGTCTATGTCTTAACGTAGAGGTTGAGAAAACTATGTTAGGAGATCTTGGAGAGCCTACTAGTTATAAAGCTGCCATGGTAAGTCCTGAAAAGGACAAATGGCAAGCTGCAATGAATGGGGAAATGCAATCCATGAGAGAAAATGAAGTCTGGGAAGAGGTCGACTTACCTCTAAACGCCAAGGTGGTTGGAAGTAAGTGGCTCTATAAAATTAAGACTGACATGGATGGAAATATACACATCTATAAAGCTTGTCTAGTTGCGCAAGGTTTTACTCAAACTTATGGCATAGATTACGATGAGACCTTTTCTCCTGTAGCAGACATTAGAGCTATTAGAATTCTTATAGCTATAGTAGCATACTATGACTATGAGATATGGTAGATGGATGTCAAAACCGCCTTCTTGAATGGTCGCTTAGATGAAGACATCTATATGAAGCAACCTAAGGGGGTTCGTGAATCCAAAATTTCCAAACCGTGTATGCAAACTTCAAAGGTCCATTTATGGATTGAAGCAAGCATCAAGGCAATGGAATAAGAGATTTGATGAAGAAATCAAAAGGTATGTATTTATTCAAAATCTTGATGAGCCATGTGTTCATCACGAAGTTAGTGGGAGTGATGTAATTTTCCTTATCCTTTATATCGATGACATATTAATTATGGGAAAAGACATTCTAAGTTTGCAAAATGTTAAGGCATATCTTGGGAAATGTTTTTCCATGAAGGATTTAGGAGAATCTGCATACATTCTGGGAATGAAGATCTACCGAGATAGGTCAAAGCGGTTAATTGGTTTAAGTCAAAGCGCTTACATTGATAAAATATTGAAGAGATACAATATGCAAAATTCCAAGAAAGGATATTTGCCGATGGAAGTAAAGCATGGCTTATGTAGCGATATGTGTGCTTCAACACCTGTTGTGGTGGCACGCATGCAGAAAGTTCCTTATGCCCGACAATAGGATCTATTATGTATGCTATGAGATGCACAAGACCGATGTATGCGTTCGCTCATAACATGACCACCGATATCAATAGAATCCGAGTGAACTTCACCTGGATCTGCTGTTAAACATATTCTAAAGTATCTTAGGAATACGAAATATATGTTTCTAGTGTATGGTGGAAATCCGACATTACGAGCTTGGTGTTACAGTTCTTGTGTGATACGTCCCCGGCAAGGTGTGATAAAGATGATACGAAGTCTCACACGGGTTATGTCTTTGTCATCAATGGAGGAGCATTGACGGAAGAGCAAGAAGCAGAGTACGATTGCGATGCCTGCGACAGAGGCCGAATACATAGCTACTTCGGAAGCTGCGATGGAGGCTGTTTGGATTAGGAAATTCATTTCAGGGCTTGGTGTTATGTCTTCAATTGAATCTCCTATCGATATGTATTGTGACAATTCTGCTGCAATCATATTTGCCAATGAAACTGGAGTCATGAAGGGCACCAGACATTTTCTACGGAAGTATCACTATGTTCGGGAACAAGTCCGTGAAGGTGAAATAAATCTATTGAAAGTTCACACAGATGACAACTTAGCTGATCCATTCACTAAGGCTTTGGCTAGAGAAAAGCTTGTTGGACTTGCCAATGGAATTGGACTTCGTTTAGCTAATAGTTTCATGCAAAACTGTGATTAGTATTTGGATAAAGGATATTGTAAAACATATATTATTTATATGAAATAAAGTTTGGATTATGTTTATTTTCATTTATAATATTGTTGTCCTATATTTGCATGTTTAATCCATGAATAATTAAGTTATTCTAAATTGTCCGTTGTTGATAACGCTACACGCGTCGTTCGGGGTCAAAGGAACTTCCTTTTCGTCGAGCAAGTTTTTCAACACCCTAGGCAGTGAACCTAATCGTTGTAGTGTAGTATTAGGGTAAGCCACGGGAATTGATATCGTTCTCTAGGGGAATAGGAATGCTAATGCGAAGTTACTACGCTAAGGTTAGGGTTGAGGAAGATTAATTTTTTTATCTTTTTTAAGTTTTTAGGAAATGGAAAAGTACGAATCTCGGGGTTTGGATTTGGGGGGTTGGTATTTCTACCGATTACTTTTACTATCTAATTATCTAATTAACTAAGGTGAGGTAGTCTATGTCTAATTATTGTGTGCTCGTATGATGATTTAAAGATGTGTTTACTTAGGTTTTATTACTCCTTAATTATCTCCTATTGATGGTTGAATTGTCACGCCCTTATTCTTAATCGCGTTGTGTGTCTAAGGTCGTAGGGTATGCGTTATCCCTAACTCTTTGAAACTACCAAAGGGTCTCGTCTACAAAATCTCTAGGATTTATAAACTCTAACTCTAAGGTACTCTTTGGATGGTTTAGCCTACAACTACTCTAGGTGTTATAGTCTAAGGTTCACAAAGATTAATCAAGCATTAACTACACAACGAATGACCTATGGCATTACTAGATCATTAACAATTAAGATAAGAGACAACCAATCAATATTCAATAGTTAAGTTTCATATTCCCTAAGCAAACACACAAGTAATTTAGCCGGACATGGAGAACATGCAAGCATACACACAAATAATTGAAGACATAATTGAATTAATGAAGTAAAACACTTATCTTGGTGTAAGATAGGGTTTAGAACCCTAAAATACTGTACAAGACAGCCTTGGTTCGGTTTAGGTTTTTACTCCAAAAGACTACACACATAATAATGAAAAATTCGGATTCTATATATAAGATTACATTTGCGACGGCGTCACCTTATGATTTGTGACGCCGTCGTGTCGCCGTCATTAGGGTTTCGTCTTGGCCATGTTAGACTTGCGACGGCATCACCTTATGCTTGTGACGCGCGTCCTCTTCACCTCGGCCCGTCTGGATCAAATCTAGGCCGTCCGAGTTGCGACGACCTACTCTTTTAAAACCTGAAGCCGTCACTTGTAAATAAGCAATTTGGCTATTGAGCCGTCACAAAAGTGCTCCGACGGCGTCGCAAATAACACCTGACGCCATCCCCTTATGTTTCAGCAGCTTGAGTGTCTCGATTCTTGACTTTGGCCATTTTCTTCATATATCCGCGCCTTTTCGTCCAAATAAATGCCATTCCAGCAATTTGCCTTCAAGAGACCTAAAAAGTGAAAAGGAACTATATTAAGTAATAACGGATACAAAAGTGATCAAATAAGGGCTTAAACGACCCCTCAAAAAGGTACATTTTAAAACCTTATCAAATATCCCTACACTTGGTATTTGCTTGTCCTCAAGCAAATGTGCTTTTGGCCAATTAATTTATAAGTTAGGGGTCATGAAGCATTGGTTTAGAACAGTCCACAACACATATAAGCCCCACAAAAATCATAACAAGCACGGAAATTACATACTAGCACCTCACATGGGGTGTTTGGGTACTCACATCTCTCGGGTGTATATGAAATATAACAAGTTGGAAATGGAAGATAAACACTCATTAACCGGTCCTAGTACATAGATTACCATAGGCTTGAGAATAGATCAAACCTCCATCGCTTTGGCGTAAGCACCTAGGAAAGACTATCCAAGAGATCTTTTAAAGGGTTGTAATGTTAGGCTTACGGTAGGAAAACAAAGGGTTTAGTGGGATAGGCTATTTAGTGGTGGTAAGTCAAAAAAATTTATGTTACAAGCATACGAAGAGTGGAGTTGCTAAGCCAAGACTCGACACTCTAAACTCTAGATAACTTGAAACAAACAAACATAAATTTAAAGGATAGATGTAGGATGGTAGCCCGTATGTTTTTTTTTTTTTTTTTCATACACTTTTACTCTACCATCCTCTACGGTAACATCAAAATGATAGGGATTTATAGGCACATCCCTACACTTGAGTTTTTATTACTCTAACACTAATTTGACCCGAATTGAAAAGATCAAAACACTTAGAGTACATTATTACGCAAATAAAGGGAATTTGAATTTGACGTTCCCTTCCCGTCATTTCATAAACTTTAACTTTTCCCATGAGTCCCAATCGTCCCAAACTGTATACAAAGGATATGACTCGACTTAGCAACTTATGCAAGCAACTAGATAATTGAACTAAGGGTTTTAGGGTGATAACAATAATGCACTAAAAGTGAGTGCATACAAGGTAGGCTAAGGCGATTTGGGTTTACGTTTGGGGTGGGGTGTAAACAATGCTCTTCATTGATATTTCGGAAAACCAAACATCACGAGAACCGAAAAGGATAGGCTCTGAGGGGTTAACTAGGGTATCGTGTACTAAAGATGAGTACAACGCAAAGGGTGTGGGGAATTACTCAACCGATGTGGAAGAAGTAATTATATTACGGGTATCAAACAAGGGTTATCCTAATGCCTCTTATCATTTAGTTATTCCTAACTACACAAGTGTAGTCTTACTAGCGATCTCGGGATGCATCACAAAACAAGTTCTAGAATCTGTTATACTACCAGTTCACACACTAAGCATTAAAGATGAATGCTTTAATTCCTACTAATCTAAGGGTGATCCTCACATTTTGGGTGGAATTTAGGTGGTAAAGGGTTTTTTTGTGCTAGTCATGTAACTTCCTATCCGTGAGACGTTTTATTAATACTAATGGCCCACTCCTATATGTCATGAAAAATTTTAAATTTGGTGCCAAAATTACCCTAACCGACATTTTCTCATGGTTTATTACACAAATACAATTGGACAAAGCAAATAATCAAGGATAAGCATAGTTTCAAAGTTCCCGTTTTATTTTCCCTCCCTACACTTAAACTGAACATTGTCCCCAATGTTTCCCGAAAGTATCAAAGTTATGATGATAGAAGGTAATAAAAAACGAAAGAAACTAATACTCCCCTGATTAGCTCGGTAGGATCCGTGTGTGAAGTATTGGTTAAATCCTTTCCAAGAAGAATGTATGCGTGAAAAGCTCCTTCCAACCTTATGTATCTTCTTCTTGATAAATAAAGCCTGCACACTTGAAGAAAACAAACGAAACCTTCGCGTAAAATCGGCGGTAATAATATATATATAAGACTCTACTAAACTAGGATATAATGCTTGTGGAATGGATGTTTACATAATTTCTGGAAAATTAAGACCTGGAAAATTCCAAAATTTATAAGTAGCTCAGAAAACGAGAAACAAGTAATCAGTTGTTTTACTCCTTCCCGACGCCGTCAGTTGCGATCCCGACGTCAGTTATCCCCGACAAAACCGGTCTCATGATTTTCTGAAAAAATTCTGGAAAATTTACATCTTTAGAATCTGGAAAAATTTTCTACAAAACATCCATTATGACTCGATACAAGCATTTGACTCGAACAAACACACATGTATATCTTTTAATTAATTGTAATTCTCATGTTTACGTTTCTTTTGAAAACGTGTGTAATCCTCCCTACACTTATCCTTTTTGTAAAATAGCTTTATATGTAATTAAGACGAGGTTAAAAACAAAATAAAGCATTTTTACAAATTTAAACATGAGAATAAACAATCAATAAAAGATATCCGACACACAAATAAAAATGAAAAACAAATACACATGGGTTGCCTCACAAGAAGCGCTTGTTTTTGTTCGAGTCACGAGCCTGACTCTACCCTTATTTAACGGATAAAGGAGGGTTTTCCCTACACTTAAGCTTAAGTGCAGGTGATAGTAGTGATACACACCCTTAGGGTGGAAATTTGCTATGTGAGGAGAGGGTGATGGGTGATTTATATGCTCAAAGGAGTGTGCTCCATTCATTATAACCTTACCTAAGTCTATTGGTGTAGCGGGTGAATCAAATATCTCTCCTAAAAATGGATCATCTTCTATCAACTTCAAAAGATTCTTAGTTAAGGATCCATCTTGACCTAATAAACCCGGTTTAAACCCATAATGTGTCTTGTTATCAACCATGAATGGGTGATATAAGTGTGTAAGGTCATGGGTTACTCCTATATTAGCTTCCACTCTACATGGCCTAGAGTCTACCACCTTTATCAAGCGACTACCCGGATTATTTATTTTGATGGGTGGATTGGGGCCTAATTTAATTCCAAGATTCACATCTAAAGACGGAAAATTAGGTAAGGTTTTTGGTTGAGGCTCTGTTTTATCAAAATTAGGAACTTCCCTAGGACTAAGAGAGAGGTCATGACAACAAGCATCTAAACCTACATTCTCTAGTGGCGTTTGGTCCAAAGGTTCTATATCAATCGGGGTTCCTATAGTCTCTTCTACTTCTCTCGGGTAAGTTATAGGCGATGTGTGTTCCTCAAGTGATGGTAGGGCTTGTGGGCTTGGAGTTTCCACCTCATTCTCCATTATATCTAGATCTCCTAAAAGTTCATCATGTGTTTTAGTATGATCTAACCCAAATACACTCCTAAGTATCTCAAATCCCTCTTTAGCCATTTCAAATTCTTGGTCCGATTCATAAGAATCATTCTCAAAAATTTGATCACTATGTTATATTTGCCTAAAGGATTCCTCATGTGTGTCATATGTTTTGAAATCTATCCCACACATGCAAATAGGTGGTTCAACTCTAACCATCTCACAATCTTGTTCGGGTTTAGGTTCCATGTTCTTAAAAACTAGGTCTTTTTGATCATGATGCCTAAGGTTGGATAAATCCTCCTTATCCATTTCCTCAAGTTGTGACAACTGATGGTTTATGCTTAGGAGGCTTTTCTCAAAAATTTTCCAGAGGGTCTCACTAAAAGGAGTTGATTCTAACAATGATCGTTGAATAGTAGCCACACAAGCACAAAATTTATCAAATCCATCCAACCTTACACCCGTCTCCTTTTGGATATCTCTAAGATCACTCACAAATTCATTAGAACAATAAAAAGTAATCCAATCTGCGAAATTCAATTGTTCCTCATTTGTTAATGATTCAAATGCAACTTCACTTGCCATAGCGACAAATGAAAAGGGTTTCACAAACACAAAGAAGGGGATAGACTAGAAGGAAGCAAAAATGAGAAAAAGCTTACTTGATAGGAATCAAGCAAGGAAACCTAACCGAGGTGGACTCCTAACTAGCTAATCTATTCCCTTAGGCGCCAAAAACTTGATAACGCTACACGCGTCGTTCGGGGTCAAAGGAACTTCCTTTTCGTCGAGCAAGTTTTTCAACACCCTAGGCAGTGAACCTAATCGTTGTAGTGTAGTATTAGGGTAAGCCACGTGAATTGATATCGTTCTTTAGGGGAATAGGAATGCTAGTAAGAAGTTACTACGCTAAGGTTGGGGTTGAGGAAGATTATTTTTTTTTTATCTTTTTTATGTTTTTTAGGAAATAGAAAAGTACGAATCTCGGGGTTTGGATTTGGGGGGTTGGTATTTCTACCGATTACTTCTACTATCTAATTATCTAATTAACTAAGGTGAGGGTAGTCTATGTCTAATTATTGTGTGCTCGTATGATGCTTTAAAGATACGTTTACTTAGGTTTTATTACTCCTTAATTATCTCCTATTGATGGTTGAATTGTCACGTCCTTATTCTTAATCGCGTTGTGTGTCTAAGGTCGTAGGGTATGCTTTTATCCCTAACTCTTTGAAACTACCAAAGGGTCTCGTCTACAAAATCTCTAGGATTTATAAACTCTAACTCTAAGGTACACTTTGGATGGTTTATCCTACAACTACTCTAGGTGTTATAGTCTAAGGTTCACAAAGATTAATCAAGCATTAACTACACAACGAATGACCTATCGCATTACTAGATCATTAACAATTAAGATAAGAGACAACCAATCAATATTCAATAGTTAAGTTTCATATTCCCTAAGCAAACACACAAGTAAATTAGCCGGACATGGAGAACATGCAAGCATACACACAAATAATTGAAGACATAATTGAATTAATGAAGTAAAACACTTATCTTGGTGTAAGATAGGGTTTAGAACCCTAAAATACTGTACAAGACAGCCTTGGTTCGATTTATGTTTTTACTCCAAAAGACTACACACTAATACTGAAAAATTCGGATTCTATATATAAGATTACATTAGCGACGGCGTCACCTTATGATTTGTGACGCCGTCCGGTCGCCGTCATTAGGGTTTCGTCTTGGCCACGTTAGTCTTCGACGGCGCCCCTTATGCTTGTGACGCCGCCTCTTCACCTCGGCGCCGTCGGATCAAATCTAGGCCGTTTGAGTTGCGACGACCTACTCTTTTAAAACCTGAAGCCGTCACTTGTAAATAAGCAATTTGGCTACTGAGCCGTCACAAAAGTGTTCGGCCGCAGATAACACCGACGCCGCCCCTTGTGTTTCGCCAGCTTGAGTGTCTCGATTCTTGACTTTGGCCATTTTCTTCGTATATCCGCGCCTTTTCGTCCAAATAAATGCCATTCCAGCAATTTCCCCTCAAGAGACCTAAAATGTGAAAATGAACGATATTAAGTAATAACGGATACAAAAGTGATCAAATAAGGGCTTAAACGACCCCTCAAAAAGGTACATTTTAAAACCTTATCAGTTGTCGATTAATGATATGGGAGTATCATTAAATTAAGACAAATCTGAGAGATGTGGTAGAATATACTTGAAAGTATATTGATGAGAACGCATACCAATTTCAGATGATATTCAATGAATTGAATATAGGACTTATCCCTACTACATAATTTACTTTGTGGATATTGTTATAAGTAATTATGAATAATTATCCTTAGACTTGAGATACCAGATAAGTGTCATGAATGTAGTGCATTTATGTGGAGCAACTTAACGCTATACGTAACTGGTAGTCATAAGGGTTGTTTCCAGAACTGTTACAAAGTTTGTGGGTTAGTCTCGTAGTCAAGATAGAATTTGTTTCTTCAAATTAATTTGGAGTTTAATATCTGGGCCCTCGTAGGGTTGACAAGATGTTTGTGCACCCGCACCCAAAATCTCCCCTAAATGTGTTTAGAAGATTTGGTAATCTTGGTCAGTCATTTATAACGAAAAACAGAATAACTGAATAAAGAATGACTTAATTACATATCTTTATTTAACGTGGTATTAGAAACAAAAGGATAATAATAATGAGAAATCATTAAAAGGTTTTCCAGGAGCCTTACTCGAGTTGTACTAGAGGCATCGAAGTGTTGCTAGACGCTAACCGATGTGATCACTCTATTAAGATATATCCAAGTGGGAGCTGTTGGTTTTATGGATATAAATTAGTAGACGTGAGTTAGGATCGAACTCGAGACCACAGGATTGCACACTTTGCATATGAGAATTAAAGTTAATAATTAAATGTAAATGTTATATTTATTTATTAATTAAACGAAATAATTATAACGGACGTTAAGTAATTAAGTGTAATGGACTAACGGTCGTTAAATGTAATTGGAAAGGACTAGATTGCAAATTAATATTGGGAAGGTTCCGGAATCCCTTTGGGGATACAATACCGATCGGCCAAAGGAGGAAAACCCAACCCATCTCAAACTCAACTTGTTCTCCAAGTTTAGTTGAGTATATATACAAGGCTAGGGGTCTTGCATAATTGGTCCTTAAGGTTTACCGAATCTTGCATATATTGTCCCTATTGGTCCTTAAGGTTTATCGGATCTTGCATATATTGTCCCTGTGTTTTTTTTTACTGGTCATGTCCTTATGGTATGCAAAAATTACGGGTTATGTCCAATTTACTAACGACGTTTAAACGGTCGTTAAAAAAGGACTAACGTGATATTTTGCATAACGTGAGGGGCTAAAGTTGTATATGTGAAACCCGGTAAACCATAGGGACCATTTATGTAATTAACTCGAAAAAAAAACTTTTTGAAAAAAAACGAAAAACTGTTTAAAAATTAAAAAAAAAGAAAAAAAAAACTGAAAAAAAAATTATTATACTTAAATTAGGGCTTATGTATAAGGGCTAATTGTGGAAATACACCTTTTGCTCAAGGTGTCAAAACTTTGTAGGGAAAAAGTTGGGGTATCTCTTAATAGACCTTGAGATTTGCGACTTTTCTACTTTTAATCTAAGCTTGACAAGTGTCCCTCGTAATTTGTGTACCCAATTATTGTTTCTGACTTTTACCAGCTATGATAGTACAACTACCGAATCTGAGCGACTTTTTTAAGATTCTTGCGAAATTATTTTTGTCCTTTAGTAAAAAAAGTCAAACTTACTAAAATATTTTTTTATACTTTTAGCTCCTTCCCAATGCTGAACGACTTAAACGAAATAATATTAGCGACTTTTTTTACTGTATACTTTTGTACCTTTTAGTACCTTTTTAACATAACTTTTACACTTTTTTAAATTTTTACCCTTTTTTAAATTTTTACCCACACACACCAACACTCTACTACCACAAAAACACAAATCAAAATTGTGAAATCAACTCGTTCTCTAACTGAAACCCTAAATCAACCCCTAATTAGTCAGTCAGTTAAACTCCCAAATGGCTTACATTCCGCAATATTTTGATGCTAAGGTAACGGTTCGTTTCCAGGTTAAGTTGCTTTCGGATATTAAGTCTAAATTGTTAAGCAATCCAGATCGAATGAGGTTGTTTAGAGCAACTGTTTTTGGGCCATGTTTAGATATTCCTAAACAAGGTAAAGGCAATCATATGGTGAATTTCATTTTACAACACCAGGTATATATCCCCAAACTGCTTGATTCTTGTCCCCCCATTTTATACAAAATTGGGAATAATGTATTGAAATTCGGTCGTGGAGAGTTTCTATTGATGACCGGATTTCGTTTCGGTCCTTTGCCTCCCACTGTAGAAATTGATCGCAGTCCTTTTGCTTTGCGTGTCTTTCCTGAAAAACAATTTCTAAGAAAGGTAACTGTAAAAGGGAATGAGCTTTTAGATTTGTTTGGGAATGACACACAATTTTCAAAGTTATCAGATGAGGATGCGGTAAGTGTATGTCTGTTGATAGTCGCCGAGGTCGTGTTCATAGGTCGTGGACCTTGGTACATCGTTGACAATCATTTGTTGCAATTAGTTGAGGATTTTGGGGCATGGAATGCATATCCATGGGGAGAGTTCTTGTGGAGCCGTTTTTACAAAAATTTAGCCAATGTGGTACCCGGCATTACAACGCCCACTACAAAGAGAAATCGCAAGAAAACCCTTCTAAAATTGCAACATATAATATTTGTGGCTTTCTCTTGGCTTTTAAGGTTAGATTTGTAGACATTTATGAACATATCAGTTTTTGTTTACTATTTTTGGTTACAAATTTGTTATACTGCTTTTCATTGTACAATGCTTTTATTGTTTTCGTTCATTTTAGATATGGATTCTTGAGAGTTATCCCAGTAGCAGTTCATGGTGGACCAAAGACCCGACAAAGATACCACGTTGTCTTTCTTGGTCAAAGTGTAAAACACTTGCCAAACGCGATTATAGCAAACTTTTTGGTCCTGTAAGCATTTCCATTTGTTTGTATTTGTCAAATAACTAACGACTTCTTTATATTTGTTTTTGACTTTATAATTGTTTGTTTACTAGGGTTCGAATCCAGTATTGGATCTTGTTCCAACAAATGCAAAAAGGTTGCAACCATGGTTTGCACCTAGTAATGCTTATTTTAGCGAGTTGGATAGTCTAGAAAAACAATTACCTGCCGATGATCCCACTAATGAGGTAAGTTGCACATTATTTTTCATCCGTATCAAATACATCGTTTGTGCGACTATTCACGTTGACAATTGACCAATGCACATTCTGTTTCGATCTTGCTTTGTAGGTACATGAAGTTGCAGTTCATAAAGATGTCGTGGTAACTGATGAAGAGGTGGCCTTAGCTGATAAAGAGGTGGCCTTAGCTGATAAAGATGTGCCAATAACTGATAAAGATCAAAGTTCCAATCATCTAGACATACATGCCGAGGTTGAGGCATTGAAGGCAATTGTATTTATGATCGATAAACCCGGAGCCAATGTGGAGGTCCTTAATGATATTAAAAATAGACTTGCCGTTGTTGAGGAAGCTCTAAAGATACAACGTCCAAAGGTGAACATGCTCTTTACATTCATTTTTAATCAACATCATTTAGATAGCAATATTTTTTTGTTTTTCACCAACTAATGGATTATATATATTTATGTACAGACGTCACTGGTTATTCACAAACAATTGCAAATAAGGCAATGTGTTGATGAAAATTTGGCTTCCAAAGATGCCATGGTAATTTCCTTTAATATTTGTTAATCATTTAGGTCTCGTTTCTTTAGTAGTATAATTGATTGTATATTTTAAATTTCAGACTTCAACTCATATGCATGACAAATCGGATAAGGATTGTTTTGGCCAAAATGCCATGGAAATTCAGACTTCCAGTCCAATTCATAATGAAACCTGGAATGGTAGTCCTACTTTGTTTGATCTTCATTCTCATGATGTTCATTCGGCTGATTATAAAAAGGTTATGTTCCTTTAAATAGTACTTTTTTATTTTATCGTTATTTTGTTACATACCTAAATCAGTTTTGTTAACTACAGACCTTAAGCCCAGAACCTGATCAATCTTGTGAGAAATCAAGTTGTCTTAATGCTAAAAACGAACAAGTTGGGCTTAATTATATAGACTCTGCCGCTTTTCCATCAGCTATGTCGCAGCTTGAGGATTTTTGTCTTCCAGACGAACCATTTCCGTTAGTTGATCACATTCCGATGATGATCCAGTCATATGAATTTACCTAATTTGAATCAAAAATTTTCTCAATCGGTTGTTGAAGTACGTATATATTAATTTCACCTGCACTATCTATAGATGTTTGCTACATTTGGTCATCTATTATAGTTGTGTTTTTCTTGTATAATTACAGGGCAAAAACTTTGATGATGATTTCTCTGTGTATGGAAATTTGAAATACAAGGATCAACAGTAAGCAAGATGAACAAAAGGTCACGAAAACAAGGAAGATGGCGAAACAGCAAATGAGGTAGTGGTAAATGTTGATGAGAAACCTGGAGAGGCGGTTCAAGCTACTGAGATAAATGCTCATGATTCCAATGTTCGAGAAAGTAAGTGAATGTGTGTCTAACGTTGATGATAAATCGTTGATGATAAACCCGAGAGGGTTCAAGCTACTAAGAAACATGCTCATGATTCCAATGTTACTTGAAAGTAAGTGAAGGTGTGTATAACGTTGATGATAAATCGGTGATGATAAACCCGAGAGGCGGTTCAAGCTACTGAGATACATCCTCATGAAGGTGTGTTTAATGTTGACGATAAATCTGGAGGGGCGGTTCAAGGTAATGAAAATAACATTTTTGATTCCAATGCTACTGTTATAGATTCTCATGATCGTGAGAAATTAAGTGAAGTAGTTTTAAATGTGGATGATAAATCTGTAGAGGGCGTTCAAGGTAATGAAAATGACATTGTTGATTGCAATGCTACTGATCAACATTCTCATGATCGTGAGACAGTAAGTGAGGCAGTGTTAAATGTTGCTGAGAAATCTGTAAAGGGGGTTCAAGGTAATCAAAATAACATTATAGATTCTCATGATGGTCAGAAAGTACGTGAAGCAAAGGTCACAAATGGCAGAGATGGGGGATGATCATATGAATCATGTTGGAGAGAATAAGGATGGTGATGGGAATGTTAACGAGAAATTACGTGAGTTGGTTATTCATAATGAAGCATACAATGTTGATGGCCACGTTAATGAGAAAGTAATCGGGGGTGAGTTAGTGGTTGCAAGTGAGGCCTCAACCAAGGCGGTATTAGACAAAATTGATATTGATGCTGAGAAAGCAAGAAAGGCCATGTTTCATAATTCTGAGAAAAACACACAAGCTGTTTCACAAACTGAAGGACAAGCCAATAAGCCTTTGACTACAGCTTCTGAGGTACAACTACATTATTTATTAAAGTTACCACATGTACTTCAAAAGTCTATGTTATTTCAATGATGAACTTTTTATGTATAGGATGTTTTCATGCGTGCTAAAAGGAAGAGAAATGCAAGTAAGGCTCTACTGTCACCTTATAATGGCCCAGCAATAAAGAAAACTAGAAAGCCCAAAGTTACCAAAGAGAGTAAGACCAAAGTTACCCAAGAGAGTACTCCTGTTTTGAAAGAAGATGTTGACTCAAAAAGGTCAAAGCAGGTAGGTCAAAGAAGATGTTGAACCTCCCTCTCACGACTCCACAATTTCCGAAACGGCGTTCCAAAAGACTCAGAAAAGATACTAATTCCCCATGTGGTGAAGATAATCAGTTGGAAACATGGGTAGAGGTATAGCAAAACTATTTTTACAAACAGACAGCTGATAACATCAAATAATCCTGAATATTAAGTGTCAATTTCCCCTGATAATGCTCGTTATTTATATCATTTATATGGATTTACGCTTGTTTTCCATTGTTTTCCACTTTCAGGTAAATTACGAACATTGGAGCTAAAGAGACGCGGAAATGGAAACATTACTAAAGATTTATCACAATATGCCTATATTGAAGAAGTTACGGCGTAACTCCTCTCTCACATTACGCCGTAACTATTGCGTGACCCAGAATACCAACTTATCAAGAGGTTACGGCGTAACTCTTCTCAAAGGTTACGACGTAACTCCATTAGGTCAAAAGAGGTTCCACGCCGCTAATGCTTAAGCCGTAACTACTGCATCACTTACGACGTAACCGAGTTTATTGAAGACAACGGCGTAACCACTAATAAGGTTACGCCGTAACTAGCAGATCTAGTGCATTTACGAAGAAATAGAAGGTTATGGCGTAACTCCTATATTGGTTACGCCGTAACCCAGACCTGGCCTATAAATACCCCATGAATTCCAGCATTTCTAATCAACCCATTCCACACACAACACTCTGAGAACGTAGGAAAAAGCTCAAGGCAGGTCTAGGGGAGCATACGGAGCTGTTTCCAAGGGAGAAGTCACTCCATTACGACAAGCTTTAGCGTTTTATATTTATTTTACTTTCAATTCATGTATTTCGTACCTTTGAACATTGAATTGATTTGCATGATTAATATGAGCGGCTAAGCACCCTTTGGTGCTAGCCTAGTTATGATTCCTTAATTGTTTTGTTTGTGTTTACCTTTACTTCCGTACAATTATTTCTAAGTGTATGCATGCATAGTTCATTGGTAGTCACCCTTGGTTCGGTAGTTTTGAATGGCGGTAGAGGCCAATTGCCTAGGAGATATGACCAACTGTCCCTAGGTGAGCGGACTGAGACAGGAAGGGTAAGATATGACCAACTGACGACCCTTTCTACTTGTGTGATTTGACCAACTGGTCACCTATCGTTTGGATGAACTTAAGAATTGGGGGGTGTAGTGTCTAAGTTCCTAACGGCCGGGCACTCACTATTTTGAATCTAGCGTGTAGCGGTACTTAATGACTTGGCTTAGGGGCCAGGAACAACAGGACTTATGACGGTGCGCCTGATTTCTCCTGTGGTGGCATCTTTGCTAATAGGTTAGGGCGAATTGACCAAATGTTGTCCTCTCAAATTTGACCCCCCTGAAGTAATTGGAAGTAGGTAGACGTAGACATAACTAGCTAGGAGGATTGACTAGGTTAGCACCACTATTACTATATTGATTTCCCTTTATCCATTTATCTGCTTTTATTTTATTCTGCATTAGTATTTTAATTAATTAAATCTCTATAGAAACCATTATTATTCTGTGAAAATTAGACTTAGTAATAATCCAACACACATAGCTCTTGGGACGACCTCGGCTTTACCATTTACTACACTACACGCGACCGGGTACGCTGCCCGTTAGTGCACTAGGGTAGACCATAGGTATAGCGAGACACTATAAATATTAAGACATGGTCAGTAAAACCTGCATCAACTTTTTGGTGCCGCTCCTGGGGAGTTATATTAGGATTGATATTAAGTCTTTCATTTCGTTTTTTTTAACTTTTCTCACGATCATATTTCAAGTTTTCAGGTACCATGGAAGTTGTTAACATCGATGACCTCACGCTTGAGGAATACTTGGCGTTGACAAGAGCGGAACAAGGGCCGGGTCTCGTAAGACCGCAATCGGAGCGATGTTCGTTTCGAAATTAAAAACCAATTTATGATGGAGCTTCGCGCTAACCCTTTTTCAGGAAACAGGACGAAGACGATATGAGCACGTTGAAAATGTCCTATACATCGCAAGCCTGTTCAACATTCCGGGCGTGTCTCATGATGCTGTTATGCTTAGGGTATTCCCAATGACTCTTACTGGGCAGCCGAAGATGGATCGAAAGGTTGCCTTCGGGCGCTTAATACTTGGGCGCTACTAAAGAAACACTTTATTCAAAGATATTGCCCGCCATCGAAGATTTCTAACCAGCTTTTGGAGATCCATAATTTCAAACAAGAAGACGACGAAACTCTGTATCAAGCTTGGGACAGATACAACGATCTTCTGTATAAGTGTCCTACCAATGATCCGAATAACCGAGAAGGTCAATATTTTCTACAAAGGAATAAACGTAACTACAAGGCAAATGCTGGACTATCAAGGACCTATCCCAAACATGACTCCTACCGCTGCAATTGAAGCCATTCAAAAAATGGCGGACCACTCTCAAAAATGGCACGACGGTGGGAGCAAAAGAAACCAAGGCGGAAGTTTTGACGGAATTGCAGCAATAGCTAGTAAAATTGAAAATCTCAGTCGAGATATGCTAAAAGTCAGAGAAACCGTTCATGCCATCTAAGTAGGTTGTGAAATCTGTGGAGGAGGACATCTTACGAAAAATTGTCCTCATGTGGACGAAGAGAATATTGAAGAAGCTAAGTATGGATAAAATCGACCATTTTACGGAGATAATCGAAATAGTAATGGTTATCATGGAAATTACAACCGTGGGCCTTATGGAGAAAGAAAGCCCAGTCTTGAAGAAACAATTAATAAGTTCCTGGAAAATTCAGCCCAAAGACAAAAGGAGCAAGATGAGTGGTTAAAGGAATTCCAGGAAAACACCGACGAAACCTTTCCAAGCACAACTCAACTCTGAAAAACCTAGAATCCATGGTGATGAAGCTCAGTGAAAAGGTAAGGTGGAATAACGATAAACCTGAAGGATCTAAACCAGCTATGGAATGTAAGGTGATTTTTTCTGATGATAACTCAAAGGTTCAGGTCAATGATACGGATTTAGGGGATGATTTCGTCGACAGATTTGAGTTACGCCGTAACATGCCTAATGAGTTACGGCGTAACTATGTGTTTGACAAACGACAACGGGTTGTGAAGAATACTGAGGAAACCCAATCTAACAAATTACGCCGTAATGAAGAATCTCAGTTACGGCGTAACTGGGATACATGGGTAGACAGCTTCCTTGATATAGGTGAATCAGAGACTCAGAATACTGGTGATTGGTCCCATGATATTAACCTATTTCCTTTATCACCATCAAAAAAAAGATATCACTGGTGCAAGGCCATACCAGTAATTAAGGGTGACTCGTTTGACCTATGGGCTTCATGTGATCCTAGAAACAAAACTTGTGATGGAGGTACTGACAAAGAGAGAATCAAGAATAACAAGTTTTTATGGACTGCTTACACTGATGATGAAAGACTCGAAAAACTCTCCCTTGAAGATGAAGAAGAGCCACTTATAACTCACTGGTGTGCTCCTGTCATCATTACCGATGAGGAGACCAAAAGAGCATGGCCTACATGCAGCCCCTTCCACGAGTATTGCAATGGCGGAGACAATGAAAGAAAGGAAGAATGGACATGCCCTCATGAGCGTGAAAGACATTGTATAAAATTTGGTGATTTAGCCTTTAAATATTGGTACGCAATTCAATTTGGGGATGCCAAGATCGATCCAAATCTTCTTAAGAAGCTAAAAATTGATTACGAAGAGCACATTCAGAAAAAAGAATAGGCTAATGATGATACAAACTACACGGATAAGCATTTAAGTGAAACTGACAACAAGAAATTACGCAGTCACTGGTGTGAAAGAGTAAAATCTCCTGGGAAAATTTTCTGGGCGTCATGCAACCCGTATGATGACATGTGTGACGGGGGAAGCAGCTCTGGAAGAATAGGAAAAGATGAATTCTTTTGGTCCTCGAATAATGATGAGGAAAGAACGAGTTTTCCTTGGCTGGACAACCTAGGATTCGATAGTTGGGTGAAGATTAAGTATGGACATGTTGACACATTAACCAAAGAGAAGATTTGGAAGGAATACATGGATCGACAAAATTCAAAAGACAAAAGTCTCAACAACACGAGTGAAATAACAATTGACAATGACAAAGAGTTGGTTAGTAATAATAAAGAAGAATGCAAGCGCGTTCTAGTGGAGAATCTGCTCGATGAAGAATGGTTCAAGGACACAGCTTCTGATGACGATGATATTGAAGGGATCCTAGATTACCTTGAGCTGCAAGGAAATGAGGAGTTCACTGATCCCGATGACGAAGCTTACGAACATAGGAGGTGCAAACTCCTGTGGATTCCCTAAAAAGGACCACCTCCAATTATTGTCGAAAAATATGAATTCACTCGCTACCACCTGGGACCGGAAGAGAAATTTTGTGAAGTACGAAAAATTGAAACCATTGAATACCTCCGAACTGCCTCGAATGTTTCATGGATGAGGCATAATTTGATGAAAGATATTGAAGAAGTGGGGCAAGCCCAAAGGCCCCCAAAGAAGCCCCGCAGCTCTGAGTCTAACTTAAAGACTCGTTAATAAAGAAAAGTGCTCTTTCGGGAGACAACCCGAATTATCCCTTACTTTTGTTTTTATTTCCTTTCTGTTAGGTTTTGTGTTTTCTAACCATTTTTGCAGGAAACGAGGAACTAATTGTCACTGCTGTCGATTCAACAGAGTTACACAACTCATCTTGGTGATTACGCGTAACCAACATTTTAGCAGCGAATTCTTGACGATTACCAATTACGGCGTAATACCATCTCAGTGGTTACGACGAATCGCCGCTTTGACAGCTCATACCAGGTTTTGCCAGTTGCGGCGTAACTCCCTCATAGTAGTTATGACGTAACTTTTCTCTTCTTTAATTCTTTCATTTTAAAACACAGTAACCTTGTATTAGTTTTTAAATGAACTTTGTGGGTGTGTTTCCTGTAAACCCTCACGAGACTTCACTCGTCCACTTGGGACACCAAGTGGTTTAAAAGGCTTGTTGCATATGCTAAATGCAACCGTGATTCCTACGAAAGTGAGTTAGGTTTGTTTTCGTTTCTTTCATTTTTTTTTCTTTTTATTATGCTTGTCGGTATTGTGATTTCAGGGATTGAAGTTTGTTCATGATGCTTAAACGAAGGCACGGTTCTTTTTCGTGGGCCTTCTTCTTTTTTTGGAGCAAATTTCAGGGAAGTTCTCGCTCTAATTCTACCTTTCTCTTCACCTTTATTTTAATGCCTAGTACAAAAGGGACTTTGTACAATTCAAGTGGGGGGACGGGAGTAGAATTATCTCTTGAACTTTATTTCGCCCTCATTTTTCTAGTTTATTTTGAAAAATTATGCCATTTTTAAAATTTTGACATGTTTTTCCTAACCTAACTAGATTAGACATTAGCCGAGCACATACAACCCTTGACATTACATGGTGAGATTAGCCTTATCAGTTTCCAATATTTTACCCCAAATCCACCAAATTATGAGTGTGCCGGTAGCTTGTAAACTTTAGAACTTGACCTTTGCATCATTTTGAGACCATAGACGAGGTATGCTGAGTTAGCTCGATGTATTTGGACTTTTCAGTTTTAGAAGGCAATATTATAGGATTATCACCCCAAACAACCTACCATTGTGATTCTATCGATTAGTCACCTCGACTTTTCGACCCCCATGTGAAACCATTTTGTTGCACTCTCCTTTAGTGCAAGATACCCCTAGATAAACCCTTCTAAGCCATTCCTTTCATTTTTTCAACCCAATATATTGTTTCGTTACACCTATAAACCTTAGCCTACCCTGTAGTCTTTATTTGTGATTGGGAAGTCATCATTTGCCTAAGTTCAAGGTTCGAGTGGAAAGGTTTGGAAATTACGCTTTCATCGACAACATTTATGAAGATCATTGAAGACCCCCCGAATTCCCATTGTTCATCTCAAGTGGGGGGATGTTATGTTATTATGTTTAGTTAAAAAAAAAAAAAAAAAGTTGATTGAGTTATGATATTGTAAAGTGCGATGTTATAAGCACTATTGTATGAGCTTTATTGATTAGTATCGAGGAGGCCACCTCGGTCACATTTGAAGATTGGAGTTGGTAGTTATGCCAACAGAAGAAGAAAAGGGTAGTGTGCCCATCACGACGTCCTCTAATGACACATCTACCTTGCATTTCATGATCCGGTCTCTAGACTTCTAAGCTTGAACTTTGGGCGGACGGTAAGTGGTGGTGACTTGGTTATAGATTTAGACTACCTGATTGTTTTTTTTCATTTTACACCAATTATATATCCCATGTCTTATCCTACCCTTTAGTCATGAAGCATGTCTAGGTGATGCAGCGAGCAATCTTTGGTGTCTTGGCCATGGATTTGGTCATGTATCATTGATTTTGTCCATTTCGCCGTGACATGTTAGTAATGACGAGTCACCCCTTAATCTTTGTCGTGTCTACCCATATTGCCTTCGAGAATTGTTTAGCCCTTAACTCTAGTGGTGGAGATTTGTGTAACCGCCAAGCTTATGATAGAATACATGCTATGATTGTGCGATTGAGTGATCACCCCGAAATTGACACTTAGAATAGTTTAGAGATTTGAGTGTTTGTTCCCCTTTTGTGAGGTGTTCGGCTTTGTTTTATTCTAGCATAAGGGATTTGTAAACTCATATTTTCCAGGTTTTGGGAGATATTTTTTTAGGAATCTATCTAACAAGGTCTACTTGAGGGAAAATAGAGTTTAAGTGGGGGGATATTTGATAACATCAAATAATCCTGAATATTAAGTGTCAATTTCCCCCGATAATGCTCGTTATTTATATCATTTATATGGATTTACGCTTGTTTTCCATTGTTTTCCACTTTCAGGTAAATTACGAGCTTTGGAGCTAAAGAGACCCGGAAATGGAAACATTACTAAAGATTTATCACAATATGCCTATTTTGAAGAAGTTACGGCGTAACTCCTATCTCACATTACGCCGTAACTATTGCGTGACCCAGAATACCAACTTATCAAGAGGTTACGGCGTAACTCTTCCCAAAGGTTACGACGTAACTCCATTAGGTCAAAAGAGGTTCCACGCAGCTAATACTTACGCCGTAACTACTGCATCACTTACGACGTAACCGAGTTTATTGAAGACTACGGCTTAACCACTAATAAGGTTACTGTAACCAGCGATCTAGTGCATTTACGAAGAAATAGAAGGTTATGGCGTAACTCCTATATTTGTTACGCCGTAACCCAGACCTGGCCTAAAAATACCCCACGAATTTCAACATTTCTAATCATCCCATTCCACACACAACACTCTGAGAACGTGGGTAAAAGCTCAAGGCAGGTCTAGGGGAGCATACAGAGCTGTTTCCAAGGGAGAAGTCACTCCATTACGATAAGCTTTAGCGTTTTATATTTCTTTTACTTTCAATTCATATATTTCGTACCTTTGAACATTTAATTGATTTGCATAATTAATATAAGAGGCTAAGCACCCTTTGGTGCTAGCCTAGTTATGATTCCTTAATTGTTTTGTTTGCGTTTACCTTTACTTCCGTACAATTATTTCTAAGTGTATGCATGCATAGTTCATTGGTAGTCACCCTTGGTTCGGTAGTTTTGAATGGCGGTAGAGGCCAATTGCCTAGGAGATATGACCAACTGACCCTAGGTGAGCGGACTGAGACAGGAAGGGTAAGATATGACCAACTGACGACCCTTTCTACTTGTGCGATTTGACCAACTAATCACCTATCGTTTGGATGAACTTAAGAATTGGGGGGTGTAGTGTCTAAGTTCCTAACGGTCGGGCACTCACTATTTTGAATCTAGCATGTAGCGGTACTTAATGACTTGGCTTAGGGGACCAAGAACAACAGGACTTATGACGGTGCACCTGATTTCTCCTGTGGTGGCATCTTTGCTGATAGGTTAGGGCGAATTGACCAAATGTTGTCCTCTCGAATTTGACCCCACCTCAAGTAATTGGAAGTAGGTAGACGTAGACATAACTAGCTAGGAGGATTGACTAGGTTAGCACCACTATTCCTATATTGATTTCCCTTTATCCATTTATCTGCTTTTATTTTATTCTGCATTAGTAGTTTAATTAATTAAATCCCTATCGAAACCATTATTATTCTGTGACAATTAGACTTAGTAATAATCCAACACACATAGCTCTTGGGACGACCTCGGCTTTACCATTTACTACACTATACGCGACCGGGTACACTGCCCGTTAGTACACTAGGGTAGACCATAGGTATAGCGAGACACTATAAATATTAAGACCTGGTCAGTAAAATCTGCATCAACAGCGTAAAGACATATACATTAATCTGGTTTTTTAATTTTTTCAGGATCTGTCACGTCCTCAAGGTTGCGATATCAACAAGATTTCTAAACCAGCGTCTATGGATATCTTTATAAAAAAAATTAAGTCATCGCATAACTTTCCTTGGGGTCACAGCGACATCGTTGTTCATTGAAAATTTTGGCTGGCTTTGTTGGGGTATGGAAGGGGCAATAAAAAAGGATGGCTTAGAGATGAGGTACTTAACAGCTATTTAATTTCCATAAAAAAAATAATTTTTATTTGAATTAGTTTAATGGTATGTATTTTATAAAAAAAATTGCAGCATCTGGATCTTTGGGTTGATCTAATGTGGCAGCTTCAGCCGGGCAATGCCGATTGGGCTATGGCTGGACCATTTTTCTCTTCTTCTATCCTTGATGGGTCTATGCGTGCCTACTACGCCACTGGTCAACGCTATCCATTGCCATGGTCTAGTGTCGAGAAGGTTTGTATATAAAGACCATACTTTCTTCTAGATACTTGGGTGATATACATGCTCAAAATGTTTTGAATTACGATAAAGTTTATTTGTTCACATTTAGGTATACTTTCTCGTGAACGCATTCGGCCGCCATCGGTTTCTCGCCGAGTTACAAATTTGTACAGAGTTATAACTATTTATGACTCACTAGGTATGCCGAACCGAGACGAGAGAAGAGAATTTAAAAATGAGGGCCACTTTTGAGAGAATGCTACCACAGTATCTAAAGTTGTGTAAAGTTCTTCAAGCCAAATCAATATCTGTTTTTGATTATAAGATCACATTTCGAGTTGCGGATGATGTCCCTAAACAAGCCAATGCATACGGCGATTGTGGAGTTTGGGTATGTATTTTTTTGCACAGGTTGGGTAACAACTTAAGCATGAAGGTTGATGATCCTCTTCAAGTTGCTTTGGCGTATCGAGAGCATATGGTGGAGTACTTTTGGAAGTATAAGGTGGTTGTTCATACAAGTGATGAATAAAGAAGCATTTCATCTCTTTGGGTATGGCTTGTAACCAAAAACTGTATGTCTGTGTAGGACATCAAAAGACAACTTCTTATGTATGTCTGTGTAGTGCAACTTGGTATATTCCTAACAGCCATGTAGGCATTCTTTAAGCACTTGTTTTGTATATACGTGTTGTGATACTGATGATTTGCAACAAACATTTTGTGTAAATTGCTAAAATGTTTGTTTTTTACAAACATCCATTTGATTTGAAAAAATGACTACAACCAATCTTATTGCTAAAAGACCATAACCTACGTAGTACATAACACTTATTGTTAAATAGATTACAATAACCAAACTACAGCACTGAAGAGAACAATCAAACTGAAAACCAACACAACTTTGTCATGAACTTGCACTCTTGACTTGATAAAAGTCAACTCATCCGACATTTTCATGATATCATTCTTTGAAACCTCAATAAATTCATCCGAGACTGAACGCTTTCATGTCTTCATTAAATGTTTCTTTTCCTCATGTTTCTTTTAAAACAAATATTTGTAATACTGACTTGGTAGTTCCGGGTCTAGGAACCCATAGAAGTTACATTTGGTCTCTTGGTCCTAAAAAGAAGTTTTGTTAAATTCACATATTCAACCTAACAAGTAAAATAAGTATAATGGATAATAATATTACATAAATTGGACAGGCCTTGAATCTTCTACCAGGATGATTCCGGGTCCAAGAGGTTTGTACTTCCATCGGTAATGGTTTTGGACATTCGCAGTGTGTAGCATTGATGTAGTATTCCAAGGGCTTTCGATTGGATCTGGAAGTAGAGGCAGAGGAGGGAGCCATTTTTTTATTTCACCCAATTGTTACCGGGTATTCACAGATGCAAATGAGTACAGTTGATGCATTTCTAGTAGAGTGACATCAAATTTGGCGGGAAATATACTTTGTGAATGAGCGGGTAATGAATATTGTGGAGGGAAAATTTTAAGCGAATTTTGTATTCAGCGACTAAAATATCCTCTTTTCAGCGAATTTTTATTTGGTTTATTGCTTTGTACAATCCCAGAACACAAATCCCATAACACAAATTAGTCAAACAAACAATAATTCCACAACCAAATAAAAATGACTTCGACTAATTCCCAAAAATTCAAAGTTTATTTGGATTTTGAGAGATCAATTCATGGAGTTTTACTTCCAGTTGACATCACCTACCTACATCTGATTACCTATGTTACTAACAAATATCAGATTAAAGATAAGATCATCAGTTTATACTACATGTCCGCTTCAACCAAAATTGATGTAAGTGACGATGATGATGTTTCTTTCTTCGTTAATGAAATATGCTGTAAGCAGAACGTGATTCAGACACTATATTTCAAACTTATTGAGAAATCTTCTGAGGTAAAGCTGTCTACTTCTTCTAAGCCTCTTGATATTGATCTTAATGTTCCTTTGTTGCCTCAAGAATCTGATTTTCAAACACCAAAAGTTGAAGATCATAATAGTGAGGGTGCACGCGCAAACGATAATGTAGATGTGCACCCTAGTTGGCAGAAAGCCACATTTCAAGATATCCCTGATCCACCCAGTTCACCTGATCCCATAATTAAAAAGTTAAGTAACCATAAACACCCTGTAGTATCTAAATTAAAGGTAGGTAGTCGGTTTGATGATAAGCAAGGATGCATTTATGCAATAGGAATAAAAGCGTTGGTTGATTTGTTTGAGTATAAAGTTACTAAGTAATGTAAGAAAAGGTATAGTGTAGCTTGTTTTGAAGAAGGTTGCAACTGGTACATTAACGCACGAAAAAGTGTTGTAAACCGATACTTCTATGTTACTAGCATTAACGACTGTCATACATGTTCCAGAACAAAAATTCATCCTAATCATCGAAATGCTACCCAAAAATTATTGGGTCACATACTTGTTGATAAATTGAGGAATTGCAAAAGGGTCTATACTGGTGAGGACATAAAAAAAGATTTTAATATTGATTGGAAAGTAGACATTTCTTACCACCGAGCTTGGGGTGGGAAAAACATTGCATTAAAGTTGTTGAACGGTTGTCTTACGGATTCTTTTGAGCATTGCCGATATCGTTATAACTTAAAGTTTCAAAATGAGGGGACAGTAACACACATTGAGACAGATGACACAGATCGGTTTAAGATGGTATTCATTGGTTTCGGTGTTGCTGTAAGTTTTTCATAAATTCTATTATCTTTTATTTCTAATTATTACCTTCATTATTATGTAAATAGTATTAATTAATCAATTTCTGATCGATTTAAAATAGATTCGAAGCTTCTTATGTTTTATGCGACCATTGCTAATCACTGATGCCGCACATCTTAAATCTTCTTATGTTTTATGCGACCATTGCTAATCATTGATGCCGCACATCTTAAAGGGAGATACCTTGGTACAAATCTGGTTGTTGTTGGGATGGACAGAAACAACCAGATTATACCTATTGCAACTGGTGTTTCTCAAGGTGAGACCAATGAATCATGGACCTGGTTTTTGAGCAAACTTAAAGAATGCATTGGTGAAGTAAAAGATTTGGCCATCATCTCTGACAGACATCCGGCAATTGCACATGCATGTAGTACCATTTTTCTGAACGCCTTTCATGGTTTTTGTTGTCATCATTTAATGATGAACTGCAATTTGAAAACTAGAAAGTGGAAGGCTATATATTGGAAGACATGCAAAGCTTACACAGAGCAGGAGTTTGATGCTTCAATTTCTGAGATTCAATCATTAAAACCGATGTGTATAAAAACTAAAAGATGAAGTGGATTTGATAAATGGTCACGTACTTACGCCGCAAAGCAGGTACAATTACATGACCTCAAATAGTGCGAATCAAGAAACTCGTAACCAAAGATGTTAGGAAAGTTCCAATAACCCAGCTAATGGAGTACTACCGAAGGCTTCTACAAAAATGGTATTTTGAACGTCGAGCAAAATACAAAGGTAACTTAAAAAAATAAATTGTCTATTATAATTGGTTTATCACATATTTGGCACATCGCTCGAAAATGTATTTTTTTTTATTTCAGATGCTCCAACGGATGAACTTACCGAATGGGCAACTGCAAAAGTAAACAATATAATGGCAAAGAGTGCTAATTAGGATGTTAACGGAATTGAGATGCACAAGATTTACCAAGTTACTGATCCGAAACATGTTCATATTGTTGACTTTGACAACAGAGAATGCAGTTGCCGCAAATGGCAGCTATCGGGTCTACCTTGTGGTCATGTTTGTGTTGTGTCTAGAGTTGAAGGCTTGACTGACACTAGAAGTTGGGCGATGGATTGGTTTAAGAAAACTTCACTAAAAAATACATGCGAAGCAAGGGTTTATCCTCTAAAAGATGTATCCTTGTGGCGTACTCCTGATGACGTGCAAACCGTAAAACCACCTGTTATGGATAAGCGGCCACCTGGAAGACCCAAAGAAAAAACACGTATCCGATCACAGGGGGAAGAGCCAAAAAGCAAAAACTGTGGCAGGTGTGGAAAGGCAGGACACACAAGACAGTCATGTACTGAACCGTTGATGACAAGCAAGGCAAGTGTGTTTCTATATTTTATTTCAATGTATATAATTTTGTATATAATTACTGATATGGTTGTTTGAACTAATGTCACATCTCAGAAACATAAAAGAAACTCACAATCGTGCACCCCTACTAACGAAGAAGCAGTGGAACAAGAACGACACGGAGGACAGAGGACATGTGTAGAGGTCGAACAGGGAGAAGCAAGTGGTCGGTCAAACAACGATTTCGTATGAAAATGTGAATCATCTACTCCTGAAAACAACCTTCCTAACAACATTCAGTCACAACCTGTGACGTTTAGTACTGCAAATGTTGTTCATTTGGACGATTTATAGTTGTTATTTCAATTTGAACTTTAACACAACTTATCAATCATCTAGGATTTTCAATGTTTTACTTTTATTCTATGGATGTTACTTGAATAATAGTAGCTACAGGAGTGGCTTGCTTTTATTTGTTTTTTTTGGATGTTACTTTGTGACAATGTTATTCATTATTGAGGCACCATTTTTTTTCTTCTTTTTTGGATGTTACTTTGTGACAATGTTATACAATCAACTGTTGAACATGTGCATATTTTTTGTTCTTTTCTATAAAAACATATAGGAGTCAGGCATATAGTGTAACATCAATGGTATGCATGTGACTATTTATTTACCTTTCATTTTGTGTATTTAAGAGCAAACTTGCAAGTATATTTTCACACAACATCATTCCATAAATAAGTAAGCAAAAACAATGTCAGGGCTGCCTAAATGTGATGAGATAAGAGATGCTGCTAAGACTAACAACTGGACAGACATGATGATTTACTACTGTCGTAACGCTGCAATTGAAGATGTTCAATTAGCAAGAAAGGTGAATATCCTAACACAAGAATTGGCTAGACTTAATCGTGAAAGGGCTTCCATTATTCAAGAGATGGCAACTGTGCGAAAGAAGGCGCCACAAAAAACTGTTGAGTTTCAAGCAGGAGCAAGCCCTTAGTGAACACAAAGTGATGCAAATGAATATCTTGGCAGGTGAACCGAGCCGAGTGCTCAAACAAGAATTTATTTATTCATAAGCTTGAGGGTACGTTGGCGCTATAAGCACTGTGAGATATGCCAAGTACTAAGTGTTATATCGTGTGTGATTTCCTATTAAGTAAGAGTACTATACGCTCCTAGTAAGTACTTAGTGTTATAATGTATCTGATTTCCATGTACTTAGTGTTATATCGTATGTGCTTTTCTAATAAGATACTTTATTCAATAAAGTTTCCTAGTAAGTAGGAGTTAAATACAGTTTATTTACTTACCTTTTTTCTTGTCTTCAAGAGTTGGATGGTCTTGAATCTTTTGTCTTTTCAGCGTATCCAGGTTATCCTCTCCAATCTATGGGATTTGAATTTAAAATGAGATAGTGAAAAAGATTAAAATGAACAATAGAACACATTAACATAACATTGTGCCCCTTACTGTTAAAGTATCGTCTGACCTTTTTGCATCCATTTCTTGGTTTCCAAACAAAGGCACCAAGAATACACAAGAACATCCAACAACGGTTAACATCAAAACTACACAATCGCGGAGTAGCCTATAATTTAGAGGCCAATTATAATCAACAAATTAAGACAATGACATACAAAACACTACTGAAAACATCATACCAAATCCACACACAACAAAAACAAACAACGTTTCATAGGTTATCATAATTAGGTCATCATAATTACATTGTTTCATAGCGAAAACAACCCAAATTTGCAATCCATAAACAGACTATAGGTCGACATAGCCTACCAATCTACATATCCATATCAACACTAATAAACAATCAAAAGACTATCAATCAACATACCCATATCAACACTAATAAACATTCAAAAGACTATCAATCAACATACCCATACCAACTTCATAACTACGCTACCGAAAAGACCCAAAAGACTCTGAACGACGCTACCCATGAGATAGCTGTTCATGGATCTCCATCAACGTAACATGATCCTCCTTATCATCAATCCCTGCACGTATCCCAAAGAAGAACTGCATACATTGCATCGAGTACACGATGCTCGATACGCTCCATCTTCATAAGACACGGCAATGCATCCACAGCCTTTTCATCGTTTGGCCCAATCATACACGTCTCCCTTATTGTATCTTGAAACTTGCGAATCTTCTCACGCAATTTCATCGTCTCATCCTCCATACGAAGAATAAAACAAAGATCCTTGCTGATCGCACTTCTAAAGAGGAACTTAAAAGCCCCAGCCAGATCGTTGGTACCGCTTGCCTGTTTTAGTTCTTCAATATTGGGCACCGCCGCCATGGTTGTTTTTGGTAGGTGGACGCACACAGGAAGAAGATAATAAGACACACTAATACCCCCAGGTATATAAATACCCAAATCTTATTTAAAACAAAACTACTAAAAAGGTTAGATATTACGCGAAATTAATACTTGCAAAACATAACGGAAACAAACTGTTCTTTTTTTTGAAAAAACAATTTTAATATCACAAAACAAAAAAGTATATCAAAATGTAACAAAAAAAAACCCTTTATGTTTATCCTTTGTCACAAATATGTGCTCCAAATCCAACTATATATATGAACACCTTTTCCCATATATATGAACACCTTATCTATTCCTGAAAACAACCTTCCTAACAACATTCAGTCACAACCTGTGACGTTTAGTACTGCAAATGTTGTTCATTTGGACGATTTATAGTTGTTATTTCAATTTGAACTTTAACACAATGGAAGAACAACTTATTAATCATCTAGGATTTTAAATGTTTACTTTTATTATATGGATGTTACTTGAATAATAATAGCTACAGTGTTTACAATCTTTTCCATATTTATCTAATACAAAATATTAAACCGACTATACACAACAAGCAGTGTTTACAATACAATAGCAATGGTTATACTTTACTACTAGCTGCGGTTTAACATCAGCAGTGGATTGAATCTTCTAGCAGTGGTTTAATTAACTCTGGCAGTGGTTCCAATAGTTAGAATAATTCCTGAGGTTTAGCCTTAATTGTTAAAGGCCCTTGTATGTCTGCAATCTTCTCAATCTTTTGAAACAGTGGATCAATTATAGGATGTGTCTCCTTTGTTCCTCTTGAACTGAGTTTAGCTTCCAAAGATTTGTCTTGCCACATTCTTTGATAAAGGATAATCCCTATCAACAAACATGAAAAACCTTTCCTTTGTAGTTTGTACAGCATGAACCTTGCAGTATGAGAACAACAGCCATTCAACCACCTGACAATTATCCCAATATTCAACATAAAGATCAGGTTGAAACATGTTCTTTAGAGCAGTCCATACAAACTTAGCCAACTCTCCATTTGGACCAAACTTCCCATATCTGAACTCCATTACTTTCTACAACTGTTCCAAATCACTCTTAGTCAAACAATCCAGTAAGATCCCAAAGTTGAAATAAGTAGATTTGTATCCATCACCTCTTGTTATCTCAAATACTTCTCTACCCCTTTCTATAACAATCTGCCAATCCACAATAGAACTGCATTTAAAGGAATAGGATTAATAGGTTCAGGATTAGGATTATCAGACTCCTTAAAATACTTTTCAGTTCTTTCTTTCTTTTTCAACTCTTCATCCACCTTTTGTGTTTTAGAACTGGATTCCTTCTTTAACTCAGCTCTTCTCTTTAACCATGCTGCTTCTTTCTCAAAATCCATAGGATTAAAATCCTCATTAATTCTCATACATCTAAGACAAATCTCTTGAACCCTCTCAAATGAACATTTACTTAGATTTTCAGTAATATGTATGCCTGAATTCTTGATAATCTTCATCATAGTATTTCTCATCTCACTCTTTGTAGGGGGTTTCTTTCTTTTGACTTGCTTCTTCTCTTTGCTGATCCTTCTTGCCCATTCACCCAAGATTCTAGCTCTTTCATCAATAGACAACAGTGCCCACTCTTGAGTAGTGTACTCATTCTTTATCTCATTAGAAGCTTGAAGATATGATTGCTGATTATCCCATTGAGCTAACAATTTCTGAGTTGCTTCCTCTTCTTCTAGCTTCTGCTTTTCTATGGTTGCCTTTTCTTCAGCTAACAATCTTTCACTAAACTCCTTATCATGAGCAATCTGCTCTTCTCTATTCTTAAACTTTATCTCAGGTTCAGCAATACCTTTTCCCTTTCCAATCTCTGGTAGAGCCACCTTCTTCTTCAAAGGCTCACCAATAGTCAAACTTTTACTCAATGGTTTAGGTCCAGTTGGTTTAAGAAATATAGGAGCAGGTGCAATGGTAGGTTTAGGGTTTGATGAAGTTTTGCTTAAATTTATCAGTGTACTGGCAGCTTCCTTCTCAACTTCTTTTGATTTAGGTGGTGAAATAGAGGTAGTTGTGACAATTGTAGATGTGGTAGTAATAGCAGTGGGTGAGACTAAGATAACAGTGGGTGTGTTTGTAACACCCCCAAAATTTCACAGCGGAAGCGTTCGGGTCATGGGGTGCTACTAAATCAATATACACAACACAAGGTAGTAAAGAATGGAATTTCTATTCCATTTTCAAAATATAGATTAATTTAAGAAATAGTTTTACAACATTGTTTCAAAGTGCGGAAGTAAAGCCCATAAAATATATGTTGTCCCATTAAAATTTGTATTAGAATGTTTGGAAACACTTCGGATGCCAGTCTTCAATGAATGCCTTTGCCATTGCCCATGCCAAGAAGTAAACCTGAGAAAAACATGCTAAAATGTCAACACAAAGGTTGGTGAGTTCATAGGTTTAAGTTTAAGGAATCAAGTTGGACCACAGTTGCACATATAGCATCTCCGTGAATGACGCTATATGCAAAAAAGGCTATTACGCTAGTACCAAGTTCATGCGACCGAAACTACGACAGTGTGCATGCATCTAGAAGCATGATATATAAGCCCAGCAAGTGTATTTCCAAAGACACTCAATCAATACGATATGATATACGCCTGACGTTTGCCTATCCGGTCAAACTCGAACGGGGGTGTGATCCCCAATAGATCTATTCATAACAATCGCGCCTCCCCAAAGGGAACTAACGGTAGCATAGTTGGGATTCATGGTTGTTTCATGTAATAGTGTTTTCAGTTTTATGTCCGAAAAGAGTTTTGCATGTTTCTCACCCCATAGTTTTATAAAGCAAGTAATAAAAGTAAAAGTGGGGCTATAAACTCACCTTGATGATTCAGTAGGCAATGTATGATAATATCAAGTACGAAATGGTAATGGCCTCAACACGAAACCTAGATATAATATGGCAAGTCTCAGTTTGCAGTTTTGTGTACTCACGACTCAAAGTAAATAAATTTAAGTGTTTACAAGTGGTTGTGTTTAATGTTGCTTGTGTGACAGAGTTTACGTTTGAATCGTTTCAAATCGTTTCTAAGTATTGGCTCTTGGACAAACGTACAGTTATATATAAAAGTAGTCGTGACGGGTAAGTTTCTGGTTCAGGTGTAACCGGACAACTAAGTACGGAAAGTATTCACAAGTAAAGTGTTTATGAAATATAATAATAAATACTTTACGCTAAGTATCTATATTGTTAATGGTTACATGATATGTAAATGTGTTTATATATATTTTTAGTTAGTGGATGTTAAGTTAGAAAATATTTATTTTAATTTCCGTTATAAATATTTTCTTATTGTTTTTATTATTCGTCTTTTACTTCTAGTATTAATACTAAATACTTTTATTTCACAAAAACAATAATAGACAAATATATCCAAAAGTAAATGTTTTTACATTATTATTAGGGGTTATAAAAATGTATAAGTTCGGGTCCAAATAGTTGTTAGAAATAAATAATTAAAAAAAAATGTCAAAGTATTAGAACTTAAGGGGGTTGGAATTGTAGAAATTTATAAAAGTTTTCAAAAATTATGAAAGTTTTAAGAGAAGTATCAATAGGTTTGGATTCAAGGGGTTGAAAGTGTCAATACGCAAAACTTGCTAAAATAGCAAAAATTACAAAAAAAAAATAGGGGTTGCTCAGCTTCGAACATTGGTGGGTTGCGTGGAAATGGAGCGCCATTCCATCTGAGCCAAGGGGTTTTCTTGTTTAACTTTACAGTTAAATATATATAAAGGAGTTTTGGACTATGTTACATTTTGTTAAAATTTCATGCTCAGTACATATGCATGCACACATGCTTGTGATTTCTTCTCTTCTCCTAACTGTTTTGGGGACCTCCCAAGCAGTTGGGTTACAAGTTTTGAGACCAAAATAAGAACCTAATAAGCTTCGATTCTGTTAGAGCTTCACGGCTTTAAATTTCAAACGTGACCAAAGTTTTAAACCGATTAGTGTAGGTTTCAAAATAAGCTAGTTTATGTTACGAAAAGCATTTTTACAAAGTTTATTTTATTTATAAGCATTCGGTTGACGGGTTAGGCCTAATGGCCCGACAAAGGCTCGGTTTGGATTCACGATATTAGCCCGATAAAATAAGCTATAAGCTTGCCAACGAGTCTCGTAACTTGGTGTTAATCCATTCGAGACGCGAATAAATATATATAGATATATATACATATATACGAATAAATGTTTGTCCATACGAGAGCCAAAACTTTACCTTTACGTTTCTTTTAAGTTTTCTTAAGTTATTTAAGGTTCGAAAACTCGACAAGTTTGACATGAGATGTGCGTGTCGATTTGAAAACAACATGAAACTAGTTCTTCTTCGGGGTGTTAATTAAGTGTTAATGACACCAACGAGTTTTGCCACACAAGTTCTTTAAACACAACAAGATCATTCTTCTCATAAATTTGCATGCATATTCGAATGTGTAGTGTGTGCATGTATGTTGACTGTCACATATTTTATACCATATACCCATGTTTAGTTTTCCAAACAAAACATATTAAAAAGCAACCTGAGTTTAAAGTGAGAGTTATAACAAGTAAGGAAGTAGTTTAAATCTTACAGTGGGTTGGAAGTGAGTGGGTTTCGAGTGAGAAGGACTCGCGATGGAAGAACCCGACGTGCCAACTAGCTTTCAAAAGCTTATACCCAAACGAGATAATCAAGAACCTTGCGACTCGTTTCCTTCTTGACCCGTCTCCACAGTGGACGTTAATGTTGAGGGTGAGAGGTGATTGTAAGTGGGTTAGTTTGTGAGTGATTTCCGAGAGTGGGTGTGCGAGTGACCCTGAAGCGCTTGGCTTCATAAAGAATTAATAATTGATGGATTTGACCCTTCCTTCTTGATCTTGAAACCGTGGAGGCACCCTTTTTGGCAAAAATCACCATCCAGTGTATTCTTCAAGATTTACCTTGTGAGTTTTACCATGAGAGAGGAGGGATGGGTGATGTTGATGGATCGAAGCTTGCTGAAATTGGTGAGCCATGGAGGGGGCGTGAGAGAAAGCAGGTGGCTGAAGATCTATATTTGTGATTTCTGCTTTTCAGTGTTTAGCCTCAGGTAGGTTTTAGGTAGTTGGTGTTTGTCTCCTTGACTACACACTCACGCATGATATCAAAGGCCAAAGGTTGAAGCTAGTTTTGTTTTGATTTTGTTGTGTCGTTGGGTGATAAGAGAAACATGTGACGAAATACTTGTGCCAAGTATTGTGTTACAAGATTAAAAAAAAAAGAACGAGGCGCATGAATTTTAGCTTGTCTCGTACACAGTAAAGAAAAAAAAAGATTGGTTTGTTTGTCTCCTCACATGCAACATATACACACATCTCACATGTTATTGTTTGATATTTTATATTTGCTTTTGCTTTTCCTTGAGCTTGTTACTGTCACAGAAACAAAAAAAACAAAGTGCCAAAATTACTTGCAACAATATACTAGTGTTACAAAATGAGATGAGGCTTGAGGGTGCGTTTTGGGCTGGGAAGAAAAAGAAAGGCTAGGTCCAATCATGTTGGGTTGAACTTGTGAGTATATTGGAGCCCAAGAGAGTAAAATAAATTGGATTGGATCGGGTTTGGGTTAAGAGGCCCGGTGAAATATAAAAGTATAAAAGTTTGTTATATATTTATTTTATAAAGTTTTTATTATCGAGGTCGAGGTGAAAGTATCCTGTGGCTTGTCGTGATTATAGATCGAAAGGAAAAAGAAAAAAAAATATAGACGCGAAAAATCGGTATGGAAATTTACGAGTGGTTACAGTGTTTACCTCAGTTGAAGTTGTAGCAGTGGCTTTTGAAAAACTAGCCGTGGTTACAGAAACACTAGCAGTAGATGTGTCCTGCACCACCTCCTTCTCTGTATCTTCTACTATAGTCTTCAAGGTTTCAAGTACAGCTTCATTCCCATCTTTATCAGACACCACATACTGCTCTCCATGATCTCCACTATCCACATCCTCATCCATATGCACACCAGCAGCCTCCCCTGAATCAAAGCCTTCACTCCTCCCCTGTTTGGTTACATACTCCAAAACCACAGCTGGAGAGGAGCTCACCTTCTTATTCTGCTTCCTAACTCTTCTAATAACAGTAATCCCAGGTCTCCTCACTTTCTCCATCACAAACATCCTGTGCTTTAATTGTCTGATCTCTCTTCCCTGAAACACATCTAACTCATGAAGACTTGAGATCGTATCCTCCATTTTTGTACATTTAACCGTCAATTCATTTAATCGTTCAAGAATATCCTCCCCACTTCGACCTGTGTTAACTGGTCCGAGAGGTGGTTCATTGGAACAGTCATCATGTACCTGATCATTATCTGTCAATTCATGTTCATGTTCCAAACTACCCTCATCACTTCGACCTGTGTGAACTGGTCCGAGGGGTGAATCTAAGCTTGAGTCAGTAGTGGGTGCAACTAAGGTGGCAGTGGGTTCAGGGTTGGTTGTAGTGGTTACAGTTGTAATAGCAATGGGTGCAACTAAGGTGGCAGTGGGTTCAGATTCAGTGAATTGGGGTTCAGGTACATCATCAAACTCATTAATGACAGGTAAATTAATCATATGAAGGAACAATGGAACAACTCTGATTGGGAAAGTAGGATTTTGGTGTCTCATATGAGCAAAAACCTTAGGAAGCATATAATACACCTCATACTTTGTATTATGTTCAACAGGTTCTGCTATTTGAATATCCAAAATAAGTTGAACAAACCTAGGATACAAGTAATATTTACCCTTCGTCCTAATATTCTGCACAAACCCTTTAAAAATCATTCTAGACCAATTGAATTCCCTCCCTTCAGATAGACAAATTAAAGCAGTTGCAATTTTGGAGGGAAATTCATCAAACCATGATCTTATTACTCACACACATCAGCAAGGTGTGAATTAAAAACTTTCATTGGGAAGAAAACATGCCTTTCAAAAATTTTTACCCTGCTCCTTGTATAACCTAACCTTTTAAACCTTCAAATATATCATCATCGAAAGATTAACTAGTCCATCGGCATCATCAAACCTCAAAATACCTCTAATGACTTTCATCCACAAAATCTCATTATCATCCACCACACCTAAACACCTCTAATCCATCTCGCCTCCATCTCAGCATTACCCCAAAATTGATGTATATAGGCTTTAAGAATTGTGGGTGCTACAGTTAATGCAAAGTGAATTTTACTGTGGTTGAGAAAATCAATCATCCCATGAAAACCATCTGATTGATTATTTTTGATTAAGTAAGCAACTAGGTTATGGGTGTTGGAATGCCGTTGTGATGGGATATGATGTGGGATTGTGAAATTAGCAGTTGTGAGTGGTTAGGGTTTATGTTGAGCGCCAATTGGAAGTGATTTGAAGATCAATTAAATGATCTGGCAGTGAATTGGGGGAATAAAATACGTTTGCACCAAATTTACAAAACAGCCCCTCAAGTATCCATTATCAGGAACCTGCTAGCAGTGGATTGAAAACCACTAGGAGTGGTTTCAAAGACTCTAGCAGTGGATACAGCAACCACACTCCAATCTTTTGACCAAGATTACAAAGAACCAAATCTTTGCCAAAAATAGGGATATTATGCATTAGTATAAGGGATTACAAAAGATTTACTTTTTTTTAGCAGTGGTTAGAAAATAACTAGAAGTGGATTCAAAAATTATATCGCATAATAGACATAATTAAACTCAAAAAAGAAAAAAAAAAAAGAAAAAAAAGCAATAACATAAATCTTTGTATCCAATTTGTGTGAGTAAAACATAATATATTTTACTGGTCGGTCTAAAGAGACAGTGGCACAAAGGTGATTTGACTGGTCGGTCTAAAGAGACAGTGGCCATAAATCGCTAAGATGAAAATGGCGCATTTAAAAAGTAGCTCAGAATACATAGGGTTATGTGAAAGTACTTTACAGGATACATTGGTTTATGTGGTAGTACTTTACACTTGTCTTATTGTGTGACAGAGTCAATAAAAAAGATTTGCATAAAAAAGGCGCTTTCAAAAAGGCGCTTCTAGATACTTGGGTGATATACATGCTAAATTTTTTTTGAATTACGACAAAGTTTATTGCTTAAAAAATATCGCTTAAAAAAAGTGGCCTAGTGTCAACAGGTCAACTCCAAGTCAATTCCAAGAGGCGATCATCATTACACTTAAAAATATCGCTTAAAAAAAGTGTGCTTAACACTCTCTATTTCCCCTCTATTTAATCCTCTCTAACAACTCCTATCACAAGTATCAACACATTACACTTGCTATTTTTAATCCTCTCTAAAAATACCCTTATCTCAACAAACAACAACAATGGCCAACCCCCGTCTTGTCCTTTAAGATCAACTATCCCGTATAGCAAACTCTCGCTCTGTCAAGTCTATGATGATTGTGGAATATTGGGGAGAAGTTAAGGATACTATTCAGGATGAATTAGATCTGCAAGAGAAGCTTGACGAGCTAACCGCTCGTGTACAACGTAGGGATGTGCTTATTGAAGAGCTGTTGGTTGTTGGTCCAACGAACTCGTCTGTTGCGACAGTTGGGCACATGAGAAGGATGCAAATTGAAGATAGGGCTGAGATTGGAAGGCTACAGACCTCCTTGTTAGAAAGGCATGCTCGCGTTTGTTCTCTGTTATCCTTCATTGAACATCTTGAGTCAATGGTCCTTTGACTTTGTGAAGCCTTTTTCGTTGTTTTCTTATGGTCTTTTGTTGAAAGCTTTGGTCCTTCATGTTAGGTTTATGTTTGTTTAGGTAATGTCAAGCTTTGATTAGGTTAGTTTATGGTTATGAAGGTAGGGTTATGTGTATATGCAGTTTGATGGTGAAAGTTGACTAGTACCTAGGGTTGATGTACTAGTTAAGTGTAGATACTTTTGTTTATGTTATCAATCTTAATCTTATTTGTCTGTGTGTTTACTAAACAACCTACATTGACGTTGAATTACAAAAAAAAATATTGCATAATCGACCTAATTAAACTAAAAAAAAAATTAAAAAAAAAATAGCAACCACATAAATCTTTGTATCCAATTTTTGTGAGTAAAACATAAATCGCCAAGATGAAAATGGCGCATTTAAAAAGTCGCTCAGAATACATAGGTTTATGTGAAAGTACTTTACAAGATACATTGGTTAACGTGATAGTACTATACACTTGTCTTATTGTGTGACAGACTCAACAAAAAAGATTTGCATTTGACTTGTAACTAAATTTATAATTGAACGAAATCAGGTAGAGTTCTGGTCGGGTTAAAGAGATAGTGGCCATAAATCGCTAAGATGAAAAAGGCGCTTTTAAAAAGTCGCTCAAAATATATCGGTTAACGTGATAGTACTATACACTTGTCTTATTGTGTAACAAAGTCAACAAAAAAAAAATTGCTTAAAAAAGGCGCTTTAAAAAAGTCGCTCAGAATGGGCCATGGCTGGACCATTTTTCTCGTCTTCTCTCCTTGATGGGTCTATGCGTGCCTACAACGCCACTGGTCAACGCTTTACAGGATACATGGTCTAGTGTCAATAAGGTTTGTATATAAAGACCATACTTTCTTCTAGATACTTGGGTGATATACATGCTCAAAATGTTTTGAATTACGACAAAGTTTATTGCTTAAAAAATATCGCTTAAAAAAGTTACTTAAAAAACTACGTAAAATATTCGCTTAAAAATTTTAGAGCCCTTTTTATACAATTTAAAAGAAAGGGCAACTAAAGACATATAAATTTAGGGCACATAAATACAATTGTCGAATACACAATTTAGCTATAGAACTATTCTGAGTCCATGACGCGGATAGACATGGACCAGCCATGTTGCTGCGAGGATATGCTTTCAGCTTTCAAGTTGGAAGATTTCTTTTATTTCCTTCCTATTTTATGTCATAATTAAATAATGACCAAATTGTGTTTGGTTAGGAGTTGATTTCCTTTCCTTATTTTGTGGAGTTTAAAACTTTATTTATATTGTTTTGTTTGGGAGTTAAAGGGCAGTTTTTAGTTTTGAATAAAAGAAGAAACCGAGAAGGTTTGAAAGCTTTTGTGAATCCCGCTCTCTTGAGCCATTTGATTGTGAAACTGCATCATTTGGTATCAGAGCCAGGTTGCTGCGAGGATATGCTTTCAGCTTTCAAGTTGGAAGATTTCTTTTATTTCCTTCCTATTTTATGTCGTAATTAAATAATGACCAAATTGTGTTTGGTTAGGAGTTGATTTCCTTTCCTTATTTTGTGGAGTTTAAAACTTTATTTATATTGTTTTGTTTGGGAGTTAAAGGGCAGTTTTTAGTTTTGAATAAAAGAAGAAACCGAGAAGGTTTGAAAGCTTTTGTGAATCCCGCTCTCTTGAGCCATTTGATTGTGAAACTGCATCATTTGGTATCAGAGCTTTGGTTGATTCAAATGGCTCTGCGTGATGAGAACTACCTTTTACTGCGCGAATCATAAACCGAGGCAGCGATAAACCGTGTTCGATTCGCAAGATCGCACGATCCAGGAAACTGACCTAAAGGATGTCATCTGGGATGAGATCTTTGGGAAAGAGGAGCATCCTGAAGAAGGCGATGGTTGCAAGTTTCAGGAAACCGACTCAGAGGCTTTCATCCGGGATGAGAACTATGGGAAGGAGGAGTATCCTGGGAGTTGTAGCACCCTATATTCATCACATCCTTGTTTCGATTGGTATGGAGACAAAGAGGTCAGTAACGAAGATTATTGGTGGGTTACGCGAGCCTTGAACGTGGTTGTTGTTCAAGAGGGGGGTACCGTTCAAGAAGAGATTACCGGAGGCAGTCTCGAGGGTGCGCAGGTATCCGTTAGTATTTTGAATGATTTTGTGATGGGTGAAAAGACCGAGATCGGTGGTGTTAATGATCTAGTTCCGTTGGTTGCAAATGGTGATACGGTGACTTTCGGTAGTGCGCCGGTGGTTAAGATCTGTGATCGGGTGGCTAAATCGACGGCTAAAGATGTGGTATTTCTTTATGTTGAGCCGCATATCATGGATGAGTTAAGTGTTGGTTCGGTAAAAGAGGAAATCAAAGAGGTGGTATCTCAATCTTTTAGTTCTAAAATTCAAAATATCATTGTTAATGAGGCTGGTCATAATGTGGTTAAATATACTGGAAAAATAGAGTTTTTTTCTCAAAAGGCTGTAATAGGCCTCATTGCTGGCAATTGCATGGATGTGAAAGTTGCATGTGGATGTGGTAGGCATGGTTTATTTCAATTGACTTGTGGTGGATCCATAGCAAAACAAAGAGAGCCTGTGGAGCCGAATACAGAGACTTGCATGAAGACCGAACTTGACGATGCCACTACTAAGTTTGATGGCCAAATCAGAGGGATAGACTATGTGTTCGATCCGGGTGGCTGGTTTTTGAAGTTAACAAAACTCGAGGACGAGTTTTTTTCGAAGAGGAGGAGAATGACGCGGATAGACATGGACCAGCCATGTTGCTGCGAGGATATGCTTTCAGCTTTCAAGTTGGAAGATTTCTTTTATTTCCTTCCTATTTTATGTCGTAATTAAATAATGACCAAATTGTGTTTGGTTAGGAGTTGATTTCCTTTCCTTATTTTGTGGAGTTTAAAACTTTATTTATATTGTTTTGTTTGGGAGTTAAAGGGCAGTTTTTAGTTTTGAATAAAAGAAGAAACCGAGAAGGTTTGAAAGCTTTTGTGAATCCCGCTCTCTTGAGCCATTTGATTGTGAAACTGCATCAGTCCATGCACGTTTGCAATATGTTTACACCCGTCTCCTAATGTCACGATTATTGTGATGCATGGAAACCTGTTAAATTAAAGAAAAAAAATGTTCAATCTTGCAATCAAGTAAACAAATGCATCAAGTATTCTACTCTAGTTATTTTGGTTCAAGTTGGCTATCAAATCAAAATGGCTTATAAGTCAAAAGACCATAATTACTATGGGTGGCTCAAGATGGCTATCAAATCAAAAGAGCTTATAACTCATATAAAAACACACATAAACCAAAGGAAAATTTTAACTTCAAACACACAAACATAGATAAAAAATCACTGCTTTTTTGTTAAAAAAAATAACAAAAGAAGAAAATGACTACAAAAATGCCTTTCTGCGAGAAGTTAGCTGCTGCTGCTGGTTCTAGTCTCATTAGAGACATGATGGTGGAGAAGTTTCGGAGGGAGGTTACCGTCACTAGGGTGGACGAAGAAAAATTAACCAAAAAATCCCAAGATATTAGGGCTCGTGTTGCTGAGAGGGATTTCGTGATTGCAGAGTTGGAGCTTTTGTATCCTTTTGATTCAGGTGTGCAAAGCATTTCACAGTTGAATATTTTAAAATCAAGATTTGGCAGACATTGCAAACATGTTGGCGAAGGTTGTGAACAAGCAGAAGCAAGCAAGGGAACTTATGTCATTCATTGAGAAGCTCAAGTCTATGGTGTACTGATCTGGTTTCTTCTGGTGTTTGTCAAATGTCTTTTGGGTTTAAGGTATGGCTAGGGTTGTGGGGTTTAAGGAATGTCTAAAGTTTATGTTTATGCTTATGGATGTTTTAATTAACCTAGTAAGGTTAATTTTGTTGGATATTTTAATATATGCACTTATTTATTTATGTGTGTCTAAGTACTTTTTTTGGAACATACCTGTGTTATAACCTGCTGCCTTGATATGCTGGCTTGCAACGTATTGTTGAAAAGATAACCTACATCAATAAAATAATGGATAATTGATATGGATACGTGTCCTGTGGTAAGTGTGATATGAATTAATTGGTAACTTTGACGCACCAGGTAAAATAGAAGTGTTTGCTAAAAAAAAAAAAAAAAAAAAAAAAAAAAAAGCTCAGAAATAGCTTTTTTTTTTTTTTTTTTTTTTTTTTTTTTTTTTTTTTTATCGATTGCCTGCAAAGGCTTTATCTTGCTCTTCAATGAAAACCAACTTACACTTAACTTTAGGCTTAGCAACTACATCCCTAACAGACATATCGACATCAACATCAATAAGGCTGCTCGCTTCTTCTTCAGCCCAAGCAATAAGCTCATCATATGTCATATTGCTTGCATCTTTTAACCTTCTTCCATGGATAATCAATTTAGTTGTATAATCATCTTCAGAATCATAAAAGTTAAGATTCTGATAATAAAAATCAAATAAGTTTTGGGGATTATGTGCCATATACAACATTAACTTCCCATATCGATCAGCAAGGTCATACATGCAGCCACATCCCTATCACATTCTATTAGTTTCAAGCCTACCTCTAATTAACATTGTGGTAAACAGAAAAACAACGAATGGAAATTTAGCTCAGTATGTTCTTTAACATACTGGCACATACTACTATAGTCCAGCTTTCTATCCTTGGACACACTCCAATAAAAAACACCCCCATTTTCATACCTAAGCGGTTGGAAATAAAACTCGCCGAAAACATGAACATCAAACAGGTTACGAGAATCTGAAGTCCAACTAGGTGCCATCCTGTTACAGGAACACATAAAATACAATACTTTAAAATATATATATATATATATATATATATATATATATATATATATATATATATATATATATATATATATATATATATATATATATATATATATATATATATATATATATATATATAATTTTACATGTAAACCCTAATTTGGTACGAATATTGAAACATTAAATAGAGACAAAATTGATATGGGGGACCATGACAATAAAGTATCACGAACCTTTTGCACAATTCAATTTTAATAATTGAACGAAAACGACAGTTGAATTGGATTATTAAGCAGCTAGGGTTCTGGTCGGTAGGAAGTGAATGTGGCCACAAAAAGATAACAGATAAGGTATTAGTGTATCATAAATCGCTAAAATAAAAAAGGCGAATTTAAAAATTCGCTCAGAATATTTTGGTTTATGTGATAGTACTTTACAATTGCCGATGTACTATAATGTAAGAACGTCGAATAAAAAAAGTTGCTTATAAATTTTTGCAAAAACATAGTTGCTTAACTAATTAGCTAAAAAAGTCGCTTATTAGTTTCAGGCCTTTTTTTCACACCTTAAAAAGAAGAACAATAAAAATAACTCTTAAACACCTCAATTATATTAATAACGAATACTCTAACCAGTATTAGGGTTTTACAACCTTGAAGTGTATCGACTTTAGATATAAAACACACATATATCTAATCTACAAGATAAATATCTTTTCCATATTTATCTAATACAAAACATTAAACCGACTTATCAACTAGCAGTGATTACAATGTACTAACAGTGGTTACACAATACTACTAGAAGTGGTTTAACTCCAGCAGTGGATTCATTCTTCTGGCAGTGGTTTCATCAACTCTAGCAGTGGTTCCAATACTTGGAATAATTCCTGATCTGAGGAACCTAAAACCCAACATATCACGTATAAAGGGGTTGACCGCATGATCAATACGCGCATAAAGTGGCCATATTGAAAAGTACTTACCATAAACTGTTAAAATTTGTAACAGTCTAAACAGTCCAATCGAATACAAGTATATACACACCCACCACTGAAAGTTTGTTCATGTAACCAAAAAAAAATAAATAAATAAAACTTAAAATGTCATTCAAGAAACGTATCTGATTTCCTAACAAATATGGAAAACATGATACTCCAAATCATCATAACAATCTAAATACATGAACTTAAACCTTATCATCTTTCCATACTCAAATTCACAATCTTCAAAAAGTGGTTCCATCCACCTAATGCATTCACATGATTCACGGTATGGATTGTCTCTATGATAGTCAATCAATTCATCATGTATTCGACTGCATCATTCCTAAAAAGTGCATTTTGAAAAAATGCATAGGATGATTGTGAAGAAAATGGTCCGGAATATCCGGTGTTTAATATTTACAAAATTATATAAAATTATATAAATGCATAGAAAAAAAGTACACACAAAACACAAACTTACAAGTCTAGATAACGCAAGAATTTCATGAGACCTTCTCGTAAAGACATCAGTTCTTTCACCAAAATGATCAAGGTGACCAAACCATTGGCAAATGTGTTGCATTCGCTCATCACCTGTTTAAAAAATATCAAAATAAATCTTCAAGATATATGTTATGATATTACTGAATATGATTATGAGATTTCAAGCCTACCTCCATCTTCATTATCAAGATCATTTTGTGGAAAAAAAATTGCGTCACACCAAGAAACCGCCCCGTATCTTTGCCTACCATCGAAACCAAACAAGGTTATATTCAAGCTATTGTTCTCCAATTTAGTAAAAACAATAACATCCCCAAATTCAATATCGGAATATTGAAGAGCAGTCGACCACATTTCATCATCCATAACATACAAAGGACGAGGATCATGACCTCCTTCATAGCCCCAAGTAACATCCACATTAAACTCCATTCCTTCAACAACAACAACAATAGTACCTTGCAACCCAATACCATCTAGAAAATTACCGGGCAATGTCTGAGACAACAACTAGATTGACAATTATAACATATACAGTAATAAAATACACTTATTTTAAAAAAAAAGTAAACAAAAAAATTAATTCTTATAAATAACCTGTGGAATATGAGGGTATGGCAGCCGATAACTCTGAAACCTTATATGACGACTTTCTACAGCAGCATATTCCTCAACTTCCAACCCATTAGAATCATAGCTTAACGTAAAAGAGTCGCCTTCTTGAACAAAGTGTAACATATGAACATCCGTATACATGTTTTCATGAACAAATTCTACCCATTTGTTACCCACAATCCTAATGGGACCTCCTAACCGAGCAACAATCCTTACTTTCTTCCGTTGTCTTTGAATCCCAGTTAAATATAAATGTCGATTCCCATTAAAAGCACGGTTAACAAATTAAGGAAGCTCAAGAAACCCAGGGTAAAAAGTTATGTTTGGTCGCACCACAAACTCGATTGCCATGATTACCTTATAAACAATTACAAGCATGTAAAGTTAAGTTAATGTGGCCAAAAATTTTGATATGAATATTGAAACATAAAATACAGTCAATATTGATATGGGGGACCATGACAATAAAGTATCACGAACCTTTTGAGAAATTCAATTTTAATAATTGAACGAACGCAGCTTACGAAAACAGCTAGGGTTCTGGTCGGTAGAAAGTGGATGTGGCCAAAAATAATTAAAAGATAAGGTTTTAGTGTATCATAAATCGATATAAAAAAGTCGCTCAGACTATATAGCTAAACAATAGTTGCTTAAATAATTAGCTCAAGGAAAGGATTAAAGATTTGGAAGAATTCTTTGAAAAACTCAAGGAAAGGAAAGCAACTGAAGAAGGATGTGGTTCTAGCAGTACTGTTTGAATGAATGTAATAGTTGAATAATGAATGATATGAGTGTAACGGTTGAGAATGTAATGATTGTGTTGAAAATCTTATCTATGAAATAATTTATTGAGATGATTGTTGTAGTGTTGTTATTGAGATGGTTGTGTTGAAAATCTTATCTATGAAAAATTTTATTGACTGATAGAACCAAGTCAGGGCTGAAATAGACATTGCCAGTGTATTGCCATCAAAATTGTTACAACATCAAAATATTTAATCAAAATGATTGCAATGTAACATACACATTGTAGTAGAACCATCATCACATAGTAGTTTGTAACATACATTAACTAGCCTTCACCACAGACCGAAAATAAATTGTTTCATCAGTCATCATGCCTAGAAAGGAACCAAAATACAAATTGTTTAACATGGTACATACCACCCTGGAAGATCAAATAACTACCACATGGTAGCCTTCATCATACCTTCGAATTACCTGGATCAGAAGAGGTTGGGTATGACATGGAACCATCAGCTGTGGAACCTTCAACTATCACTGGATCATTAACCAAACTGATTGCCTCATCACCCTTCATATCATCATATTGTTTACTACCAACTGCTTCAAATTCATCAAATAATCTCCTAGATTTCAAGGTACCAGTTTCAAAACGACTTTTCTTTGACACATATTGAATAACAGTAGAGCTTCCAACTGTAGGAAGGGCATCAATATCATCAAAAAGCCTCTTACACTTTAAAGGGCTGGTTTGAATAGATGGGATTAAACTAGTAGCATGTGGATCCTGAAGGTCATGATTACCAGCAACCTGAAAGTCGTTAAAAAGGTTCTTACCTCTTAACAGACTAAACTCGAACACACAATCGTTTGAAAAACACTCGGTAACAGTGGACTTCTGTGTTAAAGAATCTTCAAAGTCATTGGACACATAAGGTCGGACTGTAGTCCTTAAACAAGGAGGAATGTATTCAAGGTCATTATTACCAACAAATTCAGATTTTCCTCTGAATAAACTAGCTTCAACAAAAGGCTTGACATAAGGTGTCCTAAGGTAAGCTGGTGAATTTTTTTCCTCTTCTTCCCATGCCATTAGTTCTTCAAACGACAGACAGTCGATATCTTTTTTTTTCTTTTCGTGACTTTTAATTTTAGATGTCAGTTCATCGTCTGAGGAATCAAAAGACAGGTTCTTGTGATAGTAGCTAACTAAATGAACTTGTGGCTGATGAGAAACATAGATCTCAACTAGCCCATGGAGCTCAGCCATGACATACAGTTTCTTGACATCATTATCACCTTCTACAAGGGTCAACTCTTCCTCTAGACTACTACTTGGAAGACAAAAATGCCAAGCCCAAAAATCCTCCTTAATTTCTTTCAACAATATGTCACATATTTGAGAATACGATAACCTACTCAACCTAGGTAACCTTAAATGTAAAACATCTCCACCTAAATAGCTTAAGGGATAAAAAAAGAACCAACTGCGATGATAAACATCAAACCCAAGATCTTGACTGTTTTCAGACATTTTGTGTAACAATGGAAATAATTCAGCAAAACAAAATATTGTTGTAAAAACCAACTTTAGTTTACATTAACAGAAAAAAGTAAATGGACAAACTTACAGCCATTCTTGATACCATAAATCACCACAGGCCTTTGATTCCGTGTTTTGTGATGCCATAGTTAGTAGAAATCTGAAAAACAAAAAATATATGTAAGATAAAATTTAGTTTTGGTTAATAAATCTAATGATATATGTAAGATATAGTCAAACTCACCCATACCAAGACAAAGTCACCTAGTTACATGTTGGATAATGCATAAATAGCTATTACCCAATGGACAATATTTGTAAAGTAGCATGCATGGGTTTGCTCTACTTTGTATATCCATAGTTTGGTGTGTGCTTTTTTTTTTGCTATTTTTTTTAGAAAAATATTACTAATATACAAATTTGTAGTGTGTCTAATTATCCTATTACATTAGTTTGAAGACAACAATATAATACAACATACTGAATACAAAAATTAAAACCATTCAAGGGAGCATATGGTTATCAATTTGTTTCAGATAATACATCAAACTAGAACATCACTAAACATAAACACGGTGTTTAAAAAAAACCAAGCCATTTGTTCACGGTATGAAAGCGCAGCCTGAATAGGATCCTTCACATCCAATGATAGACCAAAAGCCAAGCGGTATAAAAAATACATACCCAAATACCACAGTCACCAAATATCCCGGCCTGCTTCGGTACTTGTTCCGCGATAGTAAATGTATTGAAATAACTTACCGGATCAATGCCTTTCTTCTCAAATACTTGCGCTTGTGATGTGGACAAAAGTTACACTGTTATAAAAAATCTAATTTTTTAAAACCTGGTTAAACGGTTTTGTATTAATTCTTATGACATATGAATAAATAGTCAAACCTGTAAACACTCCCTCAGTTTGATATAAAACTCTCGCCATTCCTCTTCAAAAGTTTGACCGCTATCATAAAAGGTAACAATGCCTGTGTCTATCTCCAAACGCGCAAGACACCAATGAGCTTCAGTTTCATTAATAGGCATGAAAACCTACAACGTTTGGGTCACAAACATAACACTAATATATGGCAAAAGCTAAACAGGTTAATTATATGAATGAGACTGTACTAGAATAAAATATATATATCGTCACTACGTGGTTAACATCGGACCATGGAATAGAGTATCTTTCACCATTAGCATACCACAACGCAACGCGATTTTTTGTAACAAGGTGAACAAAATAGCTACTAACCATCGCCCAATCAACCGTATCGGGTCTAACATGCCAAAGGTAATTAACCCACAACTCTATGTGCTGTAAATTTCGAAACACGAATGAGTGTGATAAACGTTATAAGAAATCAATTCAATAAGTATAGTTGTATGAGTACTTGCCTCATCCCTTAGCCAACCTTTCCTAGGCGGGTCTAAGCAAACCAAACTTTCCCAAAACCTTCTATCTACACACACATCGTCACACCAAGGAAACTTGCAGTTAAGCGGTCCAATTTGTCCAAGAAATTCGTCAAATTAATTTGTAAAATGAACTGTGTTGACAGTGTTGCTGGAGCGTGCAAGATCCTAGTATATGAAACGGTTACACTTATAATCAATTGTCATTAACAAGATATATTTTAAAACGTTGTCAAGAAGTATTTTTCATACCTCAACCCAAGGCGTGACAATTTTAAGTTTTTCACTCATATCTGGATCAGGTAAGCTAGAGCATCGTCTTTTCTTTTCAAAGATATGCATTGGTCCAATAATACGAATTAGCTTCACCCGAACGTTGTTCACTCCTTTTTGAAACTGCAAAACGCGCTCTACTGGCTTTCATATGATCTGATTTCATGATTGCTTTTCCCCTTTTCTTTCATTCATTTTTTCATACTACAACCTCTTTTGCTCTTCCCGCATTATCAACTTGTACTCTTCCATCCTTAACCTCTTCTCTTGTTGCATCAACTGCTGCTCTTTTAACCGGGCACTTTGTAATTCTTCATGTCGCAACCTTAATTCTTCTTGGATAATAAATTCCTGTCAACGTTTATATAGTTACTATCGTTATAATATGTTATGGTACGGAAAGGGTTTTACACTTGTTTACTGATTTTGTAAATTACCTTTGCAATATTGTCATCAGAAAAATCATCTAGCCGCTACCGATGAACTAGTATCAATGCTTGATCGACTTGACTCAAACAAGTCAAGAAAATCATGATTAAGATCATCACAAAACGTGCACTTAGATGTCAAGATCATTAGTTAACTCCAATTTCTCCTAAGAATGAAAAAAAGTATTTATAAAAAGCATATATACGAAAAATAAATTAATCAAAAAGGATGTCAAAGTATATATACGAAAGAAAAAAGATATATTACCCCATTTCTTTCTCGAGCAAGAACCTGAAATAAAGGATACAAAATACTAAGGACGTATATTATTATCAGTAGTCGTGTGATTATTGATGGGTCTATCAGGAGAATATAAAGTATAAATAACCTGAATAATTGCCTCGAGTTTGAACAAACGCTTATTTAACTCTGTAATAACACCATCCTGTATTATGTTGATCTCTATTATACTACTCTCACTCCTGCGTATAATAGGTAAATGTTTCCTTCAGCCTTGCCACGTTTGCGTGCTGCGGCCATCTTCTTCAACCACTCGTCGTAAAGATGTGTGGTTTTCACTTGTGGAGTTCTAGGTATGTAATCATGGAAAAACGCCGTAAACTTTATATACCAATCAGATCTCCTCTCAGCTATTGTCGGTCTAAGTTCTTTAACAGGATTGGAATCCTTAAAAATGAAATAATAATGTTGAATAAAAGATTGCATTAATGTAGAATAAAAGATTGTATTAATAAGAAAAATTTGATGAAGACTTTTACCTTTCCAAAAAGAAACTTATAATCAGATCTTTTGAAGGGTGTATTCTTTGACCACGCTACTCTTCTTGGCATAATATCACGAACTTTATTCCACCATAGAATGCTTCTTTCAAATGACTCCAGTATATATACGGATTTTGCAAGTTCAATAAAAAATAATAACATAAAATATTTATACATAAAATAACTCAAGTGTATATTGATACATAAAATATTAACCTTGAAGGCCCAAACGAATCCTGACAGCGTATAGGTTGGAACAAACTTGTGGTCTTTGTTAATACCTTGAAGGAAATCCCACTTGTGTTTATCCGCAACATCCAAAATTTCATCATACAAATGGCTCCAAATATGCTCTCCCCATGGAAAGGCATCCCAATCATCTAGGTTTTCAACTAATCGCATGAGAGTATCATCAACTTCCTGAACCAATAATCTGCCCATTAAGATAACCTCCAAAGCTAACAATAGACAGAGACGTATTGCATCTTCGTCACATATGATACCAAATGCCTCTTCATCCTCAATTAAACCAAGAATATCTAAGTTTGTAATTTTTGAACCTGAACGTTTTGGGAAAACCCTTGACCTAAAATTGAGGTGTCCAGACCTATATTTTTCAAAACTTACTTTTCCAAAATGAAAACCAGTGATAAGCGAAAACTCTGGACGACCGAAATGTAGGGGACAGTCTTCAATATAATATACAATCGGCATAGAAAAGTAGTTTTTTAAACTTCTGATGATGATTTTCGCCTCATATTCCTACAAAATATATATATATATATATATATATATATATATATATATATATTCTACTTTATTACATATAAGGGGAGTAACAAAGCTGCATTCAATCATCCAAGCATATTGTACAATCATCCAAGCATGCACATTATTTACAATTAATGCATATTGTACAATTTTGTAATAAATACCATATATTACTTCATTCCTTAGTGCACTTATTGCAAAGGTACAACAACAAAGCATCACATCTCCCAACACCAGATAAATTAAAAACCCCAACACAATCAAAAACCTTAGCTAACTTAAATAAACTAAATTGTTGTTGCAAATCTACGATTAAACATGATTAATTTCAAATAAAATACGGAAAAAACAAAGATACGAACAATTTATATATATGAATAAAGAAATACATACCCGAATACGAAACATTTTTTTGCAGGATTTCGAGAAGACGGAGAGATCTTGGCTTGTGGGAGTATTTTGTAATGTATGTGTTATTCTAATTCATCGAATAAAGGTTAGGAAAGATATGTGATATGAAAAAGCGCTGAAAAAAAGAGGAATACACTTAAGTAAAAAGTATTTTACAGTTCTGCAAAAAAAGGATAAGAGTACAAAAGTACAAATTTTAAAAAGGCGCTCAAATTAATTCGCTTAAGTCGCTCAGCATTGGGAAGGGGCGAAAGGAATAAAATAATACGAGTAGTTTCCAAAGTTTGACTTTTTCCTCGAAAATAGCAAAAAAAAATTCGCTCGAATCTTAAAAATTCGCTGGATCTAAGTCGATTAAAAATCATAGGTACGAAAAGCAACTTTCAATGATTGGGTTCTGAAAAATGGAAGGACACTTGGCGCTCCTTGATTGGAAGGAAAAAGTCGCAAGTCTCAAGGTATATTTAAGAGATACCCCAACTTTTTTCCTAGAAAGTTTTGACACCTTGAGCAAAAGGTGGGTTGCCACAATTAGCCCTATGTATAATGTGAGGGCCTAAAAAAACTATTTTTTTTTTAAATTATTATACTTAAATTTTGGGCTTATGTACAACGTGAGAGCCTAATTTTTTTTATTAATACTTAAAAAAAAGTTTATTATACTTAAATTTTTTGCTTAAAAATTTAAATATAACAAACTTTTTAAAAAATGAAAAATAAAAAATAATAGGTCCTCACAACGTGAGGGCTTAAATTTTTTTTTGGCTAATGTACAACGTGAGGGTTTAAAAAAATTTATTAATACTTAAAAAAAACTTTTTTTTAATGCGTATTTTGTACGATTTTTATACATTTTCATCCATTTTGTATACGTTTTCGTCTGTTTTATAAGTTTTTATAAGTTTTCATCAATTTTTATACGCTTCTTGTACGTTTTTATACGCTTTCGTTTTTTTATTAAACAATTTTTTATGTATTAATAAATTTTTTAAACGTTTTCATCAATTTTTATACGCTTCTTTTACGTTTTTATACACTTTCGTTTTCATCAATTTTTAAAATGTTTATTATACTTAAATTTTTAAGCCAAAAATTTAAGTATAATAAACTTTTTTTTAAGTATTAATAAAAAAAAATTTAGGCCCTCACGTTGTACATAAGCCAAAAATTTAAGTATAATAATTTAAAAAAAAAAATTTTTAGGCCCTCACATGATATATAAGCCCAAATTTAAGTATAATAATTTTTTTTTAAGTTTTATTGTTTTTTTTAATTTTTAAACAGTTTTTTTTCGAGTTAATTACATAAATGGTCCCTATGGTTTATCAGGTTTCACATATACAACTTTAGCCCCTCACGTTATGCAAAATATCACGTTATGCAAAATATCACGTTAGTCCTTTTTTAACAACCGTTTAAACGTCGTTAGTAAATTGGATATAACCCGTAATTTTTGCATACCACGAGGACATGACCCGTAAAAAAAACACAGGGACAATATATGCAAGATCCGGTAAACCTTAAGGACCAATTATGTAATTAACTCTGGATTTGTATCTCTTGTACTCATTAACTTAAACCTAAAATTTGTCTGTGTGTGTTTTGCTTAATTCGGTCGACCACCACCACAAGGGTGTCGACACACATCTTTTCCAAACCAAATCGTTTTGTTTAATTAAAACTAGCATTCCTTTAATTCGGTATAGTACGTGTGTACAAGAAAGTGGTACTAACACATTATTGTTAGTATTCTTGGATTGAATTACAAAATCGGTAAGGGGTAATTCACATAATCATATAAACCCTAATTAGGGTTCATCCAATTGCTAGTTTTGTGTATTTGATTCTTGTTCGGCTAGAATCAAGAAAGGTACGCATATTCTTGTTTATGTTAATTAATTATTCGTTAATCTTTCCTATACACTTTCGCATGTATTCTTTGATGTTTTGTGTTTTATTATTGATTGTCATGATATATAATTCCAACATTATTTACTATGCATCTTGTTTGGTACTGTTATATCAGTATTAAAGACTCTAATTCGTACGATTATTTGCTAACTTGAAATTGATCAGTATGTAAACGTAAACCCCAAAACATTGGATGAATTCACATATTGCTTTTAATCTATTTTTGTAGACTGTATATATCAGGGAATGTCAAAGTTGCTGGATCATATTTGAGTTTGTTTGTTGGATTCATAAGTGATGTCAAATTTATTGGGCTTTTTTTGCAGCTTGTATACACGAATAAACTATGCAATATGCAATAAAAACAAAGTAAAAACAATATTAAATGGATCAATTTAATGTCTTTTGTGCCTATGTGTTTTTACAGTTTCGTTGTTTAAATGTATTGAAAGTGCATATATGCTTTTGGTTCTAATATAAGGATGTTTTGTGTTTAGTATTGATGTAAAGGTGCACTTATTTGTTTTCAAAGTGGATGCATATTTGTTTTATAGTTGGTATAAATTCAATGAAAATACATGTGCACAATGGTTGAAAGTACATGTGCAAAAAGCATATGTTTAGGATAGTAGATGTAGTCAAACATATATAATATTTCTCATTTATCAAGATCATGCGATATTTGTTTACATATGTGTTTTTAAAGAGAATGCATATTTGTCTTCAAAGGGTATGCATATTTGTTTTATAGTTGGTATAAATTCAATGAAAATACATGTGCACAATGGTTGAAAATTCATGTGCAAAAATCATATGTTTAAGATATTAGATGTAGTCAAACATATATAATATTTCTCATTTATCAAGATCATGCCATTAGATGTATCTAACAACATATTGTAACTACATTCTATATTGCATAAAAAATTGAAGAAATTTTGTCTAGTGGAGAAGAACAATCACGTCTGCAACAAAACACATGTACACGAAAGTATTGGAGAATAAATTGGAAGATACATTTACCCAACAAGAAAATACATGTGCACAAGACCAATCATGATGTCGAGTGGAAGGCGTCTACAAATGCACGCCCGGAAAAATACATGTGCACGCCCTTACAGAAAATAGTTGCCTAATGGAGTACAACTTTGAGGGAGCACAAGAAAACACATTTAGACGAAGATACATGTGCACAATAAGAAAATACATGTTCAATAAAGAAAATACTATGTACCCAAATGGCATTTGTGACGAAGTTGAATGTCGTATAACTAGAGTAATACAATTTGTTAATTTTTTTTAATACAACCAATGTTATCTATCACTTGTGATATTATACGCTTAATAGAAATAAAAGGGTAAAAGTCTCTTTAGGTGAATTCTTATTTTGTTCAAAAAAATGCTAATTTAATGCAACACTTGTTTGATTTTGAAAATATGTCAAGTCTCAATTTTCATAGTTTGCTTCCTTTTTATTCATTTTGATATTTTTAAGTGACATTTATTTATCTCTTGTAATATAACACTGTAAGAAAGATGAAGAGTATTACACTCTTCATCATATATGTGTTATCAGTTGTGATACTCAACTAAGAATGTGAAATATTAAATTCATACCAAATGTGATAAGAATTTAGTATTTTACCAAGTATATATGAAAGAAATGATAATAAACATCACTTATTATATTAATGTGATGATTATGTTCATTTTTCTTATTTGTGTTTTTGAAAATATTTAGGAAGATTTTTGTGTTTTATGATAATATGAAATATTAGAAAATGTGTTTAACTGACAACAAGAGATGTTATGAAATTTTTGTTAAACTTGTGGTGAATTTTTCTATTTAATGGATATATTGTGCATGTTTCGATAGGTTTTATAGCGGAATTTAAAAATATCTATGGTTGAATCAGCAAACAAAAGAAGTTATGGTTGAAGAAAGCACACATCTTTATAGACAAACTGAGTAAGCTCAAACACCTGTGATATCACCTCACTTGTGATATCACATGATATCACAGGTGATATCATAAGTGATATCACTGGTGATATCACAAGGGATATAAACTATGATATTACACATGCTATTACCGGTAATATCACACATGATATCACAGGTGTTATCAACGGTGTTATCGTACATGATATCACGTGTGATATCACAAGTGAGGTGTTATCACCTGTGATATCACAAGTGTTTGAGCTTCCTCAGTTTGTTTATAAAGATGTGTGCTATCTTCAACCATAGCTTATTTAGTTTGCTGATTCAACCATAGATATTTATTTTCAAATCTCGCTATAAAACCTATCGAAACATGCACAATGTATCCATTAAATAGAAAAATCCACCACAAGTCTAACAAAAGTATCATAACATCTCTTGTCTAACAAAAGTATCATAACATCTCTTGTTTTCAGTTGAACAACTTTTCTAATATTTCATAATATCATAAAACACAAAAATCTTCCTAAATATTTTCAAAAACATAACCATCACATTCTTAGTTGAGTATCACAACTGATAACACATACATGAAGAAGAATGTAATACTTTTCATCTTCCTTACAGTTTTATATCACAAGAGATAAATAAGTGTCACTTACAAATATAAAAATGAAAACGTCTGAAAACGGACAAAAACGTATTAAATCGAATAAAAAACGTATAAAAGCGTGAGAAAATGGACAAAAAACGTCTGAAAACGAACAAAAACGTATAAAACAGATAAAAACGTAAAAAAAACAGACAAAAATGTATAAAACAGACAAAAACGTATAAAAACGGATGAAAATGTATGAAAACGGACGAAAACGTATAAAAACGGATGAAAACAAACGAAAATGTCTAAAAATGGATGAAAACGTAAAAAAACGGATGACAGTGTATGAAAACGTATAAAAACGGACGAAAATACATGAAAACGTAAAAATACAGACGAAAAAGTCTAAAAAACAGAAGAAAATACATGAAAAGCTAAAAAAACAGGCAAAAACGTATGAAAATGGATGAAAATGACCGAAAACGTAAGAAAACGGACGAAAATGTAAGAAAACATACAAAAATGTGTGAAAGCATAAAAACACGTCTGAAAACGTATGTAAAATGGACGAAAACGTATGAAAACGAACGAAAATGTAAGAAAATGGACAAAAATGTATGAAAACAAATGAAAACGTAAGAAAACAGACGAAAAAGTATGAAAACGGACGTAAACGGGCGAAAACGGATGTAAACGGGCGAAAACGTCTGAAAACAGACGAAAATGTCTAAAGATGGACGAAAACGTAAAAACGGACAAAAACTTCTAAAACAGGAATCTAAAAACGCATACAAAACGCATTTAAAACGGATGAAAACGTCAGAAAACGGATGTAAACGTACGAAAAACAGACGAAAACGTAAAAAAATGACGAAAATATATGAACACGGACGAAAACGTATAAAAACGAACGAAAACGTATGAATACAGATGAAAACGTATGAAAGCGAAAAAAACTTGAATAAAAAAAAACAAAAAAAACATGATTTTAACTAAAAACGTGAATTCCAAAAAAAAAGAAAAAATAAATAAAAAGAAAAAAATTGTTAATAAATAAGAAAGACAAAAAGACAAAGAAAAATGAGAAAAAAAAAACATGGACTTAGGTTTCCATATTAAATCTTAGGTTTATCTCCACCATTAGATTAAACTAGATGGATTGTGGAGATTTGTCCTTTGGTAAGCACCAAAATAAGAGTAAGCATTTGAAAATTCCTCAGCATATAGTAATTACGGAGTACTACTTAATAATTCCTAAACAGTCAAATAGACACGATTACTTTAATAAATACTACATTGTTTTTGTTATTTTCTATGCTTGTAATAATATTTACTTTCGAACCAACTTTTTTGGTCTATATATTAAAATTATTATCATAAATGTTCATGCAGTCATATACCCATTCAACACACCAATGAAGACACTAAACTTTTTATTCCTTTGCCTTATTTTCACCACAAATGCATCTCCAATAGCTAAAACTCCGATAGGTAGTGCAAAAAAGTTTTGTACAGGTAGTCATTGGACCGTCTTTATCTATAATTCGATGAATGATCCATTAACCGTTCATGTAAAATCACTTAATGATGATCTGGGAGAGCATACACTTGCGGTGTTAGAAAATACAAACTGGCAATTTTGCGAAAACTTTTGGATGACTACCATGTTCTGGGCTGATTTCAACAGCAATGGTATAAGAACCGCCTCTTTACATATGTGGGATCATCAATTGGGTCTTACTTATGGCTCGGGATCTTTTATAGATGTTAAACGAACACTGGTTTGGTTAGTTAGAGATGATGGGTTTTATGCAGGAAAAAGAATTTGTCAGGTTACCATGTTTGTAACACAAGCATAAATATGAAGAAATGAGATAGAGAAGTGATCGGTTGAACAAGTCACAAACACACACACGAATATGAGAAAAGTTTAGGCGTAGGTTTATTAGTGAAATGAACAACCAACTCTCAAATGAGAGTTACAAATGTATTTATATGGGAAGGGAGCTAGGGCAACACATCTAGTCCCTTCCTTTCCTTATTGGGCTTTTGCATAGGCTCGTGGGCTTTCTACATGAGCCTAGCCTTAATTACTAACATAAAAGCCTTAATTAAGCTAACTATTACATATTGATTACTAACACTTGAGAAATGGTTTAGGAGTGATTCCAACAATCCCCCCCTAAGTGTTAGTAATTGATATCTTAAGTAATCTTAAACAATTGTTGGTGCAGATGTAATAGTAGCTTTGACGTCTTCTGACATTCTTCTTTCTTGTGAGAAGAAGTGTCTCGATTCGAACAATCTCCCCAGTGTAGGGATCTTGTTTTCTTTTGAAGTGTTCTGCTTTTGACGTCTTGATTACTTTGTTCTTTAATTCTTTGTTCTTTGTGGTGGTTATGATAGTATGTTGTTGTCAGATACAGGTCAGCTTCGTTGCTCCAGCTTCTTCACGTCTTTCTCTAACATGCTCACACGCTCATTTGACGATGAATTTCAGATGTGAAGTAGTTCTCGAGTCTTTATAACTTTGTAGATTCTTTGATAGATGAGGAATCATAATGACTTTGTGTTGCCTTTGATTATGAGAGAACTTCTTTTGTGATGTTGTTGGTATGAGCATGTGGAGAATCAAAGACGATCTCTTCCTCCCGCGAGCATCCATCAGCAGCAGCATCTCCGGTACAATCACGAAGACCAATTAATCATGGTAATCTTTTCATAAAGAATTGATTACTACAATTGTTCTACTGATGAACGTCTTGATTCCATTCACCTTGGTCGGGCGAATCAGCCGTCCGAATCCCGTAAGGGACAGTTGGCATTACATTGAACAAGTTCAAGTAATGACCTACATATTCAGACTCGATTCTTGAAAGGAATCTCCTTAGCGGGATTTCCAGCACTTACAAGTTCAAATTTTGAGAGTGTCAACAGCATAATGTGAAAAAATCTCTAATTCTAGCAAAGGCTGTTCCTGAAATCGGATGCCCTCAAGAAGGCTAACACGATGTAAAATCAAGTACATCTACGGTTCAGTGAGTCGTTGAGGTACAATCGAAGCATCACCCCACGATTGTACACCGTTTGAGACAACACTAAGCGTAACTCACAAGGAATTACCGAAGTGACCTGCTGTCAGGGCTGTTAGATGTTGACCCTGGTAGGAGTTTCCATTTAATCACTGAGGATCACAATTGTGAACCCCTCATAAATGTTCTCGACAGATTGCTAAGATCTGTGAAGGACTCGATAATGTATCACTTGCGTCCTTATTTGTTGAACGACAAGTGATAAACTGTTGAGTGTTCCTAAGAGATCTTTTGATGAATCTCGTGGCTCTAGACTCAATGGTGGGCTTTGGTTTTCCTGAGCGGAGACTAGGGAGAGGGTCTCCTTCTTTAATACCAGCAATCTCTAAGAGAAAGCCGATAGTTTATGTAGGGTTCCCTGTGAGAATGAAACAAGCTTCTGTTGAGAGAAACTTGAGTGGCAAAGAAGGTTTAGTGCATGCGTCACTGGGTCCATGACGACTTTGATCTTCAATACCGGTGTCATCTAGTGACAACCAGTAGCATATGAGTTGAACCCGGTGTCTGTCCTAAGTTGAATAATCTAGAGGGCTATTTCTTTTCACCCTTTTTCTTTACTTTTCTTTTTAATTCTTCAACTCCTTCTTTCTCCGATTCTAATTTTCTCCTTTTTTTATAATCATACCTAAGGACTTCTAGATTCTAACTATTGGTGATCTCCTTGGGTAGATCCCTCCGGTTCTGGCTGATCATAGGACGGTTATTCCTAATGTAACATATTGGATTTCACGAACACATTAAACCATAATCGATATAGGTGTACAAGATGTTTTAGAGAGAGAAATATTTAGAGGTTTGGGAACATAGTGAGAGAAAGTGAAAATCTTATTATGAGCTCCAACTCTCTACCTTGGGAGGTAGAGAGTATTTATAGTCTTACACAAATCGCCACCTACAGGCTGTGGATCAGGCATACAGTGGGTAAAGACCCGTCCGTCCTCCACGGTGTTACATAACTAAATACTACTTAACTTTAAATAACTACGGCTACGAGCTTTCTAACGATTACATATACTTGAGGTGACCGACACTTTAATAACTGGATTTACTAAATCCTAACAATCTCCCCCTAAGGGAGGTCACCTCAAATTACAATGAATACAAACAGATATTACATTAGATTGTTCCAGGATTCTTGATTAAATTTTTGCTCGAGCTCGTAGTCTTTGATTTTTCATGTTCCGCATGTTTGGATAAATCTTGTGGAGGTCTTTTCGATCCACATGATAATGAGTTTTGAGCGGCTTTGAGATCATCACTATCATAAATCTCTGACTCATCCATTGTGGTGTTGGTATTATGTGATGTTGTGACATTTGGACCGACATGCTCACATTCCGGATCATGATTTCTTCTCATCAGAGTAGCGGAAGCTTTCGTTGATTCATGATATTGGCAGCAGCCGTAGCGAAGCATGGAATGAAAATATCAGAGTCATTGATGCACTAATCATGATTTCTTTATAAATGAATGTGATGTGTAAGCATGCGGCTATGGATTGACCGCTTCATTTTGAAACGTCGGCGTACGCATACAACATTTAGCAATAAAGCGCACGAAAGTGTCTTTGATCACTTTCATTGAATTAAGGTACACGGCCCACGGTTCCCCGTTGATCAGTACAAGTACTGCATGTGATCAAGTATAATTCCGAATAATTTCCTTGACAGGGTTTCGCAGCTGTTCTAGCTGTTCTCAAACCGGAACGTCTCAAAGAAGACAACACAGAGTGAGTGAACCAGTGAATTGAGATTCACTGATTGATGAAAAGAGATTTGAAAAACAATCGAGTACCGCTCAATAGAAATTGTTTTTGCAATACAACGAAGGTTTTAAAGAAAATCAATAATCAATCATAAACACCTTTTATTTTGAAATATGAGTACACAGTCGATGTGCTAAAGAAAAGAGTTTTAACGCACAACGACCGGTTTTTCAAAGGTATCCGTCAATCCATAACCTGAACCAGGATTGAATCATAATTATGACTCGCCCCATTGTTTCTGTTCAGTTGTCACATGGTTGATCTATTGGATAGATCTCACATGCCACCCACCAAGAGCTTGTTTGATGTTGGCTCCAGAAGGCTTTCCATCTTCATTGTGAATATATTTGCATATCACTCAGATGTTCTGGCAATACCACAAGGATAATGCGTAGGACTCATAAGATATAATCTGTCTTTCCACATGGTGTGAAACAGAGAGTCTTCAATAACAGTTTCCTAAAGAGATTTATTTGATGATCTCGTGGCTCTAGACTCAATAGTGCACATTTGGTTCCTATGTCGGAGACTAGGGAGAGGGTCTCCTTCTTCAATATCAACAATCTCTAAGAGAAAGTCGATAGATTATGTAGGTTCCCCGTGAGAATGAAACAAGCCTTTTTTAAGAGGAACTTGAGTAGCTTGGGAAGTTTAGTGCAGTGCGTCACTGGGTCCATGACGTCTTGTCTTCAATACTGGCGTTACCTTGGTAACCACCAGTAGCATATGTATTGAACCCGGTTTCTGCCTTAAGGTTGAGTTAATGGAGGGCTATTTCTTTTCACCCTTTTCACATTTCATTTCTTTTTCATTCTTCAACCCCTTCAGTGCTTACCGAGACTTCATTACTAGAACCTTGTTGGGTTTATTCCAGTTCTAGCTCTATCTCAGTCCGCACTCTTCCCATATCTCACTTTTCTCCTTTTTTTCATCATACCTATGGACTTCTACACTATCTAGTGGATTGCCACTGGGTAGATCCCTCCGGTTTTGGCGGATCATGGGAACAAATACCTAACCTTATCATCCTTATATCACCATACATAAAGTAAATTTGGTCGGTCTATTTGGTATTGTTCATCTGCCATTGGAACCAATAGAAAACCATTTGAAAATCAATTCCGATACTTGTGATATATTATCAAAGCATTTTGTACCTGAATTGTTTTTGATATTTTTTGAAACAGAGCTCCCCCTCAACATGTGCATCATGTATTTGAAATCATTTTGGCACACGGAGGCAAGAGGAAGAATTAACTTCTTTGATTACCATTTTCTAAAAGATATCAACATCACTTCCCTGTTCAAATCAAGTAGATAAAGCATATTGGGGAAGGATGAGGTTTTCATAAATTTGCTCCCCTCAATATGTGCCTCGAGGTTTGAAAGAGTTTTGCACATATTAGAAGGAACCAGCACTTAGATACAAATCAATCACGTTTTAATTCTTCGTGGTTTAAAAGGATGCTCCCCCTCAACATGTGCATGAAAAATCTTGAAATCGTTTGGCACATGTGGGGAGGAAAGCTTGCTAAACACTTATGAAACCATTTATCGAATTATCAGTTTAAATCCAATTTAAATCACAAATTCTCCCCCGATCACAATTTTCAAATCATTTGAGATTTGTGATCTCTGTAGATTTAAATTGATTTTGAAAGCTTTTGAGGGAAGATGTGACTTGATTATGAGAAACATTTAACCGATAAGGATCAAGTTTGAGACTTTAGACTCCAAAGATTAAACATGCTTGATTATCTTTTGAAAACATAATAATAACAAAGGTCTTTTACCAATTGTATACAATATTGTAAAACATTGTTCTTTTTGATTATGCAAGAGTAGACCTTTCTCGATTACGTGCCAATTGTTTGAAAAATACTCTTTTTGATTTGAAATCATTCTCCCCCTCAATCAATGACATATGTTATTGATTGAAAGATAGAGATTTTGACAGATGAAAGGCCTGGATGATTTTCAAAAGTAGAGTCCGAAGTATTTTCAAAGCAATTTTCTTTTCATTAGATGACAAATATTTTTCAGAAGAATCATTTGAAGGAAAAATATTTGAAAGGAAACATTTGTCTTTTTGACGACAAACATTTGTTTTAGAATCGAGCATGAGATTTGAAGATTTAAGATAAAGCATGGCTCTGTTCTTTCTTTGAAAAGCGGGTTATTGCCTGAAATGACAATAAACCATTGTTTCACTTTTCTCCCAAATATATATATATATATATATATATATATATATATATATATATATATATATATTTTGAACATTCGAACAACATCTAAAGACCCGTGTCATTCTTTGAATGACAGCACAAAGACCGTAGATATTATTGAATAGAGAAAAATATGACACAAATACAATATTTTTTGAAATTTTTCAAGATTTTCAAGTTTTTATGGATTTTTTTTTTTTTTTTTTTTTTTGTAATTTTGTATTTTGTTTTTCAAATAAATATTTACAATAGATAGATAAAGAAAGACCTTTACTCCTCATTTTCCTCTTGAAGACGTTTGAGTGTTTCCGGTTGTAGACTCTTTAGACCAAGTCATGGAAGGATAAACTCAAAACGTTCTCTAGGAAGAGCTTTGGTGAAGATGTCTGCTAATTGATATTCTGTCCTCACAAAGTAGAGTTCCACCACACCGTTCTCTACTTGCTCCCTGATGAAATGATGTCGAATGTCAATGTGCTTTGCTCTTGAATGTTGAACATTGTTGCATGAGAGAGCTATAGCACTTTTATTATCACAGTACATAGGGATTTTGTTGAATTCAAAGCCATAGTCAGATAATTGGGATCTCATCCATAGGATTTGAGCACAACAAGATGACATGGCTATGTATTCAGCCTCTCTGGAGGAAATAGAAGTACTCATTTGTTTCTTTGAAGACCAGCTCACAAGCTTATCACCTAAAAACTGAGCACCTCCAGACGTACTTCGACATGTATCTTGACATCCTGCATGATCAGCATCTGCATAGGCTTTTAGTGACATACCGGTGTCCTTCGGATACCAAAGTCCCATATTGATGGTTCCTGGAAGATACCGAAAGACCCGTTTAACAGCTTCAAGGTGCTTTTTGGTAGGCTTAGCCTGATATCTAGCACACATGCAAACAGCGAATAGAATGTCTGGTCTACTGGCTGTGAGATACATCAGGGATCCGATCATACTACGATATTTAGTTTGGTCTACCATGATCCCTGAGTGGTCCTCATCCAGTTTAGTACGCTCAATCATGGGAGTGTCAACAGGGTCACAAGAATCAAATCCAAATTTCTTTAAAATCTCATTTGCATATTTAGATTGATTTATAAAAATGCCTCCGGACTTTGTGAAATTTGTAATCCCAAGAAAAATGACATTTGTCCCATCATTGACATTTGGAATTTGGAACCCATTTCATTTGAAAAACGGTCACATTCATTGGGGTCGGTCGAGGCAAAAATAATATCATCAACATAGATTTGAACATGAACTAAATGTTTGCTCGACTTTTCGGTGAACAATGTCGGATCAACTGCTCCTTTGCTGAATCCAGTAGATAGAAGAAACTTTGATAGCGTATCATACCATGCCCTTGGAGCTTGCTTCAAACCGTAAAGAGCCTTCTTCCAACGATATACGTGAGTAGGATGCTCTGGATTCACAAAGCCTTCAGGTTGGATGACGTATACGACTTCTTTAAGATCACCGTTAAGAAAAGCCGTCTTTACATCCATCTGATAGACTACCATGTTCTTACTTGCAGCATTAGCCAAGAAGATTCTGATTGCCTCAATACGAGCAACTAGAGCAAATGATTCTTCAAAGTCAATACCCTCTTCTTGACGGTATCCTTTTGCAACCAATCGAGCCTTGTTCTTTAAAACATCACCATGCTCATCAAGTTTTACTTTGAAGATCCACTTTAGAGCAATGATCATGGCACAGTCAGGAGTAGGTACTAATTCCCATACATCTAGTCGATCAAACTCATGAATTTCATCTTGCATGGCACTGAACCAACTGTCTTCATTCATAGCAGTTTTGACGTCTTTTGGTTCGATCTTAGATAGTACAGAGTTGAAGAAGCACCATAAGGCATCGGTTGCAAGTTGTCGACGAGTGGATACTGAACGAGAAGGGTTTCCAATGATGTTGTCCAATGGGTGATCATGTGTCCACTTTCTAAGGTTTTCATGTGGTTGTTGTTGAGGAACAGAAGTAGCAGAGTCGATTTCTCCCGATGAAGATGGTTCGATGATGATTCAGGAGCAAATATATTTTCAAAAGGTTCATCTTCTGGATGAGCAAAAGTATTTTCATCATCTGTGAAACATTTCCATTGTGTACACTTGATGATTGAGGCATTGATGATGATACCGAGTGATCAGTAGAAGGCGCTTCTTGACTTAGTGACATGGAAACTGAAGGGTTAACTTCATTGACAGAGATAGGAGCAGCCTCTGTTGATGGAATTGACAGATCATTAGCCCTTGGCTCATAGTGTTCATCAAACATAGGATCAAATAATTTCTTCAAATCATCTTCAGAAGGAGGTACATAATGAGTTGCCGGTGAGGGAATTGAAACCAGAGTAGAACTGATAGGACTACTTGATGAAAGTTGAGATGCGGGTCTAGAACTGGTTTGTCCTGGAGCCATTTGACCGGTCAGATCATCGAACGTAACGTGAATTTTTTCCATGATATTTCGGGTTCTCTTGTTGTAGATTCGGTAACCCTTCTTGTTTGGTGCATAGCCAACAAAAACTCCAATATCTGCCTTTGCTCTTAATTTGCCTAAATCTTGACCGTCATTCGTTGGATAGCACAAAGCACCAAACACACGAAGGTAGGAGAGATCAGGTTTTCGTTTATGAACAAGTTCATATGGAGTTTTTCCATGAGAGGTATGAATAAGGGAACGATTTTGGGTGTAGCAAGCAGTGGCAATGGCTTCATCCCATAGAAACATTGGAACCTTTGAATAAATTAGCATTGTTCTTGCGGCTTCCACAAGAGTTCGATTTCGTATTTCAACTACACCGTTCTGTTGAGGAGTTCGTGGAACACTTCTTTGATGACTGATTCCAACACTTTCATAAAACTGAATTAAGTCTTTGTTAACAAACTCTGTGCCATTGTCTGTTCGAACAATTCTAACAGTATTGTTGAGTCGAACTTGTAGCTGTTTGATAAGTTTGATGATGACATCTGGAGTTTCATCCTTTGTCCTCAAAAACTTTACCCAAGTAAATCGAGAGTAGTCATCAACAACGACTAAAATGTATTTCTTCCCATTTATCGTTTGCACTCTCATTGGTCCGCACAAATCCATATGAAGGGTATGAAGAACTTCCATTACTGAGTTTGTGGGTTTTGGTTTGTGGGCATATTTCGTGCTTTTTCCCAATTGGCAAGCTGAACAAAGATGATCTTTTTCATACTTTAATCTGGGTAATCCTCTTAGTAAGTCCTTTCTGGAAAGATTGTTTATGGTACCAAAGTTCAAGTGATTGAGACGACGGTGCCATAGCCATGACTTAGTTTTGGAAGCCTTTGACCGCAAGCAGATGGGTGAAGATTTCATCATATCTTCGATAGAGATGGTGTATAGGTTTGAACCACGAGTTCCTCTGAGAAGTTCCACACCATCAAGTTCTCTAACAAAGCAAGTATGTTTTCTGAAGGCCACTTCTAAATCTGAGTCACAAAATTTTCTGACAAAAAATAGATTATGTCCAAGACCTTCAACATAATATACCCTGGAAATCACACTATTTCCAACCACGTAATCTCCATAACCCATAATAGCACCAAAATGATCGTTTCCAAATCTCACAGTTCCGATGAATTTACTCACAAAGTTCATGAGCCGCGACCGGTCTCCAGTCATATGCTTGGAACAGCCTGAGTCCAAGTAACACAGAACGATTTGAACCATCTGCAGTTGAACATAGACAAGAATGGATAACTGGATAATTGGGATCCCCATGCAAGAATGGGTTCCATTTGGTTAGTAACAGTGATTGGAACACCCATATCAGAGGTAGAAACAATGGACTCATTAGAAATAGATGCAGTGCTAGTGTCCGTATTTGACCTATTCAAAGTATGTTCACTTCTTAAGGGAATAGTTCTACCAGTAGGCATCCATTTTCTAGTGGGCATTGACTTAGCAAAGTTAGGGCAAAGCTCATTAATCTTACGGCCAGTAGGTATCCAATGATAACCTATATTACTAAATTTCCTTCTTGTGGGTTTCCACTGTTTTCTAACTTTCTTTCGCCTTTGCCTTTTAGCCTTCTTAGCTTGAATTTTAACATTAACAGTTTTATCTGGGCATCTAACAGCATTAGACAAATCATTCACACCACATTCAAGATTAGTAACAGAAACCAGGCAATCATCATTACATGTTTTGCCAAAAGTAGCAGAATTCGCATTAATTACAGTACGCTTAAAGCTAACACTAGAATCAACACGACTCGCTTTATTCAAATTCTCCCTAAGGTGATCTTCTACTCTCTTCCACTGAATATTCCTAGCACGCAAGGTCCTATCATTCTTTGTGTTGCCTTGAGGCTTTGACCCACTTGCTTTGGTGTCACTTCTTACTCCTGTAGAGGGAATTGGAACATTAGTTGATTTTGCTACTTTTTGCATTCCTAAACTAGAAGTGCAGGGATCTGAACTACATGAAGGCACATTGAAATTCACTTTCTTAATGCTGGGCATCGAATGGTTTGTATACTTAGCACTAGGCATAGAACAAGGCATCACAGCTTTATCTTTCGCACCTAAGGATTTAGGACATGTTGCTATTAAACATTCTAACATCTATTGAGATCGTTTGGCCTGAATGTAAGCAAACCTAATTTCACTATCAAGTGGCTTGTTTATGAAGTCTTCTTCAACAATCTCACGAAGACATTCAAGACTATCCTTAAGACGAGCAAGATAATTATGAAATGCAAGTTCGTTATTCCTAAGATGAGGAGGAATATATTTGACAGTTACAGTATATTTGCAGTCAGCAGATGACTTTGATGCAATATTCTCATTAAAGACAAGTGGCATTTTCCCTTTTTCCTGACTCTTCAGATTCTCAATTTCCTTTTGTAAAGACGTTATTTTTTCGTTGTTCTTGTCACGAGTGACTTTCATTGAATCATATAACTCTTTAAAAGTGTTGTTTGACCTTTTCATTTTCTTCTAGAAAACTCTCATTTTCCTTTTGTAAAACATTAATCAAGTTTTGAAGATGAAAAGTCTGAGAACTCTGAGAATCTAAAGGAGGAGGCATTTGGGAGCCTGTCACATTGTTCTTTTCACCCTTTAATTGTGAAATTTGGGTTCTCAATTTTCTGATCGTGTTACAATGAGCTCGAATCTGTTCATCACGTTTGCTAATTTCAAAAACTGCATCAAATTCAGGAGCATCCAAGGATGTCTTGATATTTGAGGTTTTAACATTTTCTTTTAGATGTTGATATTTTAATTGCAAAGCAAGATGCTCAACTTCCAATTTAGAAAACTGTTTCACCGGGTTATCATGATCATCTTGTTCAACTTTATCATGCAGTTTAGAGTTAGTTTTTCAAGCTCAATGACACGATCATGAGAGACTTTCAGAGCAACATGATAATTCATGAAATTGAGAAGCATTAATGGAACAATTCGTAGCAGTGTAAAACACATCTTGAGTAATACATTCAGAAATAAGATTCTCATTCAAGGTATGCAAGTTCTTCCTCTCAATCTCATTATATTTTAATTCTCGCTCATAATCACTAACCTCAACTATCATTGCATCAAATTCCTTTTCCATTTCTTTAATATCTGAATCCATTCCCTTTTTAAGACTCTCAAATTGACCTTTTAATTGTTTAAAGAAAGGCATGACCTCAGTTAAATAGCATTCTTTAGTTTTCTCAAAACCCCTTTCCCCTTCAGTTATCCCAGTGGGTGTAATCCTTTTCTTACAAGTTTTCTCAAAATCAACAAATAATTGAAAAATTACATATTGACTGATTAAGGTCTTGCTTTTAGTGGGAATAGATCTAGGAACTAAATGCATTGGGGTATTGGGGGGGGGGATAAACAGTGGCAGGAAGCATTCTCGTACATGGGGGATTCTTTTCAACAAACTCATCAGCTTTTTTCATGTCCATATCCTTTTTCCAAAACACTTGTTCCGGGGTCAGCTGTGTTTGAGGTCTAAACTTGTTAAAGGCAATCCAGTTATCCTTAGCATAGTTGGGTGTTTTATAGCTGATTTTCTTTTCTATGCATAAAGGGCTCTTAAGCTTTTCATCCAATTTCTTTCTAGTTACATCTTCTAACTGTTTATCTTCCTCAGTATTCTCAGCGCAACTAGGTTTCTGTCTAGGCTTAAGGATTTCATTACCATCATAGATTACCTTCTGTGCTTTTCTAGCTTTCAGACACGCCTTAGGGTTTGGTTCATCAACTAACGCCACACTATGTTTGTCACTTAGAACTCTATGCTTAGTGATCATGTGAGCAGTGTGAATGGTGTTTCCTTGTACGTACAATTTGTTTTCAAGTTTGTTTTTCAAAGTTTTTAGGTTGGAAAGTTCATTTAAGAGTTTTGATTCCTTGGCATTAAATTCCTGTTTGAGCACTTTCACATTTTCTTGAAGTTCTTGTTTTTGCTTAGCCGTTTTGATAAGCTTTTCTTTTAAGGAATCTAACTCTTGTTTAAGTATTTCTTCCCTAAAATTACTTTTTCTAATCATTGTACGCATTTGGTCATCCATCTCCTGCTCACGGGTAGTTAACTCAAACTTAACACGTTGTTCATAAATGGCAACTTGTTCTTTATAGGCATTAAGTTCAGAGATGGAAGAATCATTAGGAACACTAGCAGTGTATTCATCAAAGATATAGTCATCATTGACTGCATTAGATACATCACTTGGTTCAATCGCACTCTCACATTGGGTCACATATTGATCATATGGGACAATATTATCATTGTCCATATTAGCAATATCGAGTCACGGTTTCTCGATTGAACCTTATCATGTATCTTTTGCGATCAACATCATCATATAGTTTTAATACCTCGAGATGATTGATTCTTTGGATGGACCACTTGCTGTGGTGAGGGACCTTTGGAGAGACCATTGGAGAAATGCTAGCCATGAAAATTGTCCGTGCAGTAGGTTCATCATCGACGCCGAGTCATATGCATCACAGTCGGCGACTTGAAAGGCATTTCGATGATTATGACCTATCTCCTAAATTGGTCGCTCATCCACATCTGATCATATGTCTTGGCATTGCCCTCAGAAGAAACAACAACTCCTCTTCATCCACCATAGCTCCATTGTCCTGAGCTTGCACAAGTAACATCTTATCTCTGAAGTACTATGCATTTTGTGGGCGTTTTGGGGATGTGCAGTTTCTAGCTATATGTCCATCACCACCACAGTTGTAGCACTTGATCGGCTTTGCTTGTCCTTGATTCCCATTCCTTCCCCTATTCTGATTTACCACATATCCTCTACCAACTCCTCCTCTTCCCTGTTCATACCGCCTTTCTTGAACTGGTTGCACCATAACCTTCCCATCTCTGACAGTTGCTTGAATGTGTGGATTGGATGTCGTTCGAGGTTATTGTTGGTGTGTAGAAGAGAGTTCATGTTTTGACTGACCATGAGAGACAGTTGATTGATGAAGTTTTTCATGAATGTGTTTGGGTCTGGAGGCTTATATGCTGGATCAGGGATGAGTTTGTAATTACCATTACCCATGGGTATGACTTGAGAAGCTTTGGTAGTAATACCAACATTTGTGTAAAAGGCTGTTGAGTCATTTGAGGAACTTGTTTCTCCCTGGTTGGTTTTGAATTGTTCTAGAATCCTTTTCTCAAACATAGCATGTCTCTTATTCTAGAGAAGGAAGGCATACAGTTGCTCGTAGTTGGTGTTCTTCAATCCTTTGGTTAGATTCACAGAGGTGACAAACTTGTGCCATTCAGGATTCATGTTGTTCACAAACTTTGAGTTCAGCTGAATATTTGGTATAGTCATTTTGATATTCCTCATATCATTCACAAGTTTGTGGAATCTCACGTAATATTCATAGATACTCTCTTCTGGTTTCATCTTGAAGTGCTCAAATTCATCATACAGTTGTGATTCTCTGTCTTCCTTAGTTAATTCAGAACCTGAGAGAAGCATTTTGACATTATCCCAAACAGCTGTAGCTTCAGTGTTGTGATTGATAAGCTTGAAGATGTCTTTTGGAAGACCCTGAAGTATAATGTTTGAAGCCCCGATATCAGCATAGAATCTCTTTTTCTCCTTATCACTGAGCTCATTATACGTCATTGGTCTATCCAATCCAAAGATCATGGTTCCATCTGCAGCAGTATCAATTATGTTTCTTGTAGTCTCAATCTGATAAGGTCCTTCATCAATTGATTTGAGAATGTTGACCCCATTTTCCTTTCCAAGATAGTACAATCTGATTCGTTGAGCCCAAGAGTCGTAGTCAGTTCTGTCAAGCATGGGTGGACGAGTATCTGAACCAACTGCTTGAACATCCTCAGCAACAATGGAGATGATTGTAGGTACGTTGGTAGACATGTTTGCAGATTTCATGAGATTTTATAACTCTATGATTAAACCGGGAAATAGATTCTTTCACGGGATTTTACTAAATCAAGAGAAAACCGTATTAGAAACAAAACTCAACCAAGTCGCTATAATCTTTGAATCAAGTCGCTAAGCACCAAGTTGCTAAATAGCAACTCGCTAAACCTCAAGTCGCTGTGAATCAAGTCACTAACCACCAAGTCACTAAGAATTATGAAATCAAGTCGCTAAGCACCAAGTCGCTAGACACAATTCGCTATAATGCCAAGTCGCTAAGACACTGTCACGTTGCTAAAGAAAAACTCGCTAAGATCCACGTCGCTAACACCAAGTCGCTGAGAATACAAAGTACAAGTCGCTAACAAAATTGAAAGCAAGTCGCTAACCTACCCAAGTCGCTAGCCGTAGTGGAGAATCCACTAACGTGTACTGTTTGTCGGCTTGTCTCAATAGACAAGTCGCTAGACTCAAGTCGCTAACAATTAACACTAAAACTCGCTAACAATTACTGAAGCAAGTCGCTACGATGAAAAACACTACGAGAGTCAAGTCGCTAGCAAGAAAAACTTCAAAAACACACTTTTCAATCCAAAACAAGCCCAACCACAGTGATTCAAGCTTTCCAAATGAAAACCCAAGCACTTACAATGATTCTAAACACAAAAGTACACCCAAAATTCAAACTTTAACACAAGAAATGATCCAAATGATGCAAAGACCACTAAACTTTTTCAAACTCAAAAACCATCTAAAACCACTAGAAATCCAAGGATATGTAAGAGAGATGATCAAACCATGGCTCTTGATACCATTTGTAACATATTGGATTTCACGAACACATTAAACCATAATCAATATAGGCGTACAAGATGTTTTAGAGAGAGAAATATTTAGAGGTTTGGGAACTTAGTGAGAGAAAGTGAAAATCTTATTATGAGCTCCAACTCTCTACCTTGGGAGGTAGAGAGTATTTATAGTCTTACACAAATCGCCACCTATGGGCTGTGGATCAGGCATACAGTGGGTAAAGACCCGTCCGTCCTCCACGGTGTTACATAACTAAATACTACTTAACTTTAAATAACTACGACTACGAGCTTTCTAACGATTACATATACTTGAGGTGACCGACACTTTAATAACTGGATTTACTAAATCCTAACACCTAACCTTAGTCGCCTTATAACTCCATGACTGACCTATGTTGCCATAAAACCATTTATATGAAAAAATCTCTCAAAGTGGTTATGAGTAAAAACATTTTGTTCCACTGAAAGAGTTTTATATCTTGCAGAAATACTCCCCCTCCATACGTGCTTAAGTATTTTGACAGAAATCTGCACGGTGAGAGAAGAGCGCGCACTTTTGAATTGATCAACTCAAGATAAATAATTCCCCGCGAGACACGGTTACATCACTGACTAGGTCAGCTTGAAGTTGTAAACACTCCTTGGTGAGGAGGTTTGACCCGTCAAGGTTCATGTCTACCAAGAGTTTCTCGAATGGTACATTCTACTAGGACAATTCCTTTGCGAGACACATTTACATCACTAGCGAACTAGTTTGAAATTATTACCCATCCCGAACAAGTCTTTTCGAGTTACTAACATTTAAGAACTCATCAATTCATTGGTTAAGTCTTTATCACGAACATTCAATAGCAATTCACAACATATTTCTTATCACATAATTTTTCTCCCCCTCAAAAATGGAATATAAATGTTATTTTTGACGAAATTTTGATGTCGAATATGTCCATTTCGAGTTTTATGGGAAGATTTCCACGAAAAATAATTTGTGAACAAAGTTTTCAGCAAATATTCCCCCTCAACAAGTGATATTAACTTTTGAGGTTTTGAAAATCATAAGGGGAAGTACTTGATGTTTTGAGAAAAACTTTGAAAAGTGAAAGTTTTGATAAGTTTTATTCAAAAGAAAGAAGCTTTCACTCCTTTTATAAGGATTGTGGCACTGAAGCGTACCACAGGGTCCTTTCAATACAAGTACGGGTTGTACACTGTTATGTGTGCACAAGACATTTAGGGAAAAGATGTAATAAGTATGAAACAAATTAACCTCTCCCCAATTGACGATGTTTCTAGATCAGCTCCTCCTCAAACTGACAACCGTTTTTCAGCAGATTCGAAACTTTGATGTAGTAGTCATTTCTACTAACTTTTGAAGTTTACAGTATGCAGCGGAATTTGTAGAAGAGCAGAAAAATCACACAAGGTAAATCTGACTAATTACGGAAAATCCGTTCGAGGGTAACATGCCAGAAATCAACAAGATCTTCTCACGTATGTAGACGCATCACACCAAACAAACCACGAAAGATGAAATGAAACGACTTTCCCCTGAATGTTGTGGTCTTTCGTGTTAGGAATTAGAAATTCCATAGTAAAGAGTCGGTCACCCCAACTATAGTCTAGCATATGTTAGCTCGTAGACATTACGTTATTTACTAGTTATTTAGTTAGCTATTTAGTTTAGAGCAACACCGTGGAGTAAGGACGGGTCTTTACCTATCTGATACCGATCCACAGGCGATAGGAGGTCGTTATGTTTGTAACTATAAATACCCTCTACCTCCCAAGGTAGAGGGTTGGACCTTTCATTCATCTTAATCTAACCTTCTATGTTTTCTTTCACTTTCTCTCTCTAGAAAGGCTCCCACTTTCTCTCTCTAAAACCATCTTGTACGCCTAACATGAGAGTGATTTGGTGTGTATGTGAAATCCAATATGTTACAATTGGTATCAAGAGCCATGGTTAGATCATCTCTTACACATCTTTGGATTTCTAGTGGTTTTTAGATGGTTTTTGAGGTTGAAAAAGTTTAGTGGTTTTTGCATCATTTGGATCATTTCTAGTGTTAAAGCTTGGATTTTGATTGTACTTTTGTGTTTAGGATCATCATAAGTGTTTAGGTTTTGATTTGGAAGGCTTGAATCATCGTGGTTGGGTTGTTTTTGGATTGAAAAGTGGTGTTTTTGAGTTTTTCTTACTAGCGACTTGAGCCACGGATTTTTATTCTTGGTAGCGACTTGCTTTGTAAGTTTGTAGCGAGTTGTAGTTGAAGTGGTAGCGACTTGGTCCTAGCGACTTGTCTATTGAGACAAGCCGACAAATAGTACAAGTTAGTGGATTCTCCACTACGGCTAGCGACTTGGTAAGGTTAGCGACTTGCTTCAGAAATTGTTAGCGAGTTGTAGTGCAAATTGTTAGCGACTTGGTGTTAGCGACTTGGACCTTAGCGAGTTGCATTTTAGCGACTTGACTGTGTAGCGACTTGGTGCTTTAGCGACTTGTGTCCAGCGACTTGGGTCCTAGCAACTTGGTCTTAGCGACTTGGTTAAAGAATCCTTAGCGACTTGTTGACTTTTCTTGACAAAACTTCAAACGGCTATAACTTTTGATCCGTAACTCCGTTTTCAGCGTTCTACCCATCAAAACGACCGTGAGAACGAGGAGAATGTCACGCCGAATGAACTTCATTTGGGTCAACCTTCGAGGGCTAAATCCGCTCTGAACAGAAGTTATTGAGGTTTTTATGCTTTTAAACCTAAATTTCTCTAGAAAATCGTGCATAAACCAATCCAAATCTCAACCAAACAACATCTCTGCTAATCCTACAAATAATCCTAAGTCCTAACACATAATTGTATATCATTGTGACAATCCATCAGTCATCTTAACACGTTCCATTGGTCATTGCTTAACGGTTTGGTCTTGATTTTAGTAAAATCCCGCGAAAGATTCTATTTCTCGGTTTAAATCATAGATTTGTAAAATTCGTGCATTCTACCACATCATGTCTTACTCTACTGACCCAGTGATTTCAGAAGTGCTTAAACTGTATGATGCTGTGGACAACAATGATAATGTATGCTACACCGAACGGTTAAAAATGATGGAATCAATCAATGAGGATGTGAAATCTCCGTGTTTAGAATCTAAAGAGAGAGAAATGCACCAGTCAAGGTTACAGGATGCTCTTGCAAAAGGTTAGGAAAGTTGCATTGAACCTTATCGACAACTTCATTCACACCTCATGTTACTCACATCTACAACTATGGAACGAACATGCATTGCCCTTTTCCGTCAAGATTTATCCACATTAACGGGAACATTACTATTGAACTTCGAACAATTAGAACAACAACTTGATAAAGAAAAGGTTCAAAAGGATTGTTCCAGTTCTGCACTTCATGTGATCCACAAACAATTTCAGCCATTCATCAATGGGGAATATTCATCTGATTATGATCAAGACTTGACTGAAATATCTTTCAAGAGACACACTGGAATGGAAATTAGCATGTTCATTGAGACACTTATTCATCTCATGCATAATGTGGAGAAGTATATTGAGGAAGTTACTCAGAAAGATGAAAAAGTGGATGTGTGTCTGGTGCAGTTAAGAGATTGTTGTGATGAGTTGGGTAATGTATCAGTTGAAAGATCGGATGTTGCTGAATGCAGAATAACAGAGACAACAAAGAATAATGCAACAAATTGTTCAAGAACTCATGTCGACAAGATGTGGATACAAAGAATCGAGAGGTGAATGAATGTTTGGTGAATGAATGTTAAGTGCAATCTAGAGATTGTAGTGTTGAAATGGGTAAAGCATCAGATGTTGGATCAGTTGACACTGAATACAAAGGCTCAGAAATAGATAAGCTTGACACAGCTAGCGTTCTGACTCTTGTTACACATGATGTAGATGCAGATATCGCACCAGAAATTGAACAGTGTCATGTAATGAGGTACCCTTTATTGTTCAATATAGTGCATCTGCTAAAGTACTTAAACAAACTGATCATGATACTGAACATGACTCTGATAAATGTCCTGTAATCGAGGTGAGTTTGAGATTAAGTGTTTCAAAACAAACAATATGGTTGATAAAAAGGCTTTTGATGAACTTTCAAACAAATTCTCAAATCTTGAAAAACATTGCATTTCACTTGAAATTGCGATACAAAGTAAAGAAGAAAGTTTCCAAATTAACAAACCATGTAAAAATCCGGAACTTCCTAAATTCCGTGAACTTTTTGAAATGAACACTTTGAAAGCTCAGCTTCAAGACAAAAACTCAACTATCAACAATTTAAAGAAACATATTTCTGATATGCATGTGAAAAGTAATTTGGTTACAAGTAATTCGGATGTTAATGCTATTGATGATATTCAAATGAGAAATGATGAATTAGCGGTTTGTGTGGCCAAATTACTAAAGGAAAATGAGTCCTTGGAAAGCATCACATAGAACTAAGTGACTCTGTCAAAGAAGCTAGAACTAAGTCAATAGAACAAACAAACTCTTTGATAGCAAAAATTGATGTTCTCAAAGCTCAACTTCAGAAAAAGAGTTTCGCTATTGTTACCCTAAAAATGAGCTTAGGAAAATCAGTAGGAAAAAGTGTGAACACTAAGTTTACAAAACCATCAACCTTGGGAAACCAGTTTCTCATCCCATTAGAAACCGGTCCATTGTTAGGCGCCTCTGCGTTTATATCCGAAAGAACAAAATTTTCAAAAACACGGTTTGCCTCCCAAGTTGATGAGAAACATGTTTTGTCAAAACCAGTCACTTCACCCGAGTTACCTAAGAATAAGGCTTCTAGCTCCGTTAACCCTCAACAAGTAGCCACTTCTACTCCCAAAGACCTCTAGGATTAGTTCGAAAACGAGTGTCAAAACCAAGCATTAAAACCCCGAATTCATATGATATGAATGACTTGTGGAAGAACTATTATCTAGAAAAAGCTAGGAAAAAGGCACAGATTCCAAAAGACGGAATTTTAGGTGCAAGACCTAGGGTGAGGAATTCTACGAGATTTCAAGGCACTGCTAGTAGTTGTAAACCACTACCTAGGAACACTCAAAGGACTAGGGATTGGCGTGCATCTAAGAATAGTTATGTGCATATGAATGCTAAGCATGTAGAAACCAAAACTAGAAATTATGATTCTTTTCCACAAAAGAAACATTTTCCTAATTCACATGCTAAGGTACAATCCACTAAGACTACTAATGTGACTAAGGTTCAACATGTTGTGAAGCAAAACAAACCAAAAACTTCGCCTAGATGGATACCAACTGCTAAATCTTTGGAAACTAGGAATAAGGATAAGTCTTCCACTCTGCATAAGAAGCCTAACAATCCTAGACCTTGCCATAAGTGGATACCATCTGGTGAATTTTTAAGGATGCTGGACTCAGGTGGATACCTACAGGAAAGATGTTTACCAATGGCAATCTCAAAGTTGACCGTGAAACCCCAAAGGGTTTGGATACTGATGTCACTAACCAAAATATATGCAATCAAGTTTGTAATATTAGTGCAGGTAGTCCTTACTCAGTTGCAGATACTTCAATCCTTCAATACATGGACTGGCTTAAAGTATGGATAACCAAAGGATTGATATCTCATAACTCACGGGTTCAAGTTACTCAACATTGATATTCAATCGGCTATGACGTATGAACACTACAGTTCATGCCTCGTACTCTAAAGAAAAGAAAAGTGTACGTTTCAGTGCGCTTTATCTTCAAAAGAAGATAAATCTTCTTATGACGCTCGCTCACATCGTTCAGGCCTCGTACTTCAACATTATGGCGTCTGCAGATAACTCTTTAGGCCCCATTCCTCAAAGAAAAGAAAGGTGTACGCTTCAAGGCGCTTTATCTTCGAAGAAGAAAAATCTTCATATTTATGACCATTCTCATCGACATTCTTCATCAACATACTTCATGTTTCTCCCATGCTCATTCAGTCATCAAGTGGATCTACGTTCATTGGTGTATACTCTTATTCACTTGTTAAATCAAAAATGGCAACTTCGGATGCAATTTTTGAGGGGAGAAGAGTGAATATACTAAATGATGATGGATGTTTGAATAATGGTCATACGACTTAATTTTTGATGACAATGACTCCCCTCCAACACCTAATGCTTCACTTACTAAGGATAACTGGGATTCATTGTTTTGATTTTTGATGACTCTCCTCCAACGCCTAATGCTTCACTTACTAAGGATAACTGGGATTCATTGTTTGGGATTCATTGTTTTTCAAAGATATGTTTGATGAGTACTTCCAACCTCCGACGAATGTTGATCATCCAGCTTCTGAAGCTCATGCTCCGGTTTCTATTGACTCAACTAGTTCACCATCTAAGAAGTACTTCTCAGAATTCTCAAGAAACCTTATCTCCAGTTACTTCACAAGGCGTTGATATTGACTATTGTAATATTGCAGTTGCACTATTGAATAATAATCCGCTCTTTGGTATTCCTTTGCCAAATCTTCACGGATTATTGTTCATGGAAAATGATCCGCTCTTTGGTATTCCTTTACCAAATCTTCACGGATTATTGTGCACTCTGTAAATCAACCACATGAACACTAAGGAAAATGACTACCTCATCCGCTTGAAGACATTATTGGTGAATCTTCCCGATCAGTCTCTATATGTATATCTTTAGGAAGATGGAATTGATGTTGAGGAATCATTTGTTCCGGTTCATTAAGTGGGTCAATGTACATCCGGTTGTACATTTATTCACGTGTTGGACATTTGACACAAGTTGATTACTTCCGAGTTAATCATTTATCACTTATTTGAGATTGAAGTTGACTTTCACAAAGGCGTGTTCTTATTTGATAACTTGCTTGGGCTTAAAATTTTGAGTTGAAGACTTGGTTTATCTAGTTACCACCAGTCGAGGTGGATGGTTGAAGACCTGGTTAACTATCACTATTAGGAGTTACTTTGTTTTACTCAGCGTCACACGCATATGACGGTGTGGATAATCGCAAGAGGTGTTAATGTCTCATACTTTGTTTGGGTAGTGAGTACTTAGAGATTTGCTTGAAGCATAAATTCTCTACACCGTTCTTCCATCATTAGGTGCAAGCTTAAGATACAAATGTGGGGAAGTTGACTTCAATTTCAAGTATGGTATATCGGGTTTTCTTCTTCAGTGGTCACTTCAAATTGTCTACATAAAGGTTGATAAAATAGTTAGAGAGAGTCTTGACAGAAGTTGATTCTCACAAGAGTTCAAGTGTTCTTCTCAACAAATTTCTAGTATACGGGCTTATAATGAGTTGCTGATTCTGAAGTGTCAAAAACCAGCAAGGCGTAAGGAGACAAGCATCTAAACACAAAGCGAGTAAACTTGATGAACTTAATACTTCTAATTAACTGAAGATATCCCGGGAAGACAAATGTTATTACCGCAGAGAAACTCAAGGTTTGACTCATGGCGAGTAAACTTGATGAGCTTAATACTTCTAAGTGATTGAAGATATCCCGGGAAAACAAATTTCATGACCGCAGAGAAACTCAAGGTTTTACTCATCAAGGCTTTTAGTGTTATTATTCCAACGACGTGGGGGAAGAGATGTTAGAGAAAGTTTCTGAAGATAAAAGAGGTACACAAGTGTGTGGTGATTTCGAAGGAATCACTATCATCAGGGGAGAAAGAATTGTGTACATTGGGGGCGCCAACTGTTTTCACTTGAGGGCTTAATCAGTGATTTAGAGATATAATCACTTATTCCGGAGTTGACATCCGCAGAGATTGTCATCCGCAGAGATAATCAGTGACTTGGCCTGCGTCTTCAATGTTATCAGTTATTCATTCCTTGTGTATTGGTATACTACGGATACTTGAGCTTCATACACGATCATCAGGGAAGAAAAATGTGAACATGGGGAGGTGTTTTCATTCCCCTCATGATGTGTATTTGGGAGAGTTCTTGAGTATTATACAAAGAGACTGACTGCATCAATTCAACTACTTGGGGAATTGTTCTCTTGACACCTTTTGGAATGGATTGCGTCAGACTTCAGTGGTTATGAAATTTGAGAAGAATGTTAAAGAGTGGAATGATACGTTGCTGTTCTTGTTGATGATATAACCTCGAACGAAGAATCACGGTGATTATTCTTGAAAGGAGCAGCGGGATTTATGATAATGGTGTGCTTCTCTGCACCTGGCTAAGGCAAGCTTGAAAAAAAGCTTTGAATCTGCTCAGCTAAAGGATTTTCGGTTTGAGGGGAAGCTGTCAAAGTCTCACTTTCAGATGGTTCAATTTCTTTCTTCGATTCAAGAGCCCCGGAAGCTTTGGTGGTGAATGTTTAAGAGTTGAGGACTTCTATCTTCTACTGACGTCTGCTCGATATCCTTATCTCGGTACTCGTATCATCATCTTCTTTAACTATATCATCTACTCTATCTTTGTATATATTTATCAGAAAAACAAAATACAAAAATATAAAACCAACAAAATCAAAATAGAAAAATATAAAATCATCAAAAGCCCATAAAAATCAGAAAATTGAAAAATACCAAAAATATTGTTTTCTCAAGACATGTCTTCTGGTATCGATAACATCTACGGTCTTAGAAATGTCATTCAATAATGGCACGGGACTTTAGATGAAGTTCGAACATAAGGTGTAAATATTTTTAAACATGTCACAATCTATGGCTTACAGCATTTTGATCAGAACCCGGGCTTCAAAAATGGCTTGCAGTTATTTCAGACTGTAACCCGCGCTTAAACCATGGCTTGCTATTATTTCTGATAGCAACCCGCTCTTCAAAAGAAAGGAAAGTGCTGCGCTAAACCAATTTTCAAATATTTCGTGCACTTATCCTAAAACAATTTGAGGAAAGTATGTCGAAGGACTGCTGTTCCTACACAAATGTTTTTCCGTCTAAAATTCTTCAGAAAAATATTTGTTGTTTTCCAAAAATGGTGGTAAAATGAGTTGCTTTAACAACAATCAGTTTCAGAATTTTTATTTAATCTGCAAACTGAATCAATGACTTCAGCGCTTTTAAACTTTTCAAAAATTGAGTCATTGATTGAGGGGGGGTAATGTTTTCAAATCTATATCTTCTAACGGGCTTTCTTAATTATCCTACGTGCTTAATTAAAAATATAATTGCCTATGTTGAAGGACTAGGTTTCTAGGATGAGATTGTTAGGTTTAGATGATTATAGATTGATGAACATATAATTCCCATACCTATGTATGATCTGATTGATATGTTGAATTGACTTTTATTAGTCGATTGCTGTTTGGGTGATGTCGACCCCCATATATCTGTATGTGTGTTCACTAACGTATGCAGGTATTTTGGTATAAAAATGTTCCCAATCCCGATCCCACAATTGAAGATGATTGGATGCCGAAAGGAAAGGGTAACTAGATCTTGGGTTGACAAATGAAGAAACAGAGCTTGATTGGACTTCTATGGAGAGTTGGCATTAATGCAACGTAAGAGGTCTCACTGCATCAGCAGATGGTTTTCTTCTAAGTGATTGAAGAAACGGAGCTTAATTTGACCTCAGTTGAAATTAAAATGCAACGTAAGAAGTCTCACTGCATCTGCAGACTGTTTTTTTCTTCCAAGCCCTACAGCATCAACATAGCTTCTCAACCACCTAACGTATCTTTGTGCAGGATACCATCTTTAAACAATTTTTGAAAAATTTGAATAAATTGTTTTGAAAATGGAAAATATTGTTTTGAAAATTTATTGAGCTAATCTTTGAAAATTACCGGACTTCATTTTATCAAAATTTAAGTCACTCAATCATCGACTACTGTCATGGTTTGAGGGGGAGAGTGATTTTAAATAAAATATTTTCAAACGATATTTCTTCATAAAAGTCCGCTCTGTACAACATAAAGTGGTGATCTAAAGATTTAATGTTATGTCATGGTATGATTTTCTTTAAAACTCAAAGATCTTACAAAATGAAATTTTTTCTGTTCTTGTTTGATTGTGAAATTGTTTTATTTTAATTAAAGATCTCTTAAAAACTATCATATCTGACACTAACAATCTTTAATTTTTAAAATTGATCCGTATCAATCATTCTTTCAAAATTAAATCAAGCCATGTCTTTCCACAAAATCTTTTAAATGATTTAATCAATTGGGATCACAAATCTCAAAAGGTTTGAAATTTTTGATTGGGGTAGAGATCGTGATTTAAATCTTAAATTTGTTTAAATGGAATTGGTTTTAGTACTTTAAAAGCACTCCTGCCTCCATGTGCCAAACGATTTCTAATACATAAAGCACATGTTGAGGGGGAGCATTTATCCAAAAACAAGATGAGTATTTAAACCTGGCCACATTTTCTCCTATGTTTTCTAAACCTTATTAAATCACTTGGGATCTAAAATCTCAAAGGGTTTGATATTTTTGATCGGGGGAGAATTTGTGATTTAATAATGAAATTTGATAAAAGGTTATCGTTTTGACTCAATTGTGCAGGCTGCTCTCTCGCATGTGCTAAACGATTTCGAATCTTGAAGCACATATTGAGGGGGAGCATTTTAAAAGAAAATAAACTATCGAGGTACAAAAGCTTTTATGTTTTAACATAAACTACCTAGATTGAGTTTTCAAATGGTTTTCTTAATGGTTTTTTGTGATCGTGGATGTGTTTCAAAAGAACTCTTGCTTCTATGTGATAAAATGATTTCAAATATCCTATGCACATATTGAGGGGGAGAATTTACCAAAGAAAATCAAATGGCTTTTTCCATAGAAATTGTGATCAAGAAATTAATTCTTTCAAAGAAATCTTGCCTCCATGTGCTAAACAATTTCAAATCATATGCACATGTTGAGGGGGAGGTTTTCTAAATGATCAAAACAATTAAGGTACAAAATGCTTTGATCTCGTATCACAAGTACCTTGATTGTTTTTCCAAATGATTTTTCAATTTCTTTCAAGGAAGAATGAACTGTACCAAAAGACCGACCAATTTACTTTATGCATGGTGTTATAAGGGTGGTTAGGTTAGGTATTCGTTCCCACGATCCGCCAGAACCGGAGGGATCTACCCAGGGGACAATCCACTAGATAGTGTAGAGTCCTTAGGTATATTGAAAAAAGGAGAAAAATGAGAATATGGGAAGAGTGCGGATTGAGACAGAGCTAGTACTGGAATAAACCCAACAAGGTTCTAGTTATCAAGTCTCGGTAAGCACTGAAGGGGTTGAAGAATGAAAAAGAATTGGAATGTGAAAAGGGTGAAAAGAAATAGCCCTCCAATAATTCAACATTAGGGCAGAAACCGGGTTCAATTCATATGCTACTGGTGTTTACTACGGTAACACTGGTATTGAAGACAAGACGTCATGGACCCAGTGATGCACTGCACTAAACATCCCAAGCTACTCAAGTTCCTCTTAAAAGGGCTTGTTTCATTCTCACGGGGAACCTACATAATCTATCGACTTTCTCTAAGAGATTGTTGATATTGAAGAAGGAGACCCTCTCCCTAGTCTCCGGCATAGGAACCAAATGTGCACTATTGAGTCTAGAGCCAAGAGATCATCCACAATATCTCATTAGGACACTAAATTCTTGAAGACTTGCTGTTTCACACAATGTGGAAAGTAAGAATATATTAAGAGTCCTACGCATTATCCTTGTGGTATTGCCAGAACATCCGAGTGATATGTAAATATTCACAATGAAGATGGAAATCCTTCTAGAGCCAACATCAAACAAGCTCTTGGTGGGTGACATGTGAAATCTTGCAAAAGATCAAGCTTGTGACAACTGGATAGAAACGATGGGACGATTCACTCTTGAATCAACCTTGGTCCAGGATTGGAATTGACGAATACTTTTGGAAAAACCGTTCGATGTGCAAACCTTCTTTTCTCTAGCATGTCGAATGTGTACTTATGTTTTCAAACACAAAAAGTATCTCTGATTGAAAAAATACTTTTGGAAAAACCATTCGATGTGCTAATCTCTTCTTTTCGCTAGCACGTCAAATGTGTACTCATTCTCTAATACAAAAAGTATTTCGATTGAAAATTGATCTTTCTCATAAAACCTTCGTCGTATTGCAAAACTCTTTCTTCTAAGCAATACGCGATTGTTTTTCAAATAATTTTTCATCAATCAGTGAATCTCAATTAGCTGGTTCACTCACTCCGTGTTGTCTTCTTTGAGACGTTCCGGTTTGAGAATAGCTAGAGCAGCTGCGAAACCCTGTCAAGGAGATTCTTAGGAATCCTACCTGATCACAGGCAGTACTTGTACTGATCAACGGGGAACCGTGGGCCGTGTACCTCAATTCAACGAAAGTGATCAAAGACACTTTCGTGCGCTTTATTGCTAACTGTCGTATGCAGGTACACCCCGACGATTGCAGCTGATCAGAATTGAGGAGTCAATCCAAAGCCGCATGCTCACAGCATCCACACTTAATTGAAGAAATCATGACTTGTGCTTATCTACATAACCTGGCTCTGATATTTCTATACTATGCTTCTACTACACTGCTGCAAATATCATGAATCAGTAAAAGCTTCCGCTACTCTGATGAAAAGATGTCATGATCCAGAAAGTGTGAGCATGTCGGTCCAAAAGTCACAACTTCACATGATGGCAACACATTAAAGGGTGATCCAGAGATTTACTGTGGCTGATGATATCAAATAAAGCTCGAAGATCATCAAAGATGTAGATCAGTTCAAAGACCTCCATTGAAAGTACAAAATAATCGGACTATGAAGAGTCACTACAAAAGCACAAAGAATGTGGACATTGAAGAATTAAAGTCTACGAGCTCAAGAACGAAGTCAAGAATAGAATGCTAGGACACAAAATGTAATTCATGGGGTGACCTCCCTTAGGGGGAGATTGTTCGGAATTAGAAATTCCATAGTAAAGAGTCGGTCACCCAACTATAGTCTAACATATGTTAGCTCGTAGACATTACGTTATTTACTAGTTATTTAGTTAGCTATTTAGTTTAGAGCAACACCGTGGAGGAAGGACGGGTCTTTACCCACTGTATACCTGATCCACAGGCCGATAGGAGGTCGTTATGTTTGTAACTATAAATACCCTCTACCTCTCAAGGTAGAGGGTTGGACCTTTCATTCATCTTAATCTAACCTTCTATGTTTTCTTTCACTTTCTCTCTCTAAAAAAGCTCTCACTTTCTCTCTCTAAAACCATCTTGTACGCCTAACATGAGAGTGATTTGATGTGTATGTGAAATCCAATATGTTACATTTCGAAATACTAATCACCTGTGAATATGCAATAAACTCGATACCAAGACCGTGTGTGAGGCATCATAACATCATATTTGGGTAACTTCACACAAGATCACCCGTGAAATCGAGACGATAACACCAAAGTGAGACGTTTGAGCCACAGATCATCTTATTTCTTCCCTCTAATTGAAGAAATTCAAGAAGGCATTGGGTTTTCGCAAAGAAGCATGTGGAAAAACAAGGAAGCAATGACCACCTACACTCTCTCCCCCTCGATGTTTTCAATGAATCAGAATCATACACCACGTATGTTGATGATAAATTGAAGATAGCGAAACCATGTATGTACAATTAATCAAACATGTGTGAAGTACCATAAATATCTCGTGAGAATCAACTGCTGATAAAACTTCTCAACTCATTCATTATGTTGATCATCAGTTGTGTCATTGTTGTTGGAAATAGTTTGATCTTCTGTTATCGGAGATTCGATTGGAGGTTTAGCTACAGCAACGGTTGTTGTTGTAGATTCAGGGTGTATTAAGAATTAGACTATGATCAGGTTGTGCAGCAGAAACATTTGATATATCTGAAGCACGGCTTTCTAAAGAATCTCCAAACAGAGGAACAAACAAAGTTTCCAATTCTTGACGATTGAGTGCAATGGTGATGCAGCTGATAGATCATTATATTTTAGACGGTGAGAAACGGGTCCTAAGCAGTTGTAATTAGAAACCATTGTTGTTGTACCTGTATAGAAAGCAGAAGGGGGCAAGATAGAAGAAAACATGGATCCCCAAGTGTAACTGGGTTCCAGATGTTAGAAGCATAAAGTTGTAGTGTCAATTATCTTCTTGACACCTGAATACACAATTTTGATGATTTCCTTTCTTGCCTCAGGGATAGATGTTATGGTGCAACTTCTTAATAACTTGCCAGTAGGAATCCACCTAAGACCAACAGTTTTGAAAACTCTACCCGTGGGTAACTATTTAAGGTTAGATCTAAGGGATGTTGAAACTTCTTTTGTAAAGAGTCTTTGTCCTATATTGATCAACCTATTAGGTTTCTGAAAATTTTCAATGGTTTTATTTCTAACTGTTTGTTGAGTACACTTAGGTTTTGTTTTGCCACTACTAGCATTGTGATGTAATACACTAGAAGGCATCAAACTAGGTCATGAACCTAAGATTCCATCCTTTTGGAGTAGTGCCCTTTTTCTAGCCTTTTCTAGATCATGGTTCTTGTACGCGTCATTTGAATCATATGAATTTTTAATTTTAATGCTCGGTTTAGACACAGTGTTCGAACTAATCCTAGATGGGCTAGGTGCAACAACTTGTTGAGGTTTAACAGAAACAGGTTTAATAGAAACATGTTTAACAGATGCAAAAGCATTTTTCTTAGGCCATGAATGTGGATTGACTGGTTTTGTCAAATGATTTTTCTCAACAACTTGGGAGGCAAACCGTGTTTTTGAAAATTTTGACCGTTCAGATTTAAAAGCAGTTGGTTGTCTAACTACTGATTGGTTTCTGATTGGTTGTAAAGACGATTTCCCCAAGATTGTTTGTTTTGCAAACTTAGTATCCACACTCACGCCAGTTAATCTTCTCAATTTGTTTTGTAAAGCAACATGTGCAAGCCCCTTAGCTTGAATTTGAGCCTTTAAATGCTCATTTTCTTTTACTAAAGTATCCACACGATTACTTTGTTCATTCAAAGATTTACTATTTGGCTCAGAATTTAAAAAATTGTTTTGCATTTTGAGTTCAAGAGAGATGCAATGAGCCTCTAGTTTTGAAAGATCTTTTTGAAACTGAGCAATGGTCATTTTGAGAAAAATACTTTTAGATTCAAGAGTTTGGTTTGACGTTTCAGTTGTATTGTTAACAAGTAAGGGCTCAGACATGAGACTGTTGTCTGGACATTGTGCAACACACTGGTCAACCTCTCGTTCATTTCTGAATTCAGGTTGCTCAGTTTGTTGTTTCACATTTGCGGGCAGAATATGATCAACAACAGATTGTACCTCCACCATTTGTTCTTTGTCAAAGATCGGCTCTGTGTCATAGGTGGGAACGATATCTTCCTCAACCATTTGTTCTTTATCAAAGTTCGGCTCTGTGTCGTAGATGGGTATGATGTCTGCACAGTTAACATCAATATCGTCCCCTGATCTGCTGTTGTCATTCTGCTTTTCTGATTCTGTCCCACTACTTATCATGACACCCGAATTAGCATCCAATACTTTAGCCATATTAAATTCCTCTTCTTGAATCTGCAACTTCTGTTCATTTACTCTTTTGGCATGCACTTTTCTATGAAGAAATCTTTCAGCGATTGTTTTCTCAATAGCTTCCATGTGTTGGAGCAATATATCTTTGAAATTTTGAGTCTGCATTTGAGTGAATGCTAAAAAATGCTTAGTTGTCATTTCAGTGTCATAGAATCGTGAATCGATGTACTGCTGAAACTGTTCCTTGAGGACTCTAAAAGCGGTTGTGGATTCATTCTTGTTAATTTCTTCTCTGTTGAGTTGATATTCAAGTTGATTTACATTGTGAAACATTGTATCAGTGAAGATATCAAAATCTATTCCAAAAAGTGATGGAAAGGCTCGTTTGAATCCATACTCGGGACGAGTTCCTGCTAATTCTTTGTTTGAGAGGACCTTAAGGTGAATAAAGTGATCGAAACTGTTCCATGCATCGATTCATCAAATGTGTCTCAATCTCATTCATCTGTGACCTTGATTGATACATTTTCTCTCCCCCTTGATTGTTCTGAAGAAGTCGGAAGAATCAAAGAGAAAAGGTGCGAAGTCGATATAGCACGGAGAACGCCAATATAGTGATTTTCAAATTTTCCCTCCAAAAATAATTTTGAAAAATTTTCTCTCCCAAAATTTGAAATTCACTATAAAATGCAATATTAAGGTTATAGGAAAATTTTGAGATTTGAAAATTTTGACACCAAATTTGACCCGAAAATTTTGAATTTGGGCCTAAAAATTTGAATTTTCAACCAAAATTTTCACTGTTAAACCAAAATTTGAATTTCGTGTAAAAATTGAATGTTTAGTCTCCCGTAGAAATTAAATTTTACTCAACTTTTCCCGCCAAAAACTTGTGTTGCTGATGGATATTTGTAGTCGAATGAAACTTTGTTGATGAAGTGTGCTTATGCGTAGAAGAAACTTTATGCGTAACACCCACCTTACGCGTAGACCGTAGCTTACGCGTAGAAATAGCTTACGCGTAGGAATAGCTTACGCGTAAGAGTTGAGGAAAACTTAGCTAAAGCGTAAAACTAGAGGCTTAGTAGTAGAATACTTATGCGTAAGATTTGATTATGCTTAAGACAAGCTTAGGCGTAAGAAAAAGCTTAGGCGTAAAGAATTCTACGCGTAAGAACTAGCTTATGCGTAAAAACTAGGGTTTTGTCCAAAGATCCTTTACACTTATACCAGTGTAAAAGATATCCAAAGTCGAAGTGTTTTCAGGCTTATCCAAGCAAGAAAACACTGAGTAAATCAAAAGCACTGAAGATCAAACCTTGAGAAGCTTACGCGTAAAAGCTAGGGTTTAGCTATGCGTAGGATTAACCAAATAATACCAAAAATGATTTTTAAGCGCAAAAGAGTTTAGAAACCTGATTTTCTGGATGAAGTAGCTTCAAAATCACCAAAATAACAAGAAAGTTGAAAACTTGATGATCCAAACTAGTTTATACCCTTACGCGTAGACAATACTACACGAACAAAACCAAGTTTGAAAACAAAGAAATACACGTAAAGTTTCAAACTTTATGCCAAAAACTTAAACTTTAGCACAAGATAAACCTTAAAGTACAAGAATCTTGAATTTTAGAGTGTAAAAATGAAAGCTTTTATGCGTATGAAAGTTTGAATACCGAAACTTACGCGTATCTTTTAAAACTTCAAAACAAAATCGTTTCACCCAACTATTTGGCGAATGTTACCACTGTTAGGTCACCATGTTTGTAACACAACCATCAATATGAAGAAATGAGATAGAGAAGTGATCGGTTGAACAAGTCACAAACACACACACGAATATGAGAAAAGTTTAGGCGTAGGTTTATTAGTGAAATGAACAACCAACTCTCAAATGAGAGTTACAAAGGTATTTATAGGGGAAGGGAGCTAGGGCAACACATCTAGTCCATTCCTTTCCTTAGTGGGCTTTTGCATAGGCTCATGGGCTTTCTACATGAGCCTAGCCTTAATTACTAACATAAAAGCCTTAATTAAGCTAACTATTACATATTGATTACTAACACTTGAGAAATGGTTTAAGAGTAATTCCAACAGAATTTCTCCATTTCCAAATGGATGGGAGAAAATACAAGACTGGTCATAAAATGATGTAACTGATCATATATTTATCAATATTGGATGCATTAGGCATTGTGTTTGAATTATGAAAATGACAAATTTAAACTTTTATCAGTTATGTAATTGTTGAGACATACATGAAATACTATGACATACTACTAGCTTGTTACCAAAGACTCATATGTCTATATTTCACAACTTAACCGTTGCATATGATATTTTATTCTATGTCACAAAAGTGCCAAATATCTTGAGAGTACATTGTGTGGGTGGTTATACACTACCGTTATAGGCGTAAAATGGTGCCGCTATATGCATGCATACCGGACCTCGCATCTGTTGCAATATTAAAACTATTAGCACGTTAATATTTAATCATATAAGCATGAGTATGCAACGGAAGACATAAAGATTAAGTACAATACAACGTAATTACCATATAGTTCAAGTATGTGTAGCTTTTAGCAAGCTAACGATCTCAATCTTGAATATACGCGTGTGTATAAAACTTCAACACGCAAACCACGTAAAGATCAACGTAGATCTTCTCCACGTAAACACACACTATACGTTTTTAGCAAACAGTTAAATATGCTAGTACTAGTAAGTGAAAAGCTGCAATGAACTTCTTGATTATTCGAACAAGCAAACCGTGAAACCCTTTGTTGTTGTTGTTCTTTGATCGACTAAAAGAAACCAAAAGAAAACCCTAGTATTTTTCTAGTCGATCAAAACCAAGACCAAAGCAAACCCGAGAACCCTTTCGAGGTTATGGTTGATCGATCCAAGACCAAACACCAAAACCGAATTCCTTTTGTGTTTGAGAAATCGGTCGAGCAAGCAAAGAAGAAAAGAGAAATCTTTTTTAGGTTTTGTGAATAATGAATGAGGTGAAAAACAAAAGACATTGGTTTTCATTATATAGGTATTGGGATGGCTTAGCTTGCAAGCCAAGCAATGCCAAACCTCCTCAAACTAGTGCAACCGATCGGCCACAAGGGGTGGAGTGGAGATCCGGAACCTTCTTTGCTTCGTTTACATTTTAGTCCCTTAACTTATCGTCTAACTACCGTTAAGTTTAAATTTAATAGTAAGTAACTATCAATTAATATTAAAATGTATATAACTTTTCACTATAAACCGTTTTCCATATAAACGCGTGTGTCCTCATGGGCTCACGTGTTTTCTAGAAATACGGTATTTGAATATTGTTCATATCCCAACAAGATCATACGTCCACCCTCAAGCCCATAACGAGTATTAATTATCGTTGTTTTTATTTATTTTATTTTATTTTTATTTTTTTATTATTATCTTTTTATACTTTGAAACGTAATGTGAAGTGTAAGTGTGTGTTATAAAAATGTTATGAGTGGCGGTGTTTTTTTTTTGTTATATGTTATAAGATTGTTATAGGTTAAAAGCTGTGTAGCTTGTGGTTGGATGCTACCGATATCTAGCTCTCTAATTACCTAGCTAAGCACATGTAGGCATGTAGCTTAGCTAATTGCCCGATAAGGGAAAGAAAAACAAATGAAAGAAATTTATCCAAACCAATTCTCTCGAAATTTGAACTTTTTTGTTTTGCAAAAACCCAAACTTACCACCAGACTTATATATTAGCTGTTGTATATAATTTTAGTTTTCCCCTATTTTATACGAACGACATCGTATACTACCGTAAATATATACAGCTAGAGTTAGAATTAGAAATAGAATAGAATGTAAACACTATAAGTTTGGTTCAAAATAGATAAAGATGCTTTAGTTGTAGGAATTAGCTTATAAATTACGTAATTATTTATTAAACAGGAGTATTGCTCTACGTGCTTCTTAAAAATGCAATTTGCATAATATACTATATCATGGGCGGAGACATGATGGGGGCAGGTGCCCCCGTAGCAAAAATAATTGTAGTATAATTTTCTAAAATATTTATTTGTTTTTTTATTTTTTTATTTTTTTTAATCTTTTTGTAATTTCCCCACGAATTTGTAGTGTAGTTTTTAAAATTTATCAAAGTAAATTCCTTTGTAGATTATTGGTTATAAAGAGAGATAAAATAAGGTTTATGTGTTAAAACATAGGAGAGAGGTTGTGAGTTCGAACAATACAATTTACATCCGTTATAGTGAGACGATAACACCAACTTGAGAAATTTTAACCACTGATCGTCTCATTTCTTCCCCGTGATTGAAGAAATTCATGAAATGAGAGGGTTTTTGAAAAAAATCCAAAAAACATCAAAGGAAGCAGACACCACATATACTCTCTTCCCCCCGATGTTTTCAATGAATCAGAATCATACACCACGTATGTTGATGATGAATTGGAGACAGCGAAACCATGTATGTCCAAGTAATCGAACAATTGTGAAGTACCATAAATATCATGTGAGAATCAATTGTTGATAAGACTTCTCTACTCGTGTATACTCTTTTTCACTAACTCTTTCTGACCCCATTATCATTCAGACAACTTTTTGTAGTGACTCGCGATGGAGAAAACCCAATATGACGAACTTGAGACTAAAGTAGAGTAACCTGAACTTGTGACTTAAACTTGCACTATTGTCAGACGAAGAACCCTTTTTCTTACAACCATCGAAAAAAGGTAAACTTAAAGTTTCTCAAATTATCCACAGTTTTGTGTGACACTTGAGCACAACAACGTAACTCCTTTAAAGTGATAGCTATACTGTGAGCACAACAACGTAACTCCTTACATCATGTATAACTAGACAACTCAAGTCTTTGTCATTCGTAACGGTTAAAGCTCGAACAAGGATCTCGAAGAATCATGCATCCAACCAACCCCGATATCTTCAAGATACTAAGTACACGCACCCGTGATATCCCACTTCAACCTCAAATAAATAATATTGAATTCACGCCGTAGTCACATCTTGCGGTTAAATGCCCAAAACTAGTCTTCATTAACGGTTTAAGTGAATTTGATAATGGTTTCCCGATCTTGTCAAAAATTGTATCCTCGTGAAATATTTGTCATAACCAACAATATACTTTTTTTACCAAATGTTATACCAAAAAAATGCATTCAATGTATAAAAGTACATTTGATAGTGATGAATTTTGAGCTCAATGCAATTTTTGATATAACATAAGCCAATCAATTCAGCCAGTCACCCCAATATGTCATACATCCCCACGACCCATAACATTACCACTCCAATCCTTCGGCCCAAGAAGCAATTGAGTATTGTTGGCCCATAACCGATCCAATCCTTCCATAAACCCAACCCTAGTCAATCCGTATAAAATAGAACCATACATGACCTAATCCCATTTCATAAAAATAAAACTAACCCTAGAAAAACCTTTATCCGCCCCCATCCTCAGTAGCAAGTTACTGCTCCTCATCAATCAATCTCAATCTCATTTCAATCCCTTCCAATTAAAAGAACACAAAAGAAATACCTTCAATCCCTTCATAGTTCTATATTAACATCTACGATAAAACAACGATCGCTAACCCCTATTTAAGAAGATTTCGGATAAAGATCCTTTGACAAGGGTCTCGGGTAGGTGTTATTTATGTGTTTTGTTTTGAATGGTTTGAACGAAACAAATGAAGGACATAACATTATTGTTATTACTCCTTTGTTTACTTTCGGATAATTAATGAAGTTCATCTTCAAAAATAATAGATCAATGATGATTTGTATAACTTTCTAAGGATTCGTAAAGAATTTGTGAGATAGTTAAACAAACTGAGATTTTTGCTATAGTTTGAGTACGAGTCTTGTCTGAGAGATATGATGGAGTTGGAGGAGGTGGGATAAGGTTAGTCATTGGATTTGGTTGAGTTTGGATTTTTGGTTAGTAAATACCATATACATCGGTCTCGTATAACATTTTACTTTTGGTTTTGGTGACTGTGATGTACAAACTGAAGTCACAAAAGGTGTCAATGGTATATGATTTTGGTCGTCATACTAGTCTTCTTAATCTTCATCTCGTATTTGTCTAAGAGTCTTACGTGTAAAGTTGGAAAGGTATTATGCGTAAAGAAACTTTTTCACGCTTTGCGTAAAGAAGCTTATCGCGTAAACGCCGCCTGCCGTAAAGCTTATCGCGTAAGCATAGGCTTATGCGAAAAACCTTACTGCATTAGTCCTTATGCATAACTTCACATGCGAATATCTCTCAAGACGGCACCTATGTGTAAAAATAGGTTTTGACCCTTTGTTGACTTTTTCGCAAGTTTTCCACCAAAGAATCCGACTAGCTTCATAAAACCGAAATACTTCATAAGAAATATGACATCGATGATGACCAAAATATTACCGGATGATGACCAAAAATTTCACATGTGTTGGTATAAATGATTCAAAAGCAAGACTGTTTTTGTTTTAACCAACAAAAGATACACAAAACTTTATAGGAAACTGTTAAAGATAAGATAATAAGAAAAAAGAAAAGATAAGTCAAAAACAGTTTCAAAAGTTATAATTTTGACAAGAAAACATCACCAAAAATCAACCCATTGTAAAAAACCGACCTTGCTCTTGATACCAATGTTAGGAACGTATGTTTGGTTGATACGGTGATTCGGGAGGTCTTGGAAGATTGAAGAAAGCCATCTTCAAGTTAGAGAGAGAGACTAGAGAGAAGGGAGAGAACTATGTGTTTTATTATTGAAAGGTGAAAGGCTTACACTAAGAATCTCACCCCTCCATGGAAGTATGGAGGGGTATATATATACCCAAACACATACAACAATAGGAAATTGACATAACAAGCCCATGTGTTTAAGGTAGCAAGGATAGAAAATGTAATCCCGTCAATGTCGTTCTATTTACTAGTTAGGAGCGATTCCAACACAACTCTACCAGAGTTTGAAGTTTACTCAACACCACCGAAAAATGTCTTCCCGGTGGGTTTTGAAAACATCCTATACCTCCCAATTGTTCCAACTCCATCGGTGAACAGTCCACAGGTGGATCTTCAAAACCACCCCATCGGGTTAAGTGAGGCTTCCCTCCGGCAACTAGAACAAGATGAAGAAAAGCTGTGGGAGATTATGGAAGAGCAGTATCGTGGAAAAGAAGCTCGCTCACGTGAGCAAGAAGCACGGAAGCTCAAGACTCCAAGACAATTACTTCAACATAATGGA
>OU343221.1:276636490-276655346 GCA_910596185.1 Chrysanthemum makinoi
ATACCCGTTATGGGCTTGAGGGTGGACGTATGATGCTGTTGGGATATGAACAATATTCAAATACCGTATTTCTAGAAAACACGTGAGCCCATGAGGACACACGCGTTTATATGGAAAACGGTTTATAGTGAAAAGTTATATACATTTTAATATTAATTGATAGTTACTTACTATTAAATTTAAACTTAACGGTAGTTAGACGATAAGTTAAGGGACTAAAATGTAAACGAAGCAAAGAAGGTTCCAGATCTCCACTCCACCCCTTGTGGCCGATCGGTTGCACTAGTTTGAGGAGGTTTGGCATTGCTTGGCTTGCAAGCTAAGCCATCCCAATACCTATATAATGAAAACCAATGTCTTTTGTTTTTCACCTCATTCATTATTCACAAAACCTAAAAAAGATTTCTCTTTTCTTCTTTGCTTGCTCGACCGATTTCTCAAACACAAAAGGAATTCGGTTTTGGTGTTTGGTCTTGGATCGATCAACCATAACCTCGAAAGGGTTCTCGGGTTTGCTTTGGTCTTGGTTTTGATCGACTAGAAAAATACTAGGGTTTTCTTTTGGTTTCTTTTGGGTCGATCAAAGAACAACAACAACAAAGGGTTTCACGGTTTGCTTGTTCGAATAATCAAGAAGTTCATTGCAGCTTTTCACTTACTAGTACTAGCATATTTAACTGTTTGCTAAAAACGTATAGTGTGTGTTTACGTGGAGAAGATCTACGTTGATCTTTACGTGGTTTGCGTGTTGAAGTTTTATACACACGCGTATATTCAAGATTGAGATCGTTAGCTTGCTAAAAGCTACACATACTTGAACTATATGGTAATTACGTTGTATTGTACTTAATCTTTATGTCTTCCGTTGCATACTCATGCTTATATGATTAAATATTAACGTGCTAATAGTTTTAATATTGCAACAGATGCGAGGTCCGGTATGCATGCATATAGCGGCACCATTTTACGCCTATAACGGTAGTGTATAACCACCCACACAATGTACTCTCAAGATATTTGGCACTTTTGTGACATAGAATAAAATATCAAATGCAACGGTTAAGTTGTGAAATATAGACATATGAGTCTTTGGTAACAAGCTAGTAGTATGTCATAGTATTTCATGTATGTCTCAACAATTACATAACTGATAAAAGTTTAAATTTGTCATTTTCATAATTCAAACACAATGCCTAATGCATCCAATATTGATAAATATATGATCAGTTACATCATTTTATGACCAGTCTTGTATTTTCTCCCATCCATTTGGAAATGGAGAAATTCATTGGAATTACTCTTAAACCATTTCTCAAGTGTTAGTAATCAATATGTAATAGTTAGCTTAATTAAGGCTTTTATGTTAGTAATTAAGGCTAGGCTTATGTAGAAAGCCCATGAGCCTATGCAAAGCCCACTAAGGAAAGGAATGGACTAGATGTGTTGCCCTAGCTCCCTTCCCCTATAAATACCTTTGTAACTCTCATTTGAGAGTTGGTTGTTCATTTCACTAATAAACCTACGCCTAAACTTTTCTCATATTCGTGTGTGTGTTTGTGACTTGTTCAACCGATCACTTCTCTATCTCATTTCTTCATATTGATGGTTGTGTTACAAACATGGTGACCTAACAGTGGTAACATTCGCCAAATAGTTGGGTGAAACGATTTTGTTTTGAAGTTTTAAAAGATACGCGTAAGTTTCGGTATTCAAACTTTCATACGCATAAAAGCTTTCATTTTTACACTCTAAAATTCAAGATTCTTGTACTTTAAGGTTTATCTTGTGCTAAAGTTTAAGTTTTTGGCATAAAGTTTGAAACTTTACGTGTATTTCTTTGTTTTCAAACTTGGTTTTGTTCGTGTAGTATTGTGTACGCGTAAGGGTATAAACTAGTTTGGATCATCAAGTTTTCAACTTTCTTGTTATTTTGGTGATTTTGAAGCTACTTCATCCAGAAAATCAGGTTTCTAAACTCTTTTGCGCTTAAAAATCATTTTTGGTATTATTTGGTTAATCCTACGCATAGCTAAACCCTAGCTTTTACGCGTAAGCTTCTCAAGGTTTGATCTTCGATGCTTTTGATTTACTCTGTTTTCTTGCTTGGATAAGCCCGAAAACACTTCGACTTTGGATATCTTTACTTGGTATAAGTGTAAAGGATCTTTGGACAAAACCCTAGTTTTTACGCATAAGCTAGTTCTTACGCGTAGAATTCTTTACGCCTAAGCTTTTTCTTACGCCTAAGCTTGTCTTAAGCATAATCAAATCTTACGCATAAGTATTCTACTACTAAGCCTCTAGTTTTACGCTTTAGCTAAGTTTTCCTCAACTCTTACGCGTAGTTATTCCTCGCGTAAGCTATTTCTACGCGTAAGCTACGGTCTACGCGTAAGGTGGGTGTTACGCATAAGGTTTCTTCTACGCATAAGCTGATTTCTACGCATAAGCACACTTCATCAACAAAGTTTCATTCGACTACAAAGATCCATCAGCAACACAAGTTTTTGGCGGGAAAAGTTGAGTAAAATTTAATTTCTACGGGAGACTAAACATTCAATTTTTACACGAAATTCAAATTTTGGTTTAACAGTGAAAATTTTGGTTGAAAATTCAAATTTTTAGGCCCAAATTCAAAATTTTCGGGTCAAATTTGGTGTCAAAATTGTCAAATCTCAAAATTTTCCTATAACCTTAATATTGCATTTTATAGTGAATTTCAAATTTTGGGAGAGAAAATTTTTCAAAATTATTTTTGGAGGGAAAATTTGAAAATCACTATATTGGCGTTCTCCGTGCTATATCGACTTCGCACCTTTTCTCTTTGATTCTTCCGACTTCTTCAGAACAATCAAGGGGGAGAGAAAATGTATCAATCAAGGTCGCAGATGAATGAGATTGAGACACATTTGATGAATCGATGCATGGAACAGTTTCGATCACTTTATTCACACCTTAAGGTCCTCTCAAACAAAGAATTAGCAGGAACTCGTCCCGAGTATGGATTCAAACGAGCCTTTCCATCACTTTTTGGAATAGATTTTGATATCTTCACTGATACAATGTTTCACAATGTAAATCAACTTGAATATCAACTCAACAGAGAAGAAATTAACAAGAATGAATCCACAACCGCTTTTAGAGTCCTCAAGGACAGTTTCAGTTACATCGATTCGCATTCTATGACACTTAAATGAAAACTAAGCATTTTTTAGCATTCACTCAAATGCAGACTCAAAATTTCAAAGATATATTGCTCCAACACATGGAAGCTATTGAGAAAACAATCGCTGAAAGATTTCTTCATAGAAAAGTGCATGCCAAAAGAGTAAATGAACAGAAGTTGCAGATTCAAGAAGAGGAATTTAATATGGCTAAAGTATTGGATGCTAATTCGGGTGTCATGATAAGTAGTGGACGTAATCGAAAAGCGTAATGACAACAGCAGATCAGGGGACGATATTGATGTTAACTGTGCAGACATCATACCCATCTACGACACAGAGCCGAACTTTGATAAAGAACAAATGGTTGAGGAAGATATCGTTCCCACCTATGACACAGAGCCGATCTTTGACAAAGAACAAATGGTGGAGGTACAATCTGTTGTTGATCATATTCGCGCCAAATGTGAAACAACAAACCGAGCAACCTGAATTCGAAATGAACGAGAGGTTGACCAGTGTGTTGCACAATGTCGGACAACATCTCATGTCGAGCCCTTACTTGTTAACAATACAACTGAAACATCAAACCAAACTCTTGAATCTGAAAATATTTTTCTCAAAAAGACCATTGCTCAGTTTCAAAAAGATCTTTCAAAACTAGAGGCTCATTGCATCTCTCTTGAACTCAAAATGCAAAACAATTTTTTAAATTCTGAGCCAAATAGTAAATCTTTGAATGAACAAAGTAATCGTGTGGATACTTTAGTAAAAGAAAATGAGCATTTAAAGGCTCAAATTCAAGCTAAGGGGCTTGCACATGTTGCTTTACAAAACAAATTGAGAAGATTAACTGGCGTGAGTGTGGATACTAAGTTTGCAAAACAAACAATCTTGGGGAAATCGTCTTTACAACCAATCAGAAACCAATCAGTAGTTAGACAACCAACTGCTTTTAAATCTGAACGGTCAAAATTTTCAAAAACACGGTTTGCCTCCCAAGTTGTTGAGAAAAATCATTTGACAAAACCAGTCAATCCACATTCATGGCCTAAGAAAAATGCTTTTGCATCTGTTAAACATGTTTCTATTAAACTGTTTCGTTAAACCTCAACAAGTTGTTGCACCTAGCCCATCTAGGATTAGTTCGAACACCGTGTCTAAACCGAGCATTAAAATTAAAAATTCATATGATTCAAATGACGCGTACAAGAACCATGATCTAGAAAAGGCTAGAAAAAGGGCACTACTCCAAAAGGATGGAATCTTAGGTTCATGACCTAGTTTGATGCCTTCTAGTGTATTACATCACAATGCTAGTAGTGGCAAAACAAAACCTAAGTGTACTCAACAAACAGTTAGAAATAAAACCATTGAAAATTTTCAGAAACCTAATAGGTTGATCAATATAGGACAAAGACTCTTTACAAAAGAAGTTTCAACATCCCTTAGATCTAACCTTAAATAGTTACCCACGGGTAGAGTTTTCAAAACTGTTGGTCTTAGGTGGATTCCTCCGGCAAGTTATTAAGAAGTTGCACCATAACATCTATCCCTGAGGCAAGAAAGGAAATCATCAAAATTGTGTATTCAGGTGTCAAGAAGATAATTGACACTACAACTTTATGCTTCTAACATCCGGAACCCGTTACACTTGGGGATCCATGTTTTCTTCTATCTTGCCCCTTCGCTTTCTATACAGTGTACAACAACAATGGTTTCTAATTACAACTGCTTAGGACCCGTTTCTCACCGTCTAAAATATAATGATCTATCACCGCATCACCATTGCACTCAATCGTCAAGAATTGGAAACTTTGTTTGTTCCTCTGTTTGGAGATTCTTTAGAAAGCCGCGGATATATCAAATGTTTCTACGCACAACCCGATCATAGTCTAATTCTTAATACACCTGAATCTACAACAACAACCGTTCGTAGCTAAACCTCCAATCAATCTCCGATAACAAGATCAAACTATTTCCAACAACAATGACACAACTGATGATCAACATAATGAATGAGTTGAGAAGTTTTATCAGCAGTTGATTCTCACGAGATATTTATGGTACTTCACACATGTTTGATTAATTGTACATACATGGTTTCGCTATCTTCAATTTATCATCAACATACGTGGTGTATGATTCTGATTCATTGAAAACATCGAGGGGGAGAGAGTGTAGGTGGTCATTGCTTCCTTGTTTTTCCACATGCTTCTTTGCGAAAACCCAATGCCTTCTTGAATTTCTTCAATTAGAGGGAAGAAATAAGATGATCTATGGCTCAAACGTCTCACTTTGGTGTTATCGTCTCGATTTCATGGGTGATCTTGTGTGAAGTTACCCAAATATGATGTTATGATGCCTCACACACGGTCTTGGTATCGAGTTTATTGCATATTCACAGGTGATTAGTATTTCGAAATGTAACATATTGGATTTCACATACACATCAAATCACTCTCATGTTAGGCGTACAAGATGGTTTTAGAGAGAGAAAGTGAGAGCTTTTTTAGAGAGAGAAAGTGAAAGAAAACATAGAAGGTTAGATTAAGATGAATGAAAGGTCCAACCCTCTACCTTGGAGGTAGAGGGTATTTATAGTTACAAACATAACGACCTCCTATCGGCCTGTGGATCAGGTATACAGTGGGTAAAGACCCGTCCTTCCTCCACGGTGTTGCTCTAAACTAAATAGCTAACTAAATAACTAGTAAATAACGTAATGTCTACGAGCTAACATATGTTAGACTATAGTTGGGTGACCGACTCTTTACTATGGAATTTCTAATTCCTAACAATCTCCCCTAAGGGAGGTCACCCCATGAATTACATTTTGTGTCCTAGCATTCTATTCTTGACTTCGTTCTTGAGCTCGTAGACTTTAATTCTTCAATGTCCACATTCTTTGTGCTTTTGTAGTGACTCTTCATAGTCCGATTATTTTGTACTTTCAATGGAGGTCTTTGAACTGATCTACATCTTTGATGATCTTCGAGCTTTATTTGATATCATCACCACGTAAATCTCGGATCACCCTTTATTGTGTTGCCATCATGTGAAGTTGTGACTTTTGGACCGACATGCTCACACTTCCTGGATCATGACATCTTTTCATCAGAGTAGCGGAAGCTTTTACTGGTTCATGATATTTGCAGCAGCGTAGTAGAAGCATAGTATAGAAATATCGAGCCGGTTATGTAGATAAGTACAAGTCATGATTTCTTCAATTAAGTGAGGATGCTGTGAGCATGCGGCTTTGGATTGACTCCTCAATTTGATCACCGCAATCGTCGGGTGTACCGCATACGACGTTAGCAATAAAGCACACGAAAGTGTCTTTGATCACTTTCGTTGAATTGAGGTACACGCCCACGGTTCCCGTTGATCATACAAGTACTGCCTGTAATCAGGTAGGATTCCTAAGAATCTCCTTGACAGGGTTTCGCAGCTGCTCTAGCTATTCTCAAACCGGAACGTCTCAAAGAAGACAACACGGAGTGAGTGAACCAGCGAATTGAGATTCACTGATTGATAAAAAATTATTTGAAAAACAATCGCGTATTGCTTAGAAGAAAGAGTTTTGCAATACGACGAAGGTTTTATGAGAAAGATCAATTTTCAATCGAAATACTTTTTGTATTAGAGAATGAGTACACATTTGACGTGCTAGCGAAAAGAAGAGATTAGCACATCGAATGGTTTTTCCAAAAGTATTTTTTCAATCAGAGATACTTTTTGTGTTTGAAAACATAAGTACACATTCGACGTGCTAGAGAAAAGAAGGTTTGCACATCGAACGGTTTTTCCAAAAGTATTCGTCAATTCCAATCCTGGACCAAGGTTGATTCAAGAGTGAATCGTCCCATCGTTTCTATCCAGTTGTCACAAGCTTGATCTTTTGCAAGATTTCACATGTCACCCACCAAGAGCTTGTTTGATTTTGGCTCTAGAAGGATTTCCATCTTCATTGTGAATATTTACATATCACTCAGATGTTCTGGCAATACCACAAGGATAATGCGTAGGACTCTTAATATATTCTTACTTTCCACATTGTGTGAAACAGCAAGTCTTCAAGAATTTAGTGTCCTAATGAGATATTGTGGATGATCTCTTGGCTCTAGACTCAATAGTGCACATTTGGTTCCTATGCCGGAGACTAGGGAGAGGTTCTCCTTCTTCAATATCAACAATCTCTAAGAGAAAGTCGATAGATTATGTAGGTTCCCGTGAGAATGAAACAAGCCCTTTTAAGAGGAACTTGAGTAGCTTGGGAAGTTTAGTGCAAAGCATCACTGGGTCCATGATGTCTTGTCTTCAATACCAGTGTTACCGTAGTAAACACCAGTAGCATATGAATTGAACCCGGTTTCTACCCTAATGTTGAATTATTGGAGGGCTATTTCTTTTCACCCTTTTCACATTCCAATTCTTTTTCATTCTTCAACCCCTTCAGTGCTTACCGAGACTTGATAACTAGAACCTTGTTGGGTTTATTCCAGACTAGCTCGTCTCAATCCGCACTCTTCCCATATTCTCATTTTTCTCCTTTTTCAATATACCTAAGGACTCTACACTATCTAGTGGATTGTCCCTGGTAGATCCCTCCGGTTCTGGCGGATCGTGGGAACGAATACCTAACCTAACCACCCTTATAACACCATGCATAAAGTAAATTGGTCGGTCTTTTGGTACAGTTCATTCTTCCTTGAAAGCAATTGAAAAATCATTTGGAAAAACAATCAAGGTACTTGTGATACGAGATCAAAGCATTTTGTACCTTAATTGTTTTGATCATTTAGAAAACCTCCCCTCAACATGTGCATATGATTTGAAATTGTTTAGCACATGGAGGCAAGATTTCTTTGAAAGAATTAATTTCTTGATCACAATTTCTGTGGAAAAAGCCATTTGATTTTCTTTGGTAAATTCTCCCCCTCAATATGTGCATAGGATATTTGAAATCATTTTATCACATAGAAGCAAGAGTTCTTTTTAAACACATCCACGATCACAAAAAACCATTAAGAAAACCATTTGAAAACTCAATCTAGGTAGTTTATGTTAAAACATAAAAGCTTTTGTACCTCGATAGTTTATTTTCTTTTAAAATGCTCCCCCTCAATATGTGCTTCAAGATTCGAAATCGTTTAGCACATGTGAGAGAGCAGCCTGCACAATTGAGTCAAAACGATAACCTTTTATCAAATTTCATTATTAAATCACAAATTCTCCCCCGATCAAAAATATCAAACCCTTTGAGATTTTGGATCCCAAGTGATTTAATAAGGTTTAGAAAACATAGGAGAAAATGTGGCCAGGTTTAAATACTCATCTTGTTTTTGGATAAATGCTCCCCCTCAACATGTGCTTTATGTATTAGAAATCGTTTGGCACATGGAGGCAGGAGTGCTTTTAAAGTACTAAAACCAATTCCATTTAAACAAATTTAAGATTTAAATCACGATCTCTACCCCAATCAAAAATTTCAAACCTTTTGAGATTTGTGATCCCAATTGATTAAATCATTTAAAAGATTTTGGGGAAAGACGTGGCTTGATTTAATTTTGAAAGAATGATTGATACGGATCAATTTTAAACATTAAAGATTGTTAGTGTCAGATATGATAGTTTTTAAGAGATCTTTAATTAAAATAAAACAATTTCACAATCAAACAAGAACAGAAAAAATTTCATTTTGTAAGATCTTTGAGTTTTAAAGAAAATCATACCATGACATAACATTAAATCTTTAGATCACCACTTTATGTTGTACAGAGCGGACTTTTATGAAGAAATATCGTTTGAAAATATTTTATTTAAAATCACTCTCCCCCTCAAACCATGACAGTAGTCGATGATTGAGTGACTTAAATTTTGATAAAATGAAGTCCGGTGATTTTCAAAGATTAGCTCAATAAATTTTCAAAACAATATTTTCCATTTTCAAAACAATTTATTCAAATTTTTCAAAAATTGTTTAAAGATGGTATCCTGCACAAAGATACGTTAGGTGGTTGAGAAGCTATGTTGATGCTGTAGGGCTTGGAAGAAAAAAACCGTCTGCAGATGCAGTGAGACTTCTTACGTTGCATTTTAATTTCAACTGAGGTCAAATTAAGCTCCGTTTCTTCAATCACTTAGAAGAAAACCATCTGCTGATGCAGTGAGACCTCTTACGTTGCATTAATGCCAACTCTCCATAGAAGTCCAATCAAGCTCTGTTTCTTCATTTGTCAACCCAAGATCTAGTTACCCTTTCCTTTCGGCATCCAATCATCTTCAATTGTGGGATCGGATTGGGAACATTTTATACCAAAATACCGCATACGTTAGTGAACACACATACATATATGGGGTCGACATCACCCAAACAACAATCGACTAATAAAAGTCAATTCAACATATCAATCAGATCATACATAGGTATGGGAATTATATGTTCATCAATCTATAATCATCTAAACCTAACAATCTCATCCTAGAAACCTAGTCCTTCAACATAGGCAATTATATTTTTAATTAAGCACGTAGGATAATTAAGAAAGCCCGTTAGAAGATATAGATTTGAAAACATTACCCCCCCTCAATCAATGACTCAATTTTTGAAAAGTTTAAAAGCCAAGTCATTGATTCAGTTTGCAGATTAAATAAAAATTCTGAAACTGATTGTTGTTAAAGCAACTCATTTTACCACCATTTTTGGAAAACAACAAATATTTTTCTGAAGAATTTTAGACGGAAAAACATTTGTGTAGGAACAGCAGTCCTTCGACATACTTTCCTCAAATTGTTTTAGGATAAGTGCACGAAATATTTGAAAATTGGTTTAGCGCAGCACTTTCCTTTCTTTTGAAGAGCGGGTTGCTATCAGAAATAATAGCAAGCCATGGTTTAAGCACGGGTTACAGTCTGAAATAACTGCAAGCCATTTTTGAAGCCCGGGTTACAGTCTAAAGTAACTGTAAGCCATAGATTGTGACATGTTTAAAAAAATATTTACACCTCCTGCTCGAACTTCATCTAAAGTCCCGTGCCATTATTGAATGACATTTCTAAGACCGTAGATGTTATCGATACCAGAAGACATGTCTTGAGAAAACAATATTTTTGGTATTTTTCAATTTTCTGATTTTTATGGGCTTTTGATGATTTTATATTTTTCTATTTTGATTTTGTTGGTTTTATATTTTTGTATTTTGTTTTTCTGATAAATATATACAAAGATAGAGTAGATGATATAGTTAAAGAAGATGATGATACGAGTACCGAGATAAGGATATCGAAAAGCACGTCGTAGAAGATAGAAGTCATCAACTCTTAAACATTCACCACCAAAGCTTCCGGGCTCTTGAATCGAAGAAAGAAATTGAACCATCTGAAAGTGAGACTTTGACAGCTTCCCCCAAACCGAAAATCCTTTAGCTGAGCAGATTCGAAGCTTTATTTCAAGCTTGCCTTAGCCAGGTGCACAGAGAAGCACACCATTATCATAAATCCCGCTGCTCCTTTCAAGAATAATCACCGTGATTCTTCGTTCGAGGTTATATCATCAACAAGAACAAAGCGTATCATTCCACTCTTTAACATTCTTCTCAAATTTCATAACCACTGAAGTCCGACGCAATCCATTCCAAAAGGTGTCAAGAGAACAATTCCCCCAAGTAGTTGAATTGATGCAGTCAGTCTCTTTGTATAATACTCAAGAACTCTCCCAAATACACATCATGAGGGGAATGAAAACACCTCTCCATGTTCACATTTTTCTTCCCTGATGATCGTGTATGAAGCTCAAGTATCCGTAGTATACCAATACACAAGGAATGAATAACTGATAACATTGAAGACGCATGCCAAGTCACTGATTATCTCTGCGGATGACAATCTCTGCGGATGTCAACTCCGAATTAAGTGATTATATCTCTAAATCATCGATTAAGCCCTCAAGTGAAAACAAATGAGCCCCCAATGTACACAATTCTTTCTCCCTCGATGATAGTGATTCCAGAAATCACCACACACTTGTGTACCTCTTTTATCTTCAGAAACTTTCTCTAACATCTCTTCCCCCACGTCGTTGGAATAATAACACTAAAAGCCTTGATGAGTAAAACCTTGAGTTTCTCTGCGGTCATGAAATTTGTTTTCCCGGGATATCTTCAATCACTTAGAAGTGTTAAGCTCATCAAGTTTACTCGCCATGAGTCAAACCTTGAGTTTCTCTGCGGTAATAACATTTGTCTTCCCGGGATATCTTCAGTTAATTAGAAGTATTAAGTTCATCAAGTTTACTCGCTTTGTGTTTAGATGCTTGTCTCCTTACGCCTTGCTGGTTTTTGACACTTCAGAATCAGCAACTCATTATAAGCCCGTATACTAGAAATTTGTTGAGAAGAACACTTGAACTCTTGTGAGAATCAACTTGCTGAAGACTCTCTCTAACTATTTTATCAACCTTTATGTAGACAATTTGAAGTGACCACTGAAGAAGAAAACCCGATATACCATACTTGAAACTGAAGTCAACTTCCCCACATTTGTATCTTAAGCTTGCACCTAATGATGGAAGAACGGTGTAGAGAATTTATGCTTCAAGCAAATCTCTAAGTACTCACTACCCAAACAAAGTATGAGACATTAACACCTCTTGCGATTATCCACACCGTCATATGCGTGTGACACTGAGTAAAACAAAGTAACTCCTAATAGTGATAGTTAACCAGGTCTTCAACCATCCACCTCGACTGCTGGTAACTAGATAAACCAAGTCTTCAACTCAAAATTTTAAGCCCAAGCAAGTTATCAAATAAGAACACGCCTTTGTGAAAGTCAACTTCAATCTCAAATAAGTGATAAATGATTAACTCCAAGTAATCAACTTGTGTCAAATGTCCAACATGTGAATAAATGTACAACCGATGTACATTGACCCACTTAATGAACCGGAACAAATGATTCCTCAACATCAATTCCATCTTCCTAAAGATATACATATAGAGACTGATCTGGAAGATTCACCAATAATGTCTTCAAGCGGATGAGGTAGTCATTTTCCTTAGTGTTCATGTGGTTGATTTACAGAGTGCACAATAATCCGTGAAGATTTGGTAAAGGAATACCAAAGAGCGGATCATTTTTCATGAACAATAATCCGTGAAGATTTGGCAAAGGAATACCAAAGAGCGGATTATTATTCAATAGTGCAACTGCAATATTACAATAGTCAATATCAACGCCTTGTGAAGTAACTGGAGATAAGGTTTCTTGAGAATTCTGAGAAGTACTTCTTAGATGGTGAACTAGTTGAGTCAATAGAAACCGGAGCATGAGCTTCAGAAGCTGGATGATCAACATTCGTCGGAGGTTGGAAGTACTCATCAAACATATCTTTGAAAAACAATGAATCCCAAACAATGAATTCCAGTTATCCTTAGTAAGTGAAGCATTAGGCGTTGGAGGAGAGTCATCAAAAATCAAAACAATGAATCCCAGTTATCCTTAGTAAGTGAAGCATTAGGTGTTGGAGGGGAGTCATTGTCATCAAAAATTAAGTCGTATGACCATTATTCAAACATCCATCATCATTTAGTATATTCACTCTTCTCTCCCTCAAAAATTGCATCCGAAGTTGCCATTTTTGATTTAACAAGTGAATAAGAGTATACACCAATGAACGTAGATCCACTTGATGACTGAATGAGCATGGGAGAAACATGAAGTATGTTGATGAAGAATGTCGATGAGAATGGTCATAAATATGAAGATTTTTCTTCTTCTGAAGATAAAGCGCACTGAAGCGTACACCTTTCTTTTCTTTGAGGAATGGGGCCTAAAGAGTTATCTGCAGACGCCATAATGTTGAAGTACGAGGCCTGAACTGATGTGAGCAAACGTCATAAGAAGATTTCTCTTCTTTGGAAGATAAAGCGCACTGAAACTTACACTTTTCTTTTCTTTAGAGTACGAGGCATGAACTGTAGTGTTCATACGTCATAGCCGATTGAATATCAATGTTGAGTAACTTGAACCCGTGAGTTATGAGATATCAATCCTTTTGTTATCCATACTTTAAGCCAGTCCATGTATTGAAGGATTGAAGTATCTGCAACTGAGTAAGGACTACCTGCACTAATATTACAAACTTGATTGCATATATTTTGGTTAGTGACATCGGTATCCAAACCCTTTGGGGTTTCACGGTCAACTTTGAGATTGCCATTGGTAAACATCTTTCCGTAGGTATCCACCTGAGTCCAGATCCTTAAAATTCACCAGATGGTATCCACTTATGGCAAGGTCTAGGATTGTTAGGCTTCTTATGCACAGTGGAAGACTTATCCTTATTCCTAGTTTCCAAAGATTTAGCAGTTGGTATCCATCTAGGCGAAGTTTTTGGTTTGTTTTGCTTCACAACATGTTGAACCTTAGTCACATTAGTAGTCTTAGTGGATTGTACCTTAGCATGTGAATTAGGAAAATGTTTCTTTTGTGGAAAAGAATCATAATTTCTAGTTTTGGTTTCTACATGCTTAGCATTCATATGCACATAACTATTCTTAGATGCACGCCAATCCCTAGTCCTTTGAGTGTTCCTAGGTAGTGGTTTACAACTACTAGCAGTGCCTTGAAATCTCGTAGAATTCCTCACCCTAGGTCTTGCACCTAAAATTCCGTCTTTTTGAATCTGTGCCTTTTTCCTAGCTTTTTCTAGATAATAGTTCTTCCACAAGTCATTCATATCATATGAATTCTGGGTTTTAATGCTTGGTTTTGACACTGTTTTCGAACTAATCCTAGAGGTGCTGGGAGTAGAAGTGGCTACGTGTTGAGGGTTAACGAAGCTAGAAGCCTTATTCTTAGGTAACTCAGGTGAAGTGACTGGTTTTGACAAAACATGTTTCTCATCAACTTGGGAGGCAAACCGTGTTTTAGAAAATTTTGGTCTTTCGGATATAAACGTAGGGCCTAACAATGGACCGGTTTCTAATGGGATGAGAAACTGGTTTCCCAAGGTTGATGGTTTTGTAAACTTAGTGTTCACACTTTTCCCTACAGTTTTCCTAAGCTCATTTTTAGGGCAACAATAGCGAAACTCTTTTCCTGAAGTTGAGCTTTGAGAACATCAATTTTTGCTATCAAAGAGTTTGTTTGTTCTATTGACTTAGTTCTAGCTTCTTTGACAGAGTCACTTAGTTCTATGTGATGCTTTCCAAGGACTCATTTTCCTTTAGTAATTTGGCCACACAAACCGCTAATTCATCATTTCTCATTTGAATATCATCAATAGCATTAACATCCGAATTACTTGTAACCAAATTACTTTTCACATGCATATCAGAAATATGTTTCTTTAAATTGTTGATAGTTGAGTTTTTGTCTTGAAGCTGAGCTTTCAAAGTGTTCATTTCAAAAAGTTCACGGAATTCAGGAAGTTTCGGATTTTTACATGGTTTGTTAATTTGGAAACTTTCTTCTTTACTTTGTATCGCAATTTCAAGTGAAATGCAATGTTTTTCAAGATTTGAGAATTTGTTTGAAAGTTCATCAAAAGCCTTTTTATCAACCATATTGTTTGTTTTGAAACACTTAATCTCAAACTCAGCCTCGCATAGGACATTTATCAGAGTCATGTTCAGATCATGATCAGTTTTTTTAAGTACTTTAGCAGATGCACTATATTGAACAATAAAGGATACCTCATTACATGACACCTGTTCAATTTCTCGGTCTCGATATCCATCTACATCATGTGTAACAAGAGTCACTGAACCGCTGGCTGTGTCAAGCTTATCTATTTCTGAGCCTTTGTATTCAGTGTCAACTGATCCAACATCTGATGCTTTACCCATTTCAACACTACAATCTCTAGATTGCACTTAACATTCATTCACCAAACATTCATTCACCTCTCGATTCTGTATCCACATCTTGTCTGACATGAGTTAATGAACAATTTGTTGCATCATTCTTTGTTGTTCTCTATTCTGCATTCAAAAAACATCCGATCTTTCAACTGATACATTACCCAACTCATCACAACAATCTCTTAACTGCACCAGACACACATCCACTTTTTCATCTTTCTGAGTAACTTCCTCAATATACTTCTCCACATTATGCATGAGATGAATAAGTGTCTCAATGAACATGCTAATTTCCATTCTAGTGTGTCTCTTGAAAGATATTTCAGTCAAGTCTTGATCATAATCTGATGAATATTCCCCATTGATGAATGGCTGAAATTGTTTGTGGATCACATGAAGTGCAGCACTGGAACAATCCTTTTGAACCTTTTCTTTATCAAGTTGTTGTTCTAATTGTTCTGAGTTCAATAGTAATGTTCCCGTTAATGTGGATAAATCTTGACGGAAAAGGGCAATGCATGTTCGTTCCATAGTTGTAGATGTGAGTAACATGAGGTGTGAATGAAGTTGTCGATAAGGTTCAATGCAACTTTCCTAACCTTTTGCAAGAGCATCCTGTAACCTTGACTGGTGCATTTCTCTCTTTTTAGATTCTAAACACGGAGATTTCACATCCTCATTGATTGATTCCATCATTTTTAACCGTCGCAGTAGCATACATTATCATTGTTGTCCACAGCATCATACAGTTTAAGCACTTCTGAAATCACTGGGTCAGTAGAGTAAGACATGATGTGGTAGAATGCACGGAATTTTACAAATCTATGATTTAAACCGAGAAATAGAATCTTTCGCGGGATTTTACTAAAATCAAGACCAAACCGTTAAGCAATGACCAATGGAACGTGTTAAGATGACTGATGGATTGTCACAATGATATACAATTATGTGTTAGGACTTAGGATTATTTGTAGGATTAGCAGAGATGTTGTTTGGTTGAGATTTGGATTGGTTTATGCACGATTTTCTAGAGAAATTTAGGTTTAAAAGCATAAAAACCTCAATAACTTCTGTTCAGAGCGGATTTAGCCCTCGAAGGTTGACCCAAATGAAGTTCATTCGGCGTGACATTCTCCTCGTTCTCACGGTCGTTTTGATGGGTAGAACGCTGAAACGGAGTTACGGATCAAAAGTTATAGCCGTTTGAAGTTTTGTCAAGAAAAGTCAACAAGTCGCTAAGGATTCTTTAACCAAGTCGCTAAGACCAAGTTGCTAGGACCCAAGTCGCTGGACACAAGTCGCTAAAGCACCAAGTCGCTACACAGTCAAGTCGCTAAAATGCAACTCGCTAAGGTCCAAGTCGCTAACACCAAGTCGCTAACAATTTGCACTACAACTCGCTAACAATTTCTGAAGCAAGTCGCTAACCTTACCAAGTCGCTAGCCGTAGTGGAGAATCCACTAACTTGTACTATTTGTCGCTTGTCTCAATAGACAATTCGCTAGGACCAAGTCGCTACCACTTCAACTACAACTCGCTACAAACTTACAAAGCAAGTCGCTACCACGAATAAAAATCCGTGGCTCAAGTCGCTAGCAAGAAAAAACTCAAAAACACCACTTTTCAATCCAAAAACAACCCAACCACGATGATTCAAGCCTTCCAAATCAAAACCTAAACACTTATTATGATCCTAAACACAAAAGTACAATCAAAATCCAAGCTTTAACACTAGAAATGATCCAAATGATGCAAAAACCACTAAACTTTTTCAACCTCAAAAAACCATCTAAAAACCACTAGAAATCCAAAGATGTGTAAGAGATGATCTAACCATGGCTCTTGATACCAATTGTAACATATTGGATTTCACATACACATCAAATCACTATCATGTTAGGCGTACAAGATGGTTTTAGAGAGAGAAAGTGGGAGCCTTTCTAGAGAGAGAAAGTGAAAGAAAACATAGAAGGTTAGATTAAGATGAATGAAAGGTCCAACCCTCTACCTTGGGAGGTAGAGGGTATTTATAGTTACAAACATAACGACCTCACTATCGCCCGTGGATCGGCATACAGTAGGTAAAGACCCTTCCTCCACGGTGTTATTTAACTAAATAGCTACTAAATAACTAGTAAATAACGTACGACTACGAGCTTTCTAACGATTACATATACTGAGGTGACCGACTTTTACTATGGAATTTCTAATTCCTAACACAATAACTAAAGCGGCGCCAAAACCACAACATTCGGGGTCAAAGGAACTTCCTTTTCGTCAGCAAGTTATAACATTAGTGAACCTAATCGTTGTAGTGTAGTATTAGGGTAAGCCCCGGGTATTGATATCGTTCTCTAGGGGAATAGTGTCGTTAGGCTGAAGTGTATGTCGTCTAAAGGTGAGGGATGATTATTTTTGTATTTTTATATTTTATGAATCTCGGGTGTCAAGGGTAGGGTGGAATTAGTTGCTAGTCAACTATCCCAAAAGATACTAACTAAATTGTGGTCTACCAGGAACGAAAGGTAAAGCTACTCTACTATGATGTATTACCCCTTGCTAGCTATCCAATTCTACCTAATGAATTGTCACATCCTATTGATGGTTGAATTATCACATCCTTATTCTCAACGCATTGTGTTTTCTAAGGTCGTAAGGTGTGATTAGAAGTCACCTTTAAGTGTAGTTCCACTACCATAAACGAGGTTTCTTTGGGTTTAGTAAACTCCACTAAGTCATTCATAACTATCCAGATTTATCAAGTATAAAACACAACGATAGCCTAGTCGCACTCCTAAGCCAATTACAATTAAGATAAGAGACAACCAATCAAAAGAGACAGTTAGTATAACTAACCAATTAGACTCATTGAAATTGTCACAAACCCCCCTAATGATGAAGATAGACACAAGCATCACTAAAAAATCAATAAGATCTAATTAACTACATACAAGTTTCATACAATCATAAGCAAGCACTAGGTGAATTAGCCAAGCATAATTAATGAAGAGCAAGCAACAATCATGATAATTGAAGACATACCATAGGATTGGATTAACAAACAAACCATTACATGATGTTTATAGAGTGTTTGAAACCCTTTAAGTTGCTGGAAAAACACCTACCTAGACCCTGGAATCAGACTTAGGGTTTAGGGCTTACAAAAAGTGAAGTTATAATGTTATATTTATAGGCAAATTTTCTGTTGGCAAAGAATGACGGCGTCACACTTATAGAATGACGGCGTCACGACCATTTTTTCACCAAATTGTAGATTTTCGTTCTTCCGCGCGTGGTCTTTTGAATCACCTAAATCCGAGTTCTTATGCAAAAGTTATGGCCAAACAAGATTTCGCTTACATGTGTGACGGCGTCACCATATGGTTGTGACGCCGTCGGCTTCATCTTGTTCGCTGGATCATCTAGGGAGTCTGAAGTTGACGCGCTACTCTTTTAAAAACTGGCCGCCACTTGATATTAAGCAATTTGGCACAAGCCCGTGTCTCGATTCTTGACTTTGGCCATTTCACGCCTTTTCGTTCGAATAAGTGTCATTCAAGCAATTTGCCTTCAAGAGACCTAAAAAGTGAAAAGGAACGAATTAGGTAGTAACGATACAAAAGTGATCAATTAAGGGCTTAAATGACCCCTCAAAATGGTACCTTTTAAATCCTTATCAATGCTACAACACAGATTCGTATATGATTGTTATGTTGCAATGAACCCCGATAAACCATTCAAACATTTTAGTCAAATAGTTTGTATAAAGCCAAAACCATTTTTATAAAACTCTTATAAGTAACATTTGTTACTTACACTTTTAT